>QUSF01000016.1:702432-848445 GCA_003676055.1 Chloebia gouldiae
CCCCATCCCTTC
This sequence comes from Chloebia gouldiae, assembly GCA_003676055.1. Taxonomy (NCBI): domain Eukaryota; kingdom Metazoa; phylum Chordata; class Aves; order Passeriformes; family Passeridae; genus Chloebia; species Chloebia gouldiae. Next base: position 702,445 of record QUSF01000016.1, read on the forward strand.
CCCGTCCCTTCCCCGTTCTCGTCCCGTCCCTTCCCGGTTCTCGTCCCGTCCCTTCCCCAGTCCTGCCTGTCCCTATCCCGGTCCTGCCTGACCCTTCCCCGTTCTCGTCCCGTCCCTATCCCGGTCCTGCCCCGTCCCTTCCCCGTTCCTGCCCCGTTCCTCCCTTCTCTTCCCGCCCCGTCCCCGTTCCCGTCCAGCCCCGCCGGGAACGCTGCGGTGTCCCTCTCCAGCCCGGGGCGGAGGGGCGGACAGAACGAGGCTGCCTGCCCTCCTCTGCCGGCCTCAGAGAGGGAGCAGGGAAAGGGGCAGCCGACAGATTGGGACCCGGGGGAGGAAATCCCCTCCCGTGCCAGCCCCATCCTCCTGGTTTTTCTGCAGGTAAATTTGGTGTAGGATGGTTTATGTTTCTGTTTCCGTCTATCTGCTTCTCACCACTGTAAGAATGGAACATACCGTTTACTCAAGCATTGTAATGTACTTCAAAATTGACCCTTGCTTTAAAGGGAAAAAAAAATCAACACCAAAAAAAAAAAAACAAACCAAACCAACAACACTACCTACAACAAAACCTACTCAACTGCAGCAACTTCAGAATTTCAGCTGTCCCACTCCTGGAAGTGTTCAAGGCCAGGCTGGATGGGGCATTGAGAAACTGTCTAGTGGAAGATGGCCCTGCCCATGGCAGAGGATTTGGACCATGATGATAACTTTGGGATTTCTTTAAACCCAGACCATTCTACGATTCAGTGATTAATTTTGGCAGCTGCTGCCCTGCTGTGTAAGCTGGAATCATTGGCTTGGACTTGGGTTCTGTCAACTCTGGAATTATTTGGCCCAGATCAAGTTACCAGGTGCTTGAAGGTGGCTGTGGGAGTATTAGTTAAAAACTTTTCTCTAAGTGGAAAATGTTCAAAGCTTGCTGTGTGGATATAGTAAAGATTTTTTAAGAGAGTCTTAAATGTTTGCTGTGGTTTAACCCCAGCTGGCAGATCACTTCCACCAGTAGGATGGAGAGAGAACTGGAAGAGTAAAAGTGAGAAAAAGACAGTTTAATAGGGAAAGCAAAAGCTTCACACTCTCTCAAAGAGAAGCAAGGAAAATATTCACTGCTTCCTATGGGCAGGCATGCGTTCAGCCAATGCAGGAAAGCCACACTCTATCCAGTGTACTGGTGAATTGGGAAGGCAAAACAGCATCGCTCTGAGTGTCCCCCTCTTCCTTCTTCTTCCCCAGCTTTATATTCCAAACATGACATCATATGGTGTGGGATATCACTGTGGTCACTTGGGGCCAGCTGTCCCAGCTGTGTCACCTCACACTGTGCAGCCCCAGCCCACTCAGTGGTGGGGTGAGAGGCAGAAAAAGCTTTGACATTGTGTAAGCACAGCAGTGATGGAAATCGCTTTTCTATCATAAATCCAAAACGCCAGCTCATAAATCCTCATACCAGATATTACGAAGAGAATGAGCTCTACCCCAACCAAAACCACATTGCTAAATGCAAATCCTTAACACAATAAAACCTGTAAAGCAGACCCAAGTCAGAATCTGAGGTCACGTAATAACATGTAATGTCATACTGTGAAATTAGCTGGGCCTGCTGTATATGGGCTTTAATCCCTGCATTACACAGCCATAAAAGCAACACATTAGAAAGCAAAGCAGCTAGCTGGTTTTATGCACATGGGGTTTTCATCTGCTCCTGAGGAGATAGTGAATGCTTCAGGATGAGGGGGAAAAGTGACAGAAGGAAGGAATTTGTTCTCAGGATTTGTTTGCAGTGGCTAATGTGCCTTGTGAAGTCAGTGGCAAGGCCTGGGGATTGCAGTGGAGTGAGTGACCCCTCCCAGCACTCTGTGGTTTGTATTCCAGCATCCAGGTGCTTCTTAAATAAACAAGCCAAGATCAATTCATTTACAGAACCAAAAGGTGCCTTGTACATGAAGCCACTGTACTACTGTTTAAAAAGGATGTGTGATTCAGAGTGAGGCAAAAGGTAATTCAGAGAGATTAAAGTTTGGGATGGCTGGATGCCAGGAGCAGGGCATCCTCTAAGCTCAGAGCTGTTGTCTCTGTTGTTAGTGACAGAAGCCAGGCTGAGGACGCCTGTCTGCTGAACACACCCTCTGGGCTCGGGGCTGGCAGCCTCTCCTGGGCCTCCGTCAGCAGGATTAACCAGCACACGATATTGCTTACTTTGCATGGTCTTTGCTGGATTTAAAGCCATCATGTGTTAGAAGTGGCAAACATTAGAAAGATCTGTGTATGCTTTGACTATAGAAGAAAGAGGATACAAAGGAGAAATTTGATTTTATTTATTATTTTAGTAAGCAATTCTTCCTGACTCTGCAATTAACTTTGGAGCAATAAACCAATGGAAAGCTCCTGAAAAGTTATGTAGGGGTATAATGATTGCTTGATCCTGTTTAAGGAGATTTTAATATAAATAATATGAAATCATATTATATTTGAAATTATCCTTTAAGGAAAGACAAAGCTCAGGGAAGTTCACAGTAAAGAGTATTTGATTTCAGGGAACATCTGATTATGTCTTTAAAATTCCTCTTCCATCTGTTTTCTGGTTTATGATGCTTCATCTTTTTCCTTTCAAAGTCTCCTGTACCAGTTTGCCCAGTTTGATAAAACTTTTAATCAGTGGAAAAATAATGTATCTGTTTGCCCCTTGGTTCCTTTCCAAACGGGACGACTTCCAGATTGACTCTGGCATCCCGCACAGCCTGAAACACCCTCGTGTGGTGTAAAGGAAGAATTGAATAGCTCGCTATTGTCAAACATACAGCTCGAAGATGCCGGGGCTTGGCTTAGAGCAAACAAAGGGAGAGAGGGAAGCAGGCAATATATTGACAGAACTGACACTGAGGCTATGAGTGGCTGGCAGAAAAGGGAGTGAAAGTCAATATTACACAGGGTATATTTTACATGATAGAAATCTAAGTATTTGCAATGGGCTTAAGGAAGTGCAAAAACTGTGATAGTAACAGTGGTTTTCTAAGTTGATGTAAGATGGAAAATGAACACGACTTGTGGTGCACTTGAAAGAAGTGGTGTTTTAAATGCAGTGATTTCTGCAGAGCTTTGTGATTGAGTGTGTCAGATGGTTTGAGATGTTAAATGATTCCATTGCAGTCAGGGTAAAAATGGTAATGAACAGCTTGGAAGAGTCTGAGTATACTTACATGAAATGTTGAGCAATTAGCTTCTCTCTCTGCAAATGAATCCTGCAGTTTTCTTCTCATCAGCAGCAAAGTGACCTTTCAAATACACAGAAGACACAGAAGCCATTCCAATAACTTATTTGATCTCTTGCCTGCTGATAAATTGCATTGTAAGGGTTTGGAATTTACATAGCACTGCAGACTTTGGGCTGAAAAGGATGATTTTTCAAACATTAACAGAAAGCTTTCTAGTAGTAGAAATGCAGCCTGTTTAAGAATGGGATGTGCTATTAGGGTATTCAATATGGTAAGGAGAAAGAGGCTAAGCTCCCTGTAGTACCTGATATTATCAGCTTATTTTCAGTTCCTTTAAAGCTCTTTTAAAAGTTCATTGTTCTGGATTTATATTCTGTATATGGCAGCCCACATATTAAAATTGAAATAAACCACATTTTTGTGTTTGGAATTGGCTAACAGTGAAAACCATATGCCTCTTGGTGCTTAAATAGCATCAGCCTGATCTGCACAGCTAATCTTTTTTAGTATGCATTTGAAACAGAAGGGTGAGGAGGATGGGAATGGGATTTGAGCTGCTGGATTGTCTGGGCTGCCTGTGGCATTGGCTTGTGCTCCACACTCAGGCAAAAGGGAATAGCTGAGTTCTCAGTAAATCCACATAAGGCATAAATATGATATATATTTATGTTACTATATAATCTGTGGGGGAAAATTGGTAGTAAAGTTTTAGTCAGGCTATCCTCATTGCTGAATGTTACTCCTATGGGAATGCTCCAGCAACGTGGAAAAATACAACCTACTAGTCTTGATACAGAATGAAAAAATGTCAATAATATGATGTTTCCCTGTATGCTTAGGCAGTCATTTTTGCAGCCACTTAAACGCTTGAAGTGGAGCATTTAAATGGTCTCGAGTGACAAGACCCTATATAATCTGTGAGTTTAGTCTGTGGAAAATAAAACTGTATTATTAATGCCATTTGTTCCCTCTGGCTATCTCAATTAATGATCATGATTGCAAGGTTTGGTACTGATTACAGAAGAAAATTACAAAGTTTTGTGTAGATGGAAGGAGGTTGAGGTTTTGTGGAGGCAACGGGTAATTGAATACTCTTCTTTCTTAGAAAAGGAAGGATTTTTTGGATCAGAAGAAAGTTTTGCTGGTGGTTACTGCTGGCAAGTGTCTGTGCCCTACATCTGATGCTCACAGCTGAAGTCTCATCCCACAATGCTGAATGGATGCATGTCCTCCTTCCCTTGCCATTCTGGTGGTGTCCCACACAGTCTAAATGTCCTTTGCAGGTTGGAGCTCTAGACACCACCTTACCCACAAGAGCCAGGGCGTGCTCATCCTGCACATCATAGCCCGGGGGTGCTGAAAGTACCTGAGCACAAGGGAGAAAGTCACTGCACCATGGCAGCACAGAAGTACCCTGAAGCTGTCACATTCTCCAGTGCCTCAGAGGAGTGATGGCAAATGCTCAGAGGTTTTGGGGAGGCTGTGAAGAGAGAAGGTTTGAGATTCCTCCTGCTTCAGCTGTAGACCCCTCTTTTCTAGCTGATCTGATGACAGAGCTAAGGCCTGCTCTCATGGTAGACGTGGTTAGATTCCTCCTCCCATGTCAGAGCACACCCTCCTGTTCCTCTTCAGCCTCTATTGCCTGTCAAACACACCCCATCTTTATGTCCTTTGAGAGATGGGAAATGCAGGATGGGGCCTGGCAAGGACACACAGACAGTTTTGGTTCTAGCCTTCAGTGTTTTTTGCAGTTTCCCTGCCCAAAAGCACAAAGATGTCCCTGGGAACATACCAACCTCTGTGAAGTGGCTACCCCTGAACTGCAAGGCTTCCTCATCCTGGAGAGCTACACTTGGCACCGCCGTGGTTGCCTGCTGCATTCAGGGAGTTCACAAGTGCTCTTTTCCTGGACAGCCACAAGCTGCAAAGGTGGGAGCATGAGAGAGTGGATAATGTACAGTAGAACAGATATTCAAAGGAGATAAACTTGCAGGGGTAGGGACTGTTTAGAGCTCCAACATAACATAACACAACATATAACATATAACATATCATAACATAACATAATCATCATAACATAACCACTCTCTAGTTGAAGATATAAATTTCTTTAGAAAACGTTCATGATCTCATACACATGGGTTTGAAGAGCACACCATGCTGTCTCCTACATCGGGGCAAGTGTGGTCTTAATGGGAAGGAGGAGCAGGGCTGCAGGACAATGGAATGCATGCAGAACCTACCCTCCATGTTCTTCCTCCAGTGTGAGGTCAGGAGTCCCTTGTGGAAATTTATAATACAAATTACACTGGGTTTAAGCCTCTTCAGTATCAAAGATCTAAAAGCAAAATGTCTTTGTTGGCTTCCTTGAGAAGAAAAATGCTGAGCCATGGAAGGAGATAGCTTCTGATTGTATTCTATGAAAATATATAGTTAATGTCTATTTACAAGTGAGTATCTCATTCAAAAAAAAAAAAAAACAACAAAAAACTCCCCCCACATACATAGTCTCCATTTTAACATTACGTTGGAACCTAAAACTATATTTAACACACTACTTAAGAGAATTAATATAGCGTAACTTTCTAACATTACACATATAAGAGTCATTGTAATATTTGCAAAAAGCCAATCATAAAATATGCATTTTTCACAGCCAGATTTAGGGGACTCGTGTCTGTCTGATGTGAAAAGGCTGAGGGGGCTTGTTTGGTTTGGAGCAGCCTGAGAGGGGACCTCATCAGTGTCTATCAGTATCTGAAGGGAGGGTGTTATAAATGAAAATTTGTCCAGACAAATTACAATGAAAAAAATATTTATTTTGCAATCAGATTCTATCTAGCCAGCCACAAGGAAAGAACAGTGCCCAGCACTGGGTGTGCAACAAGAAGTCAGCCTCAGCAGAGGTTTTCCTCTGTGCCCACACACCTCCATCCTGGCACAAGCGGTTTTTATAGGGAAAATTCCGCCTGAGGCCAAGATTTCGGCAGTCAGTCTTTTCTTCCATTCAGATTCCATAGGTTAATGAGATTTAGTGGTGAGGAAGAACAATTCAGTGTCCAGAGTTGTTGAATCCCTTGATGAAATTTACGGGAACGCTGCATTTACATGTATCTGCCCGAGGATTTCTATAATATTTCTATAATGTCCATCTCGGGTTGTTCATGCAATGATCAGCACCTGGGTGTCCCTGTATCCCTCCAGACACGGCCCATCTCCGTGCCAGCCACATCCTTTTACGTGTAAATCGGGTTTTAACACACACCAGATTTCGCCTGGAGGGTGAAGGGGGACTCCTAATACAAACGTGTACACTCCAACAAATATCCAATATCACATATATCATACTAGAAACGGCGCGAACTATACCTACTACACATAACAGTGTAGCCAACAGCACGGAGCCAGGCTCCGCTGGGTGTTGCCCAGCAACAGGACCAGCGGCACAAACGGAGTGCCGGGAAGTTCCACCCGCGCAGGAGACAGAACTTTCTTCCCGAGCAGTGAGCACCGGAGCAGACTGCACGCTGGAGGCAGGGCCAGACCCGTCCGGACGAGGCTGCGTGCCCGGAGCGGTCTCTGCCGGAGCGGGGCTGTGAGGGCTGTGAGGGCTGTGAGGGCTGTGAGGGCTGTGAGGGCTGTGAGGGCTGTGAGGGCTGTGAGGGCAGAGCCGCCATGGCCGTGATTCCTCCGCCCCCATCGCGGGGCGCGAGGAGGCGGCCAATGGGAAGCCGCCGTGCCCCGTGACGTCACCGCGGTTATATAAGGGCGGCGGGTGCCGGCGCGGCCGCCCCGCTCCGTGAGGGAGCGCCGGCGGCGCGGCGCCCTGCGGGCCATGGCGGACGGCAACGCCGACTGGATGGGCTCGCTGCCGCCCGCGCTGCGCTGCCTGCCGCTCTCCAACCTCGCCATCCCGGGTAGGGCCGTGCGGGGCCGGGGCGGTGGTGCGGGGGCCGGCTCGGCCGCGGCGTGGCGTCCGCCGTAATAAAGGGCTGAGGCTGAGAGGAGCGCATGGCAGCCGAGAATGGCGGGTTTAATCTCCTTTAAATCCCTCTGAGCACTGACCTGCTGCTTTCGCCGCCTGTAGACAAGGCAGCTGTGGCGGCCGTGCTGAGCGTTCGCAGGTGCTTTGAGGCTGGGATGGGGTAGGGAGGAAGGCTGGGCTGCGTTGAGCCAGCAGCTGGAGGTTGATGCAGTGCAGGCTCTGCGGGGATGGGGCTCTGAGCAGCCCTGCCCTGCTCTGGAGTGTCTCTGCTCCTCCCTGGGGGCTTCAGACCCCCACCCCATAGTTCAGACCTCCCCCAGACCATCCTATGGCATGTCTTTTATAGCCTGCTTTACAGACAGATAAGCTTGTCGATGACAACAGCAACAGATGACCTGAGATTTACTAAGGCTGACTTTCTCTCTCTACAGGGCAAAAAAAAAAAAATTCCTCCTTGAAAAGGGAAGATTTTAGGTGTGGTTGTTGTACCTCCTTCTGATGGTGGATGTTTCACTCTGGTACTGGCTTGGTTTTCATTTTAGTGCTTTAGTTTGTCCCTGGCGTTTTGGATCTCTGTTGTAGCATACATACAGCCTCAAGTTGTATCTGGGGAGGTTCAGGGTGGGCATTCGGAGGAGTTTCTTCACAGAAAGGGTGATTAGGCTTTGGATGGGGCTGCCCAGGGAGGTGATGGAGTCACTATCCCTGGAGGTCTTTAAGGAAAGACTGGATGTAGCGTTCAGTGCCACGGTCCAGCTGGCAAGGTGATGTTAGGGCTTAGGTTGGACTCTTGTGATCTCAGTGTTGTTTTCCAGTCTGATTGATTCGGATTCTATACAGCGGACATTTCAGCGGCACCTCCCTAGAAACAGAGTAACTTTTTGTGTCAGAACATAGCCGCTTTTCAGCCTCCTCAAATGCCCTTGAAGCCTCTAGAGAAAGGGCTGTGCACCTCCTATGCGCTGACTCCTGTGTTACCTGAATCAGAACAGGTAAAATGCCAGGTTTCAATCAAAAATGGGGCCCTTTCCTATCCTGACAGTAGCAAAAACATTGTATGTGACCCTGTTCTGTTGAACAGAATGGAAATTCAATGTTCATATAAAAATCTAAAGCCAGCAGACTTTGAAATTTCTGGCAAAGAAAGGCTTCTCTGTTTTAGTGAACTCATAAATCAACTTCTTCTTGTTGTAGCCACTTAAAGACTGTGAAACCATGCAGCATGTTATGATTTAGATTGCATTAGGGGCAATGCTGCTGTCACTTGCAAACATCGTGCAACCAGTGTTGTAGCAGAGAAACCAAGTAAATGAGTGGTTGTTTTGGTGCTTTTAGAATAGGCAATGCTTCTTTTTCTTTAAAGCTTGCAGTACGTGTTTATTTGTGCTCAAGGTTGATGTATCTCCCCACCACTTTCCTGTATATGCCTTATGCAACCTACATGCAGACAAAAGTTATTTTGGGTAGGCTTTTGTCATTTTTTTATTGCCATTATTTTAGCCCAATGATTATTTTGCTAAAGTGGGATTTTGGTGTTGTGCTTGACAGAGCAACCTTTTTGAGAGCTGGGGGGTTGTTCCTGGCAGTGTGCAGTTGAGGAATCTTTGAACATCAATGGACACCAGTGTTACCTTCAGAAGAGAGATGAAAAATCGAATGAGAAGCAGTCTTGTCTGTGCTTAACACCTGTGTGTGCATATGACAGGAGTGGCCAGCTTTTGTCCATCTCAAAATACATTTGTTTTCATCCCTGGAATGGTGGACTCAATTGGTTTTGATTTGGGGACTTTGTTTGTTCCCCCCCAAACTCCTTGTCATCCTTTGTACATAGGAACAGAGATGGAGCTCCAGGAGTGGAAACCTTAAAACTTTTTTTAAGTTGAAGTAAAATCAGCACTCAAAATCATGAAACTGTTGTTTTATACTTTTTGCACTTTGAAGAAATGCAGCATTTAAAGATTTTTTTTTAAGAAAAGAACAAAATGATAGTATCGTGGGGCTATTTAAAATGAATGAATTGAGAGTGTACACACAAAAGGAACTTCTTAAATTTAATTTATTATGTACTTCTGTGAGTAACTCCCTTGTATATTGCCCAAGAGATCTTCATAGGGTTCTCTTCATTTGTTGCAAACCTTTTGCTCTCAGAGCTGCTTGTTTTCACTAGCTTTAGTAAAGGTAGCTGTGGCTTCTGAGGATCCTTTTAAAGCTACATTATTCTATGGCTCCATGAGCTATTAAATAATGGTGTGAAACACCTTGGCTGATGCTAGAGAAGGTGATTCTTTCCTCAGGCCTTAGAACCAACTGGTAGCAAGCAAATAATGTTGAAGATAGGTGTTCTTGAGGTATATGAGCTGTTTACATGATTATTTAACTCTGCTCAAAGGAAGAGAGACTTTGAAAGAGTTAAGGCCCTTCTCCAAAGCTTGTGTGTGATCAGTTCCCACATTTGGGCTTTTCTGTTACTTCTGTTGGGAAAAACTCCAGCCAAAATGCTAAACCAATATAGTTGTATGCTAGAAAAAGAGATGAGGTTTCCTGGGCAATGTCATGAGAGAAGGGATCTTTTGCAATGAAAAATTGCCAAATATCAAGTAACTAAAATGTCATCAACTTCACAAGCATGCAGTATAGTCAACAAAAATAACCACCTTCAACAAGTGGTGACCTTGTGTGAAAGTCTAGAGGGTTTTCTCTTAATTATATTCCAGTAATCCTCTTTGGATGTGGGTTTAAAAATGAAACCTTAAACATTTTGATTATGGACAAGACCCTTGGCAGGGTATTGTATAATGCTTGTTTAATCTCAAGCTGATTTACATTAAAGAATTTAATGAAATCACAGCTGTGATACTTACTATTTTCCTTCGTCATCTTTTGATCTGCATCTGCTACTTTTCTTATTTCTCCATGTAGAAATGGAACACAAAATTGTAGAATGCTCTTACTGATCAGCTTTCAAAGTAAATCAGCTATTTAAAGAATTAGCTGGAGAGCCTTACTGTTCCTTGCTCGTACTTGAATCCTAATAGTTGATAGCACCATGGTATGTCCAGTTTGTCCTGTTCCATTTGAACTGCTGCAGAAATTTTTAGAAAGGCCATTGGAGTTCTCATTAAAAGGATCATTGAATCATCTGAACTGGCCATCTGTTGGGTTGAAACTCAAAGGGAAGAAATACAAAATTTATGTTCTGATTCACCAAGCTTTATTTTCCTTCTCAATTTAGTTTGCATCTACCAATGAATCAGGTAGTAATCACTAGAAGAAAGTGTCTGCATAAGCAGAGTGATGTTGAGTATGATTTGTAAATGCAGATTTTTTTGAAAAGACAAGTTACTTTATTACCTTGTTAGGCTATTTGATTGTAACAGCAACTCTCAAATATTTTGAGAAGCTAATAAATGATCTGGACTGTTACACTGGTGAGAACATTTGATGGAAGTTGTTCCACTCTTCTTAAGCAACCAAGTATTCTTTTTGTATGTCCCTCTGTGAGGAGCTGGTCTGGCAGCTGGTCTGTCCAGGAGTTCCCCTGAAAATCCAGTCTTAGGGGTTCTCCTTTTAAAGAACTTCTGTCATCTGTTTAGCCAAAACCAAATTGCTCTTGAAATGCCACAAAAGACAGTATACAAAGGTCCTAATGAATTTGTTTTTTTCTGGAAACATTTTCTTCCTGTTACTTATTAAAATCTGTACCCTAGAGGGGGACTTAAGTGTGTCTGTCACTGATCTCCAAGGAGAGATGTAAATGGTAAATGAGTGCAGAAGGTGCCAAAGTTTTACTTCCAATGGAGAAAACTAGTCGTAATGGTGCTATAAATGGTTGCTCTTCTTCCATGTTGTGAAACTTTGTTTGCCTGCTTTTCCAACAGATATGCTAAAAGAGGGAACAGTACAATGTAATAAAAATTTCTCTATGGCTTTCTCAGAAGAGAATTAACCCTTGGTCCACTCAGTTCTGAGTGGTCAGAAAAGAGGAGTTTAGGACTCTTGGCTGAAGGATTTTTTCCTTTTTGAGCATGTGGATCCAGTCAGGCTTTGAAATGGTAGAGACATGCTGCATCTTTCTTGCATTCCCATTGCAGACAGCTGAGATGGTTGATAAATGGGAAATCATTGCTAAATGACCTTAACCTTCAATGGCAATAACTCCAACCATTGCCAAAAGGATTTCTTCTTGCTGGAGAGAAATGCAAACTACTTGGTGACATTGTGTCTGACATTTGTAGGTTGTCTTTAAGCTCTTACATCCCATTGCACTGCCTGAAAGGGGCATCAGGGGAAATCAGGGTAGTTCTTGGATAGAGGGAGTTTTCCTAAGAGGATTTGGTCTGCACTAGGATTTGTCTTTCTTAATGGGACTGCATTAAGAATATCTAAAGGATTCTTGTCAGTTTCTTAGAATATACTCATCTCTATAGTTATAGATAATTGATTATCAATAGGATGTTTCTTATTTCTGCCTCATCTCCTTTTGCTGGACAAGTTAGTATGAACTATTTGATTTGCTTTTCGTTAGTGATGAACTTTTAAGATGTTAATCTTCTAATAAGAAAATCTGGATTGTTAATGACCTGAATCCTGTGGACTTCTAGACTTTGAGAGGCACTTTTGCTTATCCTGTTTTCCCCTCAGTTGTGGCACACACAGGACATCTGATTTAAAAGAACATCAGTGGGATAGCCTTGACTCACTAGCACTTACATCCTGTGTTTTTGGAACTTGGTTACTGTTCTGCCCATCTTGGCTGTGTGATGCCTGCTGTGCTGTGTCGTGTGCAGTGGTTTGTAATGTGTGGGGAATGTACTTTGCCTAGTAAGCAGAGCTTGTGCTAAGAAGTTTAGCATCACTACAGCTTGGGTGATTCTTTGGTCATAAGTGACCCTGTAATGCTTTTAAGGGACAGGTATGGGTTTTTGACCTTGCTTTTTAACTTCGTGTTAAGTTAAACATCTGTTTCTTGCAATTTTTGTCCTGTTAGTATTCTATTCATGTAAAGATCAATCCAACTTATTCAGATCTTTTTAAGCTTACTCACAGCACACTTGTCTGCCCTTGTGCTTTCATTTATTGCTTTTTGGTTGGCCACATGTTTGCAGAAAGTGTCTTGAGCTGCTGCTTCTGACTAGTCACAGCCTTGGAGCCAGGGAGGCTTGCAGTATGCTGAGACCTGCTTGTATCCAAAAACCCCGTGAGTTTTTGTCTTGTTTTTGAGTGATTAGCAGTGCACAGGTAATTTTCTATGTTGGAAGATCTCTGTGCTTTACATGCTGCACAATCTTATCTTTAATGTTCCATGAAGGTAAATTTACAAGGGGTTGGTGATGTGATGCTAATGCCCGTCCCTCTGCTGCAGCTGTATTTGCAGGAAGTATTCTGTGGAAACAAAAGGAATTACCAAATGGTACAGAATCATAGAATATACTGGAAGGGATCCACAGGATCATCAAGTCCAACTGCTGGTCCTGCACAGGACACCCCCAAGAGTCACACCCTGTGCCTGAGAGCATTGTCCAAACACTCCTTGGACTTGGACAGGCTTGGTGCTGTGGCCACTTCCCTATTCCAGTGTTTAGCCACCATATGAGTGAAGAGCCTTTTTCCAAGATCCATTGTAAGCCTCCTGACTCAGCTTCGTGCTGTTTCCTGAGTCCTGTCACTGGTAGAGTGAACAGCTATAGCTGGTCTTTGTTGACATTGGAGGCTCCATAACATTCTGCTGATGAGTGTAGTTTGTTTCAGCTCCACCATGGGTTACTTTGACTATCTGTAAGTAGCATGACAAATGAACACACTGGGAAGTTAGATTTTACTGCAGATGTGATGATAAAAGGCTGCTGTCTAACAATTAGCACAAGGGCTTCAACAAGAAGTCATCCTGAACAGTGAAATACAATCTATTTAACATATAAATTGAATTGAAAAGTGAGCTGTTTAACATAAAATTAATTTGAGGAATTAGTATAAGCAGAAAAAAAATAAGTTTAAAGATATGAATGAAATTTAATCCACAGTTGCAATTACTGGGATAAAGTTAAGAGGTCTGTCCATCATTTTAAGTGTGGCATCTGGAAGATGCCTATATAATATTATTCTAGCTATAACACAGCTTTGGATAGTTAAATATCTGGGTATTTGATGGCATGTGACTTCTTTCCTTGAAGCTGCCAGTCTTTGTCAGATGAAAGAAATGAAACTGAAATAAAGCTACCAGCTGATTAGCAGTTCCCTAATTTTTGCCTTTGAATGTGCAGTCTCTTTCATGGCTCGTGCTGCTTCGTGCTACACATCTTGACCCAGTTGGAAGCAGCTGGCAAATCATCATCTCTTCATTGTATTTCCCGTGCCTGACTTGATTTTGGGAAGGTCTGAGCACCAGTCTGATGCCATGTCACTAGAGCAGCTCAGTAAGGTTTGCTCTCTGAATGCTAATCTGGTTTTGTGTACAGTAATTCCATGTTCTGCATGTGCAAGAATGTGCTTTTGAGGCGGTTCAGGCTGGGCTTCTGGCCTCTCCTTACCTAAAGGACAATGAAGATAAATTTTCTTGGCTCTTCTCTGCCTTTTGACTTCTCCATGGATGAAACCTGGTTTTGTTAGTTGCTTTGTTCACAATCAGTAGGTTTAAGGAATACCTTTACTGAATAGGGCATTATTTATATTTAAGTTGTTAATTATAGTGTGAAATGTCTTGCTTCAGTAATTCTTGAGATTGCTTTTTTCCCAAGAAAAGTACTCATCATAATTCACAGCAATGTACGTTATTTATGTGGTGGGGAACAACAGACGGTGAGGGATTTTTTACACTTGGCAAAAACTTTACAGTGTGTGTTGCTATGAGAGTTTTGTGGTTCTTGCTCTGTCCAGGAACTGCCAGCCTTGCTGCTGTCACTGCAGTGTCCAAGTACCTTCACATGTCCTTGTGTAAGACATGAATTGAGAATCTGCTTAGCAAGCTCTTACACTGAGCTCCTGACAAAATGGGGCTGGTCAGCTCCACTCTTGCCATGTAGGCTCTGCCCTTTGCCTTTGAAGTTTTACAGATTTGGGTTGGTTTAAGTTACACTTTTTCACAAAATAATCGTGCTGTATCACATATATCAGCAAGCAGCTTGGCTCCTGCCATAGCAACAGAATGGCAAGACTTTTTATGAGTTTAGGGATAGAGCAAAGGACAGCAGGGATTATTTTGACATCATGATGCAATCAGCTTAGCATGTATTTAGCATCACAGCTAAGCTATATTAAAAGGCAGTGCCTGAGCTGGTAGTATATCACAGTGATCTTAAATTAAAGAGGGGCCTGGTGCATGATGTGGCTTTTTACCTTGCTGTTACCCCACAGACCCACAAGTATCCAGTGCTGGTGCTGCAGGATTTCACTTTGGGGTTTTTTCCCTCTTACTAGAGTCAAAACACTGTGGGTCCAGGTTTGGCCTAGTTATTGTTGACTGGCCTTTTTAAATGACCACTGAAGACCCAAAAGAATTAGTGCTGTCTTTCCAGCCTCAGTATTGATCACAAGAATTGGTGATGCTCCCCTGCCCTCCTTAGGAGGTGATATGCTACCAACAGTGAAAAGGAAGATATGCTTTACAAATGCTCCAACTCATGTTCTACTTGATTATATCTAGGTATATGTGTTGACTTGGGTAGGAGGAAAGCTCCATTTCCCAGGCTTTTAGCAAAGCCATGAGGCAGGAGTTAGTAAGATCTTCTCTAACTATAGAAGCATGTCACACATAGTTCATTTTCCTGTTAAGCAGTGCAGTTTTTAAAGTACGTGTTGAAAAACTTGCAATGTAGTGACTTGTTTGGGTTTTTTGTGGATTTTTTTTCTTTTTTGATACTGCTTTCTAGTGCTAGCCTATAAATAGGATTTGGTTTATGATAATGCAGGGAGAAAGTTTGCTCTTTGTATCCTTAAAAGTGCCTTGTAAGTGTCAAACTGCAAAGGAAAGACTTTTGTAGCTGTAAAGTGAATTATCAGAATTAGGAAATTAGTTGGTTTTTGGTTCAGATTTACTTAGACAGCTCTGAGGTGATGACAATATATCAGTGGCAAGATAAAATTCTCATTCCTTTGTAATGAGATTTATCAGTCTGAGGGAGCATAATGGTGTGAGTGACTCCTATAGATCTCAAGAAAGCTGCACTGTCTTAGTTAATTTGAAAATATTTCTTATGTCATTATTCTATGATGTTAAACTGTCTTCTACAGTGACCTAAACAGAAGAAAAAAAATACAAATTGATAGAATTAAGAACTAGGAAAAAACCAAGCAGAAAACACAACCAAATGAACAATTTATTTGTGCAGTGCTACTAATTCCCAGGCAGAAGGCAAGTCCCTTGTGATTAAAGTCTACTTTCCAAATATTGTAGAAGCTTGAATGACTCACTCTGCTGTACAGGGAGGTAGGTGAAACTCAAATATCTGTAAACTACAGTTTGAAGCATCATATGGCTTCTGAAATGTCTTCACTAGATGTTTGCTCCTGGATTTTGTTTGGGGTTGCATTTTTGGAGACAGGGAAAAGAATCTAGGTGTTGCTTCACAACCAACAGCCACTTTGTAATGTAGTTTACTGGGACAGGTACTAAAAAGTTGCTTAAGATGGCATCTTTGGCACTTCTCACTTCTGTCTAGAAGACTGAACAGCAAGCCATAACAGAGACCCACTTATACAAATCCTGTGAAGAATTCATGAAGAATTGGTCAGAATTAGTTTGTGTTCATTTATAAAGCTTGAAAACAAACCTTCACACTACCTTCACTGGTTTTGAACTAGTTAAAAATCCATGGGAAAAGAGTGCATTTAAGGTTATTGAGAAGTGATGTTTAGTTTGTGCACAGTCTGTTCTTTCATCTGGATTAAAGATGCCAGGATAATCCAATTAAGATCATAATCTTGTTTGGATCTCTGATCTTGCATCACAAAAAATGCATCAGTGTTCAAGTGAGCACTGGTACATGAATAAAAGGTTTGGATAAAGGAGGCTGTGAACACCTCAAATGTTATCTTGAGGTTGAATATGACAGATTGGGATTTCAAAGAGTTGCAGACTGGGGTAGAGGAGGAAATTTGAGAAAAGTCCTAGAAGCAGGGACAAGCATGCAGGAATGTAAAACCCAGGTGCCAGCAGCATGGTGCCTGTCACTGTACCCTGGGGCAGCTGGAAAATGAGCTGCTTGGGTGAAGATGCTTTCTCTGCACTTCAGCAAGTGGGTCCACAGGTAGCAGGTGGAGTTTGGCTTAATGGAACACTCTCTTCTCCTGTCCTGAAGACAAAGGGTAGCAAGGGCTGTTAGAGCTCCTGATAATGTTTTTGCTGGCTGGAGCTTCACAAGGAAGGGGAGGCTGGAGCAGCTACAGCTTCTTGGCTAGATTGCTGGTGCCTGGTGCAAATGATCACAAATCCTTGGTAAACCCCAGTCTGTGGTGGATCAGCTTCTGCCACTCTTTGCTTTATGCTGTTCTGGTACAGTGCAGACCAAAATACACTGCCTTTTCACTCTTTGTTCTGTTACTGATTTGGCTAAGGTAGGGATATTTCATTGACTCTGAAACGTTGGTGTTTTTTTTTTTTTTGGAGCTTTGTTACTTCTCTACTACTGAATTTTCAATTGGAGGTTTTTGTAGTAAGCAAAAATTTTATATTGGAGATCCAGTTTCTCTGCCAAGGTACCGATTGTGTTACAGGAGCTTTTTTGGATGTGCATTATTTTGGTAGGGACTGGTGATTATGATTGTTGGTTGTACTTTTTTGATGAATTTTCTGTTCACCATGCCTTTGGTCGCTCAGAAGCATGCCAGGTAAAAGACATGTTCATGGATTTGTTTATCATGAGCTTGGTGTCTGTCCACACTGTAACTGCTGGTGTGTTGAATTGTTCCACCTCTTAAGTCCAGCCAGTCACTGCCCATGTTCAAACTCCTGATCATTTATCTGCCATCTTGGGGCTCAAGTGAGATGTGCTGATAAGGCACGTGCAGATCCCTCAGTTCATTACATGAATAAAGAGACCTGTTCCAAGATGTTTGGTGTACAAGATTACAGTTGGATATGCCAAGCAGAACTAAAGTCTCAGATTTTTAAAATGAATCTGGAGTCTCCTCCTAAATCAGTCACATACCAGGCTCTGGGAAGGCTTTGGGGATTGATTTGTACTTTGTGAAGGAGGGAATGAAGGAAGGTTAGAAAGGGGTTTCCCTTTACCACAAATGTTTGTTTTGTGTTGTTCAGAGAACATTGAAATTGGGAGCTCATGCAAGAAAGTAGTTCAAACTGAGAACCTTATGCTTAGCTCTTGTTACACTGTCAAGGAAAAGTAAGGTGTAAAGGACAATCTGAAAGATTCACACATGAGCATGATGCTTCTGCACCCCTGTCACACATGTAGGACTTTGTTCAGTTTTCAGGGCACATGTGTTATGGGATAGTCACTTTTTCGAAAATTAATTTTGCTTGGCTTTTTTCCTAGGATCACATGATTCTTTCAGCTACTGGGTTGATGAGAAATCTCCTGTGGGACCAGACCAAGCAACAGCCATCAAACGTTTGGCCAGAATTTCCTTGGTTAAAAGGATCATGAAGAAATGGTCAGTGACTCAAAATTTGACTTTCAAAGAGCAGTTGGAAGGCGGGATCCGCTACTTTGATCTTCGTGTCTCTTCCAAACCTGGGGAAATTGGCCAAGAGATTTACTTCATACATGGCTTGTTTGGTATCAAAGTATGGGATGGCCTGAAGGAGATGAATAGTTTTCTTGAGCAGCACCCCAAGGAAGTAATCTTCTTGGATTTCAATCATTTCTATGCCATGGATGACAGCCATCACCACTTCTTGATTAACAGGATCCACTCAGCATTTGAATCCAAACTTTGTTGTGTAGAATGTGTAGAATATGTGACGTTACTGTACATGTGGGAGAAGAAACACCAGGTAGGGAAAGGATGTTTAATGTTTTTCAAACCCAAAATGTTAAGATTTTAAAGAGACAAGCCTGGTGTAGCTCCCACTCACAGATATTGGACCGAAGATGCTGCTGATGGTCAAGTTAAAGCCCACTAGGGCCTCCTCTATGTAGTGTGTGTGTTTGCCTACATTTACATATAGCTATGTATCCCCTCATCCATAGTGTGGCCAGTCTGTCCTGCTCCCAAGCACATTTGTTAAATAATTAAACTATAGCATCTTTGGAGCCTTGTGCTCCTTACAAAGGGTTTTCTCTTGTGGAAGGGCACATAAGGCAGACTTGTGTTGGTGAGGATTTGATTTACTGTTGTCTTTCTGGCCAGCATACAAGCTTTGGCATGATGAAGGTATGGACTGAATTTCTTACTTCCTTTGCAGCCATCCAGATCTGCAGAGGTGATGTTAATGCCTCTTCTCCTTGGTAACTGCTCCCTTAGATACACAAAAGCTGAGAACAGAAAAGGGTTTCAGCAGCAGCATGTAATTCTTAAACTGGAAATGAGGCTTTGATGAATTGTTCTGAGCAAGTGCTGTCAGTGTTAAGCTTCAAGATGAATCTTTTTTAAGTGTGGGTGTTTGTAAAAAACATTGCCTTTTTGTGCTGTACAGAAGCACCTTACAAGGTAAAAAATATTTACTTTGGATTTGACAGTTTTGGTGACAGCAGGACTGGCTTTGGTTTCTCATGCAGCAAGTGTGAGCACGGTGCCAGGATGTCAGTCGTGTGCCAATCAGCCCAGCATGCTTTGCCCTCTTAGAAGGAGGTATTCAGAAGATGGCAAGACTGCTAAAAGCCTTACCTTCAAGTACAGATACAGTAATTTCTGGCATTTAGAAGTTGCAGTGCTTTGCCCTGAGCTCTTTAAATGACAAAGGCAATTTTGTCATTTTAAACTGATGATCCATAAAGCCTAAAGCAATCCTGTCCTCAAAGCTGAACAAAATTATCTCCATCTCCTATGTCAGTAGTGCAACAAATATACTGGCTCATGACTCAAGAGCAACTTTTTTGTTTGGTCCTCTTCACTGCTATGCTAGCTGTGACAGTACTGTATGAACATAAACCAGTGCAGCAGCCTGTTCAAAGAAAAATACAGTAATTGTGATTTTTTTTTTGTTTTGTTTTTTGTTTGATTTTTTTTTTTGTTCTCTTAGGTTCTCATATTTTACCATCACCCTTTGTATCAAGAATATCCCTTCCTGTGGCCAGGTAATAAAATGCCAGCACCATGGGCTAATACAACTAATGTGCACAAACTGCTGCAGTTCCTGGAGACCACACTTGGGGAAAGAAGTCGTTATGGGACTTTCCATGTATCTCAAGCAATTCTCACACCTCGGGTGAAAACAATTGCACGGCATCTGATTCGTGGTCTGAAGAACACACTTGTTCATAGGTAAGGACTTATCTTGATTGTCTGAGGTCTTTACTTAACATGTCTCATGTTGAAAGAGGCACTGGGCAAGAAGGAAACTAGGAAGTGTTTGCTCAGGTTTGCTGAAAGGTTGCAGTTTTGCTCAGTACTGTTGTTCATGAGAGATATTTGCAATCGTTAAAAATAAGGAATTAGTGCAAATAATAAAGCAACAGGGTATATATGTGTTTCCTGGTAATTGGAACTTTTTCTGAATGTGATATAATTTCATAAAATGTAGGATGCATGTGTGGCTTCAAACCAATAATTCATTTCAAACTGCCTAAAGTTGGATTTGCAGGGGGGGTGGGAAGGAGTGAAAAAAGCTTGTGCCACAGAGGAAAACTGCTAATTTCTGGACGCAGTTTTGCATTTGTCCATACAAATGTCTCAGTAATTTCAGTAAGGGCTTTTTTTAATACTACTGATCATTGTACAATTAATTTCCTATGAGCAAGGTCACTGTAAGAGGGTTTTGCTTTGATTAACAGTGTGACCATCGCGGGGTTCGGGGCCGGGCCGCGCTCGGCGCCAGGTGGCGCCGGGAGCCCGCGAGCGCCGGCCCGGCGCAATTCCTGCCCCGAAACCGCCCCAGGAAAGCTGCGCTCCGTGGGGTGGGCGAGCAACTCCATTTCGAGGCGCTCCTGGCACAGAGCTGTGCTCTGAGCCGCTGTTAGCTGCTCACTCCATCCCTTCCCCTCATCCTTGTTTGCAGCTAGACCGAAAGTTGCACATAGGTGTGCTCTTTGCATAGGCATGATTATTTGTGTGCATTTGCACAAGCTAGCTGAAATGCAAATCTCTCCTTGCAGTTTTATGTAGATGCCTGCCTTCTTGCATGGAAATTTTGCCCTGGATTTGAATATTTAAGACTTGCAACAAGTCACACTTAGCTGGCTGAAGTCTGGTGTGTCCCTTGGCAGAAATTATGCCTGCATTTATAGTTCTTGATAAGTTTTTTTTTATTGTCCTGATGCAGCAGGAATGAAGTGGTTTTAAGGTTTTGGTTTGCTTTTTTCTCTTCATCACCCTATTTTGCTAGCCTACCATCTTCTCAAATAATGTATGCATACTACAGCACTAATCTAAATAATGCTAACATATATAGCCATTTGTGTCTTAACTGCTGAAAAGTGTGGTGTTTCTTGTTGGAGTGCAAGAAAGCTGGTGCAGACTCCTGACTTGCACTCTTGTCCAAGAAAGACTTGAAATTTCTCCCCATGGTAGAATTTCTAACTCAATTTAACTCAGTTCCTGACACACCTCTCCTTTATCTAGTTAGTGATGTATAACAGGTTGTTCAACCCCTATGGAGTGGACAGCTTCTCATTTTAGGTTTGGTTTCCCTGACCCCATTGCTCTGAGTGGGTCTGGAGGCTGGAGAGAGTTTGGGAGAAATGCAATGTGCTGCCTCCAACAACTTTTTTCCTGCCCCCCCTGAGGCAGAGAAGGGGAAGGGAGCAGCATCTTGGACCATATATAACCTTTGTGTTACACAGGTCTGCTGTGAAATTGAGCTTTTGACTTAACGTGTGCTTGGGTGAAAACAAACCACGGTGGAGAAAATTGTAGTGTAGTGCTAAATCCTGAAGCACAGACTACCCAGTGAATATAGAGGGGTTTTGTATGGCTGCTAGTTGGGATTGATGACTGACCAATATGTCTGTTTGATAGCTGATGATCACGTGCTGTGTTAAGCACTCATTAGCCAGTTGCTAATTTAGGGTGACAGCCCTGATCACAAATATGAGATAATATATTTTGTAAACAGCGTGTTGTATTTGAAATTATAGAGTATGTATAGAAAAGTGCCTCTTTTAAAGTGTTTAATTTTCTTTATTTCAATTTCTTTAGGAACCTGCCCATGATTTTGAATTGGGTGAAAGCACAGAAGCCTGGTGTTATGGGTGTTAACATAATTACATCAGACTTTGTGGAGCTGGTTGATTTTGCTGCTACAGTTATTGCATTGAACGACCTCCTTTTGGAAGAGAACGAATCTACAACTTAAATCCTGATTGTTGTGTTCCATGTGTGCTCTTTAGTGGACATCTTTGAACTATGCTTAATGTTTTACTTGTCAAGTGAAACCTGTTGTAATCTCTCTTTATGAGAAGAAGTTTCCTTTAGGAAACGTGGTTAAACATCACGTACAGCCAGGTCCCTTCTCCTGGAGTCTGTGGGCCTGAGTGAGCCGAGTGCTGTGTGCAGGCTGCTGTGTCTGTCTGTCTGTGTGTGTGTGCTGTGTTTGGCTGAGCTGTGCACACATCTGCTGCTGACAGGGGCTGGCCTCTGGAGCAGATGAACCCCATTGTGGCACACATCTCCTTGGTGACCACACTCCCAGCACCCCTGTGTGTGCATCCTGCCCCTTCCCATGGCCAGGGCTCACTCCAGGGATCACTGCTGATCCCATGGCAGCGTGACCAGGCTGCCTGGTGGCATTGTTCTTGGGCCACCTCTGGCATAGCTGGGCTCAGCTGGAGGCTGCTGCTGCTGTTCATTATGCTGTTTTAGACACTACCTCTGACTTACTTGAAGAGACAATACTGCTGTTGTTCAGGGGGAAGCTGTTAACACTGTGTTAAATATCCAAACTGTCCTTTGGGCCTGAGAGATGAAGGCTTGGCACAATTTTTCCTTCTGACCTCTTTATTTTACATTATTACTTCAATAAATTAGTTGCAACCATGCTTAAGTATATTTTTTGGGCATTAATTTGGAGAATATTTCAGTCTTCAAATTTTGAGTATTATAACTCAAGTCTGAATTCCTGTTTCCTGTGACATATAGGATTCATTTTCCCGAATTCCTGGGACACTCAGGAAACTACAGCATAACCTTTCTCTTTTATTTCTTGGTCACTTGAGGTTTTTTAATCCATCAAATTTTCTTTGGGGAAAGTCTGTCACCCAGGCAGCCCTCCTCTAGAAGGAGGTGGGCCAAGTAGGGGTTTGCTTGCTATTCAGAGAAGTGGAGGTGACATGGACTGCTCAAAGCCCAAATATTGGATCGCTGTGATTTCTAATAGGACAGTGAATTCTGCAGTCAGACTTGAAAACTGCTTTTAGATAGAGAGCCACACCTATTAAGGGAGAAATTTCTCCAGCCTTCACCTGCTTGTGACAGAGTAAACAATAATCACACAAGCACAGGTAGGTGTTAGTACTGCTTCTTTATTTAGTCACACTTTTGTGCTGGTTCACAATGAAATTGTGACCATGTATGTTTGAGCCAGTGCAATCATATGTTGGTACTTATCAGCACGTAATTTACTAGCTGATAGTATCCTCTGGTCTGATTTTTTTGTTGTTGTTTTTTTAAAAAGCACAAAAGGGACTGATTAGCAGATACTTCTCTGCTCAATCATCTTCCTGAAGAAACTATTGGTGCAATAATTATTCCTGATTATGAATTTGTATTTATCTCTAAGCTTATTTATTGTAGAATGGATTGTCTTTTACATATTTAATTCAAAGGAAAAATTCATCTCCATATTTGTTATTTCTTTTGTTGTTTTATTCTGTATCTGCCATCATGGTTTGACAGCTGTGAAAAATCCCAACTTTATTTGTTTGCTTGTCACAACTCAGGAGAAATGTAAAGGTTTGCAAACCTTCCATGTGAACCTTGACCAAGTTCAGAGCAGACTGTAATCTGATTTATCTGTTGTTTGCATGGCTTTCATTAGAGTTCCTTGAATTTTTTAACTGAATCGTTTCTCAGAGGGAGTTGGGGGTGGGGGAAGTGCTTGTCACTCATTGTCTTTCTCCTTTCCACTTGTGTCTCAGTGAAAGAGGACAAGTCATAAAAATCAGGGTTTGGGAACTGTGTTGAAATTTCTAGTTTAATACTTCCTTTTAAAACCACAGTAGAAGGTTTTAATTGGGTTTGGTGCCTTTTTTTTTTTTTTTTTGTTGATGAAACCATCAGAACCTGTTTTGAACAGTTCTGTTCAGTCTGCAAGTTTTATTTAAAATACCTGGATTTTCCTATTTATTAAATAATAAATAATTCCTATTTGTTTAAAATAGCTGAATTTTATGTTTACTTTACTGCTGCTTTACTCATTGCCCCAGCTGAAACTCCATGTGGATTTGGTTTCCTTGGTTTTCTTGTGCAAATTGTCTTGGTGCTCAGAGCTCAGCTGGGTGCTAACACCAAGGCTGTATGGGCTGTATTGATTTAAGAGCTGGATTAATGACCCTTACAGGTTCCTTCCAACCCCGAATATTCTGAGATTCTGTAACTTGGCTTGAATACCAGTGAGGCAGAAATAATACTTTTGCAAGGTTCCCTTCTAGAACTGGAATACAAAGCATGGTGAAGTGAGTATGATATTTGTATTTGACCCTTAATATATTTTGTGCTGTACCTACATATATATCTGCCTCAAAAGAGATTTATTTGGCTTAACCAATATTTATTTTCTGTGTGTACAGTAATTGTTAAAAACAGTGACTGTTATTAGTTCTTCTGCTGTATTTATTTGAATAGAAATGGGAAAGCTCAGAAGTTTCTCTAATGTATTGGCTGTTAGTTCTTGCCTCTTGAAACATGCTGAGTGTTAAGAGTGTTAGCAGAGGGAAAAGAAATGGAAAATAGATTTAGTATTAATGATTTAAGTATGTGAGGGGGAACATGTCTGGAAGTTTGGCCTGTCAGAAGAGACTTGTGTGTCATTTCAGAGCAGTGCTTGGTGGTGTGCTTCCAGTGTTCCAGAGGAACATGACTGTCTTAATTGGTGAGTTGGGCAATTGGCAGGTACCATTTGTCTGACATGACATCTCCCTTGGCTACTCTGGTAGCTTAATATTCATACTGGTGCTTAGAACTGGTCCTAGGGTTGTCTGACACCATCCCAAGCAATATGAGCTACCTTTCATCTGTTCTGTTACACAGAGAAAAGCTATCCATATAATGGGCTTATCTTGCTTACTCAACACCAAACCATATCCAGACTTCCTCATGCTTTGCAAAATTGAGCTCATCGAGGCTTGGACTTTGGGCTGTGGACTCTATTTTCCAGCATTACAAAATTAAAAGGTATGCTGGGCAGGAAGGGAGGATCAAGGAAGTAGGGCAGTTGTTTGCATCCAGTGGCCACATGGAAGGTGTGGTAGTGCTCAGCCCAGTTCTGGGCAGCAGAGTGGAGCAGGTCTGGCAGGTGAGTGACAGCACTGCAGCTCACTGAGCAGTCTGCCCCTGAGATCAGCAAAGAGCAGCCTGCAGGGTCAGGATCTGTGAGCTTGAGGAGAATGAAGATGGCTATGAGCACAGGAGAAGACAGGAGGTTCTTACTGTTGATGTAGATGCACATCTGGTGAATACAGTGGTTTTAGTCTTGCTTGTATATCCCCAAAGCAGTAGAGTTCACTTTTAAACAGACTGGGAAGAAAACCTCCCCAGAAGAATTGTTCTGACCTCTTGACCATTTGGTAGGTGCTGGGAGAGGAGAAGCCAGAAAACGAGCAGCTGTTTGAGGCAAAGTACTTAAACTGTGTATTCTTGAACAAATACTCATATGGTTTGTTATTAAAGACTTGGGTTAGTTTTATACTGGTTTATGACTCTTATTTCTCTTCCTGGTGTGCAGTCTCTGAATGCCAAGCACACTGGTGGCATTCTTCTTCTCACACTGATGGCTGCCATGTGTAATTTAAGGCCACATTTGAGGCACAGTAGACTCTGTGTGTATCCCTGATGAGAAGTAGCCAATGCTTGTTATGGAGCATCTGTGAGTTTGTAGCCTCTTACTGTGTCCTGTAGGGGAAAGCAAAAAGAAGTTAGTACTAGATTTTGCAGACTGACCTGGGGACAACTGTGATTCAGAGTAGAAATGCTGACTGCTCATATTCTGTTAAAAAGCCTCTTTGGAGGAAGGAATAATAGGGAAATGGTGGCTTTGCTCCTTACACATGCTAGGTTTTGCTGTTGTTGCCACTGAATGTTGGAGCTTAAAAGCACTGTGAGGTTTAAAAGAACTGTGAGGTTGAAAAACACTTTCGAGCAGGGATTTTGGCTCAAACAGGAGTAGAGCTTCTCTCAACATGCTCATCTGTTCTCATCTGACTAAGCCTTTGGAAATAATTTCTTTGTGTACCTGTCTCAGGTGTCAGAGATCATTGATGCATCATTAAGCAGACCAAGATTTAGGGCTTAGATAGAGATAGAAGGCATTGATATTTGGATTTAGAATTGGGTTGCCCGTGGAAGTCCTGCTGAGCATATGTGACTTGAGGTTTACTTGAATATGCAGTATTTAATGTGACATCCATATGCTGTTTTTGTAAGACTTTCATCTTGACTTGAACACATAGTTACCAAACCCTAATAAGCAAATTTTTTGGTCAGAGGACCATTGTTTGGGACAAAACTAAAGGGAAGTTTTCAATGCTTGTTAAAGCAGAGAGAAATTGTCTAATGTGGGCAACAGAACTGATTCAAAAAATTATTTGAAGTATATAGATCAGGTTTAAATGAAATCATTTTGGCAATGAAAAGTAAGATTTTTTTTTCCTTCTTTGACAAATTCTTATTCTAGCTTTGGTTTTTAGCTCAACAGATGGGTAGAAGAGCCAGAGCATATGGTAAAAAGCAAATCAATTTTATGTTAGGGACATGTATGTAGGACTAAATGTGGTAAGAGTATGATGATTTACTTAATGACACCTTTAATGGTAATCCTATCAGCTCTTTGGTTTAGGTTGTTAAATCAGTCTCTTATTTTGCATTTAAAATAATCAGTCCCACTAATTCAATTCACCTGTTCTGTTGAAGTGTGTTTACTTCTCTATGTATATTTATTTCTCTAAAAGTCTTACCAAGTAAACTGTTAATTGTAGCAACTGGAATAGGACTGTCAACTTCAGAACTGTATGCTGAATCTGCTCACATTTTGTATCCCTGTATATTTATGTATTGTGTGTTGTCCATTTACATAGCAATTCTCTTACCCTTTGTTAGACCAGTCATACCATTTACATTGAACAGCAGTGTATTCTTAATTTTGAAAGAAATGTTGATCAGCACATCCTATATAAAGCTAATTTAGAAGAGTCTTTGATTTTTCTCAATGTCATATGTATTTCCCAGATGGATTTTTTTATTATTATTTATACTGTGGAAGGGTGCAGAGGGGGCCAGCTGAAGGGGAGTTACCAATTCTCAGTATTTATTTTGTGCAGTTTGTCTTCTTTTGGCAGTTTGTGCTTTACCCACCTGTGTGATTCAGTTTGTGAAACCAGGATACCTCATCTGAACTGCAGATAAATTTGAGGTTTACATCTATTTCTTCTGCTTGATATCATTGGGGGTTTTAATCCTGAAAATAAAAAGTACAACTTGAGCTAATCATCTTTGCTGTGTGTTCTGTACTGCTGACATGATGATTACCTTGTGAGTCAGCTAACATCAGTTGAGCTGAGTAGCTTCTCTGATGCAGAAGGGAGTCATGGAAGGTTGGTTTGGGATTTTTTTTTTTTTTAAGTGCTACATCTTGCTGTACTTGTGTCCCCTGAGTAGGCAGACCCAGACAACATCCTTATTTTTAGGATGTGCTGACAACTTCTCAGTGCAAGTAGTAGAGCAAAATAATTAGAAATTGGTGTGTGCTTGCACTTGCGTGTACACACAGCTAACAGCTTTGCCTGATGCACTGAGACAAAAGCTTGCTAATCCATGGATCCAGTTTTGTCCTGAAGGCATGTACAATTTCTGTGCAGCCTCTGCTGCTGTAGCACAGGTGCTAAAGCTCCACTGTAATACTTGATCAGGAAACAAAGCATTGATAATGATTCTTGGAGCCTGGGCTAAAGTGGGATGCTTGTAACCCAGTGAGATCAGACACACCCTTCTCTTGGGTGCTTTCAGCGTGCCTGCCTTGAAGATGTGGGAGTACCGGGGGTGGGGAGAGGGACAGGATGGCTGGTCCTGATGCCCTCATGTTTTCAGACAGCGGTGACTGAGAGAGAACTATTTGTAGTTTTGTTTGTTTTTGTTTTTGTTTTTTTTTAATCCCAAAGTTAGGGCTGGAAATTCTCAGCTAATCACCACTTGTTGTCTCAGACCTCGAAGTAGGTGTTTGCAAGCCGGCCTTCATTAGCAGTGACTCACACAAAGCTAACCATTGGTGTCAGTAATGTCTGCAATGTGCTGCAGGCAGTGAGTGTGCCACTAGTTTTTTCAGAATATACCTATGCAGCATGGATCTAAAGTGACTGGCATAAGCTACCAGTGTGTAAAAGGTTGCATATACTGTTTCCCCAGGCCAGGAAAATTATGTACCATAGAGGGGACTTCAGGTGCAAGAGTAAGCATATTTTCATCATATTGCTTCCCCAGGGGATTTAATTTTTTTAGTCTGTGTGCCTTTAGCAATGCTGGACAAGGTCACACATGTATATACATGCATATATATTCATGGAATAAATTGTTATTTTGAAGCTTGCAATGGGAAAGCAAAAACTAGAAGCATGTTATGTGACAAATTTATGCACGCCCTTTATACAGAGTTTCGCTGTTGCCACAAACCTGTGATTAGTTGTTCAAACAAAATCATTCCTGAATTGCATGTTTCTTACTATTCACCTCTTAGGGGATGCTGCTGAACCTGCATGCATTTTTTTTTTTTTTAGCTGTGGAGGATAAACTTCTCCATGCTGGCTGAAGGACAGCCAGTTTGGAAGCTGGTGTATGCTGCCAGCAGCTCTCGCTCCACATCCAGCTGGAAGGTGAGCAAAATGTTGGCAGGCTCTGGGAGCTGAGTAATGGTAAAGTCACTGATTCTTCTCATCACTTAGGTGACACACCAGGTACTTGCATTAGACTAGAGGAGCATTTGGCCAAAAGCCTCTCTCCAATTTAAATGTGCTAAGTGGGGTCAGTTTGTCATGCTCTTGGGTGAGCAGATGCTAGAAAAAGAAACCAAGTGAATTTGGAAGTACTGCTGGTTTGTGAGCCCAGCTACTCTTCTTGGGGATCAGGGTTTGATCCACTCAGCTGATTGTGCCACTGCCTGAAGACAAGACAAAGTGGATTCTGCTGGAAAAGATGGTGAGTTCGACCAGGATCATTAACAGGTAACTTGCTGTTAATGCAATCAACTGAAAATCAACTTTCCCTCAGTTTAGGGATTTGTTTAAATTAAAAGCAAAATTTGCTTAGAGTAGAACATGTTTTGTTGTTTTTGTTCTTTCTTGTATATCTCTTGTCTGCCGTAGAAATAGAAAAACCCTGGGGGAAGTACTTTGGGATGGTGCAGAGTCTGCTCAAGGGAGAAGCTGTTGTTGTACACACAACTGTGTACAGGTTTATATCTGCAAGTTCAACAAAAACTTGGCCTCAGAGTCACTACTGTTCCTTTCAGCAGCCAGTGAGAACACATGCCCATGGCAGAACTGTTTACATGGCCAAATTTGTGGATTCAAGTTTCCAGCATAATCTATGGGCTGAAATTGCATACGGCTGTAAGTTGGGTAGCATTTCAGAGGTGAATGCTTCTCATGTCTGCTTTGAGATGATTTTTTGTTCTCTATAGTTTAACACAACCCCATTAGTTCTAAGATAAGATTTATTAGCCTGGCTTCTAACCTGAAATTGGTGCAAGGGTAATTTTCTGCTGCTTTATCTGTAGTGGGCAGTTTCTTGGTGGAAGAAAGGAAGCAACTGGCAGTACCTTAGGCAATAGAGCATCAAAGGAGCTTAGCTGATAGCTGCATAAAGTGGGAAATGTATGGTACAATGGACAGACTGTCCCTTTATGAGGCAGATGGATGAACCTTTAAAAGAGTTCTAGTGGCTCAGGAGATGCTGATCAAGGTGCTGATCTTCATGCAAAGACTCAGGTTTCAGTGAAATGGCATAAAAGCTCGGGTGGTGTGTGCAAAGTCCAGATGGTATCTCATGTTTGGGTTTGAAAGGGTATTTTCTGTTTGACCAGAGTTGCAGGTGCCATTGTTGTTCATCTCTGTTATAATCATGAGGAAGTTTTGGTACAGTTTGTGCAGATGCTGTTTGGGTGACTCGGCAGAGGGACAGGCATGGCCCAGCCACGTCCCCCCAGCCTCTCACTTTTTCCTGTGAGACTGCACCTTGCCACTTCAGGTATGTTTGCAACTCTAATACCAAATTCTTCTTGGACTGGACATTTGTGAATGCAAAATACAGAAGGAGTTGAGAGCTGAGTTACTTCTATCATGTTTCTTCTTGCAAATACTCTCTAAGAAAGGGAAAACAAAACATTGCTGAGGAGGTGTTTCTCCCAGCATCAAAGTCATCCTTTGGCAGATTGGGTGGAGAAAAACACATTGTTTATTTGGCAAGGTCTGTGTAAATGAGAATTAAAGGTGGCAAAATATTTTTCTTTAATTTTTTTATTGAACATTCACTTTTCATTTTGTTCATAGCAACTGAGCAAAGGATTGGGTTTTGGTATTCCTGGATTTTCTTCCAGCTTGAAACTGCAAAACCTAAAATCACGAATGCAAGAAAGAAACAAAAACCATGCAGAGAGGCTGGAGCTGTGGAAAGGGAGGAGGAAAGGTATGCAGCAGAGATGGTGCTGTAACTTGCCCTTTGGAACAGAAAATAAAGCTCTTGGTTTGGAACGCCTTTTTTTTGAGACAGAACAAATTACACCAAGTTCACTCTTTGAAACACATCCAGTACAAAGTTCATTTGATACATTAAATGCAGTTCCACATTTGCAAATATGCTGAATTTGATTTGATTGCATCTTTTGGAAGGCTACACTGGCATGGTAACAAATAAAATATGTGCCAGGCATTTCTCCTGAGAAAAATAATAATTGCTAGTATTTCAGCCTAAATATCTCAAATGCCAACAGTTTTAGTTCTTATTTCTGCTTTTCTTGAAGAATCATAATTTGAACTCTGAAGCAATGGAAGCAGCCAACTCATCCTGTGTGATAGTGGATAGTGCTGGAAAATGTGCTTTTGGTCATTGCCAAAACAAAAAATAAAGTGTGTACTGCAAAGATAATCCCCTTCTGGGCCTCCATCAATCTGTCTTGAAAATTGCCCTTAGTAACAGGGTTGTCTAAGGATCAGTGGCACACGCTGTCTCACCAGGCTGACTCCTTTGCTGCACACCACAACCCATACAGGGAGTGATGAACTGGTATTTCTCAAGGCTGGTTTTTCCCCTGTCTGCTGGATATGTTCACTATGCAGGCATGCACAATGCTGGCAAAAACACTTCAAGCCAGACATATCCTTCCAGGCATTAAGATCCAGAATGAACTGAAACTCAGTGTACGTTTCCTAAAATACATGCACAAAGGAAGAGCAAGGCTGCTGCAAGAAGATTTTACACTAGCAGAGTCTATGTAATTTTGGAGGATCCTAGAAATTCCTACTAAGTAATTGCTTGTTTGCACAGTACTAGTTCTGGAGAAAGTTATGGTGGTGCCAAATGGGGAGAGAGAACTGGGGTTGTTCAGCCTGGAAATGAGAAGGTGACCTAATTGTGGCCTTCCAGTACTTGAAGGGAATCTATGAGAAACATGGAGAGGGACTTTCTGCAAGAACATGTGGTGACAGGACAAGAAGGCAATGACTTGAAACTTCCAGTAGATTTACATTAGATGCCAGGAAGAAATCCTTTACTGTGAGGGTGGTGAGGCTTTGGCTCCCCAGAGAAGCTGTGGCTGCCCCATTCCTGGAAGTGTTCAAGGCCAGCTTCAATGAGGCTTTGAGCAACCTGGTCTAGTAGAAGCTGTCCCTGCCTGTGGCAGGGGGACTTGTACTAAATGTGCTTTAAATTCACTTCTACCCCAAACCATTCTGTGATCTTCATATCACTTGGATTTTGTGCATAAAAGAGATTGCTTTCTCAGTTATTTGACTGTCATGTCCTGGAAAGATTTACTAAAAACTAAGCTACTAAAAAATTGCTTATTTATAGCAATAAACTAGATAATTACAATTTTGTCTTCTTGCATTTATTGCCAAGAACAAGAACTCTTAAGTAGTTTAATTTCTCTTCCACATGTTCCTCCTGTCTTGAGCTTAGGTTTGTCCCCTTTCCAAGGCTGAAGGATAATGTAGGCAGCATTAATAAATGTACCAGGGAACTGGCTTCTCAAGATCAGGATTATAGTGCAATTCTGTTTACCCAAAACTAAAATGAGAGACTTGGCCAATGAATTTTTTCTCTTCTCTGTTACAATCCTGTGACTCTTGGAGCAGAAGGGGCTGTTAGAGCAAGGTTTTTAGCAGAGACTGAGGAAAACAGCTGAAAATGAAGCTTCCAGAGAACACTGGAGTACCCACTAAAACTGTGTGTTTTTGTAGATGGCTAACAAGTAATCAGCTTGAAATCCTTGTTTTCATGCCCCACTTTCTGTGAGTGGTCAGGGCACTTTAGAAAATATGAAAAGAAAAATCCTTCTCACTGTCCTTATACCTACTGAAATGCAATATGTAGTAGACGGGTCTGTGCTGCTGTCCCCTCTGCTTCTTGGGGGCCTGGGCTGGCAGATGCTCACCAGAGTGTCCCAGGTGCCTGCCATGTGTTCTGTGGTTGTTGATGTGCAGTTGCCCCATCCTGTTCCTGGGACCTTGCTTTGGGGACTGGTATGGCTTTAGCTGTTGTCACACACCCTTTGTGCCTGTGGAATGCATAGGCAGGATTTCTTTCATGGGTCTCGAGCCTTGCCCAAAACTACAAAAGGTTTTGGAAAAATGGCAAACTGAAAACTTGTGTCCTTATGCTTGTTTAGAAGAAAACACTGATTGCCTTGTCATACGCTGCAAATGGCAGTGGTGATCATTATCCCTGCTGAGATGACAGAGGTGTTGCACTACATTCATTAAAGCCCAAGGAACACTCCTGCTCCTGAGGACTGCAAATCCATAGCCTGACATGAGCAGACCGAAACCAAACTCCCATTTAAAGATTCAAGAACACCCTCTGTGAAATGCTGGGGTGCTGTCTCACCTGGCTCTTCCTGTGGCACACCTCCCTGGGGAATTCAGACCTCCAGGGTCCAACAAGGATGAGCAGACACTACCTGCTGGCCTAGCTCAAGCTCATGCTTACACATCTGTCTCATTTCTGTCTGTCAGAGTCAATCTGCTCTGTCCAGCAAGTCTAATCATTAATGCTGGTGTAGCTCCTTTCCTAACTCAAAGGTAGCTGGCACGTGTAGCTGTGGCCCATAGGAGAATTTAATGAAATATGGCTTTCTGGCTCCAAGCTGAGACAGTATTTGGGCTGATTGGGTTTTTTCCAGATCTGATTGGTCTAGGAATAGAGTTGAAAGCTGCTTTTTAGTTTCAAAACACTTAACCATCCTACTGAATTACTAGCATTGGCAAGATGCCACCAAGTGGGACACAGTCCAGTTCTGGCAAGGTGGTAGAACTGCTGTCTTACTTTGGTGGTTTTTATTGAATAACAACCACAAAAGACCACCTAATACTCATCCAGATTTTTCCTTCTGATCTGATGGGAGTCGGATGTATAAATAGCATGGAGTCTGAGGGACATGTGGGCTCTTCTCTCCCATGCCTTTCTCTTTTGTTGGTGCCAAGTTAAGGAAGAGGAGAATTCAGAAAATGCAAGGAATTCTCATTTAACTTTTCTCCTTGCTTGTTTTAAAGTGCCAGAGTGAGGGGTACCTTAACATGTCTTCTATTTATTACCCTAGACACACTTCTTTGTGATTTTGATATCTGGAGAGGAAACATCCTTCCCCAGGGGTATTTTGGACTCCTGTTGTTGTATTTGCTGATGTTTGTAAAACTCCATTTGCTGTCCTGTCTGTTAGTTGTTCTGTTTCAACACTCCTTTAGCTGACCTATGCTCCAGAGAACTGTTAAACATTGCAGGCATGCTTGAGGAAGGAAACTAATCCTTTTTTCAACTTGGAGTGCAGCACTTAAACTCACTGGTGTGGCAGAAGGAGCAGTAGACGCGCTGTGGGTGGTGCTAAACTGGTTTAGAGAGAGTTGGGAACAGCATGAAGAGTGGAATGAAAAACTTTGTGATGGGATGGATAAGTTGGCATTTATGTGCTGGCAGACTTTGTTGTGTGGGGTGTTAGAGCTTTAAAAGCATTGTGGGCTATAGAAGGAGCACTTTGGAAAGTCTTTGAGCTCTGTCTACTCCTTTGCCTTGGAGAAGGTCACTAGAGATGGTTAATAAAGCTTTAGCTGCTGAACTCACTAAACATTCTTCCAGTTCAATGGCCTATGCAGAATGCAGTGTTTAGTCAATGTTTAATTCCTAAGCAACAAATGGTGATTGTCATACTAGAAGGCACTTGTGGTGTTGACTGAAGCAATGGAGGCCAAGGATTAAAAAGGTCATGCAGGGAGATCATTTTGGCAGCCTCAAAGCTCTCACCTCTAGGTCAGGTCCCTTCTCAGCAGGAGAAAACAAGAAGTTCATGCTGCCTTTAGGCCAAAAAAGGTTTTCCAATAAGAAAATAAACTAGCTGTTTAAAAAAATAATAATTTTGCTGTAGGAAACAAAACAAAGGGAAATGTGAACTGTGGATAGCTGAGGGAAGGCAGGGGAAAGTAGGAAATGAAGAGGCATTTGCTCTTTCCCTGGTGATGGGAGAGCAGGAGTGAAGGGTGTAGCTGTGACAGGAGGAGAAGTTGGCAGCAGATGTGGAGGTTGAGGGCTGCTTGAATAGTTCAGATCTGGAGAAGAGATGAGAGGACTGCAAGCAATGCCTCCATGGAGCAGGAGGAGACCTGGATGGCATGTCAGGCAGAAAACTTAAGAAACTTTCTTGTTAAATGAGTGAGAAATGAGAAGAGCCCTCTCAGCTGAGAGCATCTAACTCCATGTCACCTTCAGCCTTCTCCAAGATCTGGTTGTCAAGGCCTTGACCTTGAGCTCTGAGCAGCCACCAGGGCTGTTTATCTCCAAGCCTGGCCTGGTTTTGTCTGAAGCTGCTTTATCCAAGGATTCTGTTAACTCAGGCTTGATGAGGTAGGCATGTGGCATTCCTGCCTCCTGTGACACTAACTCAAAGCATGTGAAGTTTACAAGTCTTTATAAGGTTTGGCCCAGGCCAATGAGACTAGCTTGGCTATTTCCTACATATAGCAGTTCACTTCTTTATCAGTGGTAGGAAGATTGGCATGATTTGCCCTTTATTGTTCTTTATTTTCCATGTTTTATACATCAACATGCATAATAGCAATTATTTTGTGCTTTTCCAGCTCTGCTGGGTAAAGTACATGGGAATTTTGTGATGCAGACAGACAAAGTGCTGTTCAAAGCCACTGCATTTTCCATGTTGTGACTCAGTCCTCAGGATTGCTT
The DNA here is from genome assembly GCA_003676055.1 of Chloebia gouldiae. Lineage (NCBI taxonomy): Eukaryota > Metazoa > Chordata > Aves > Passeriformes > Passeridae > Chloebia > Chloebia gouldiae. The sequence goes on from QUSF01000016.1 coordinate 737,344, forward strand.
TGTCTTAAAGACAGATAGAGCTAGAACCAATTTTTTTTTTTTTTGTTAGGCTGTTACTGAGCCTGGACATGTGCAATGCAGACCAGTTATGCTTCAGTTTTAGAAAATTAAGGCAAAATTGAGTAGATTTTCTTTTATCTACCAAGACCTTCACTGCTGATCTACTAAGAGAGGGCAAGCTGGCAAGCTAATAATAGGGCTTACCCAGGACACACTACTTCTTCCAAGCTGGATATTGACTCCAGCACTTATTTACTGGGCACCAGGAATAAGTTTTCACCCATGAAATTTCCAGCTGCAGGATGGATTTAGTTCTAAATTACTGATCTGTGATGATTTCAGTCATGGCAATGATGAATTTTCCTGATGAGTTGATGGTTTTGTAAACATGTAGGGCAGCTCTGCAAAAGTCATTGTTTATGAGGTATTTGCTGCTTTTCCTTTTCAAATTTCATGCTGTTTACCTTGAGGAGGAAGAATGAATGCTGTATAAAAGTTGCATGTCCTATGAATCAGTATTATTTTGCTCAGTGTTAGCAGGGCTGAGCTGTTCCAGCAGTAAGGGTGCACATTCCAAAGCAATTAGAGCAGTTTCATAAGTAAATACTGCTCAGCAGCTGATAAAATGCCTTTCAGATGTCTTTGTAAAATAGATTCAGGTGACCAGTAAAGAACTACTTTCTTTAATCTTTGCAGTCAAATGTGAAAATACTTATTTTGATTCTTAACAGCTTTTTCATTTAAAAATTGTTGTGAATTGAAAGGAGTTTATTTGTCTTGTTGAAATAGACTGCAACTGAGTCACAGGGAAAAGAAATTGTGACAATCATGGATTCCCCACCCTATGTCCTTCGTCAGGGTCTCTGCCCTCTCTGAGCATAACCACACATTGAAATCATTTCATGCTTGGCTTTCTATGAGTATAAAATCTTCTAGGGAGGAGGAAGAAGAAGTGGGAGGGTGGAAACAAAAAAAAAAAAAAAAAGAATTTCCTCTGCCTATAAACTGGTGTACAAAATTACAATTCATCTGGGAAGCTCTGCAAACTGAAGCATGGCTGTTTTCTGCTCAGAACAAGCATGGCTTCAATCTGCAGCACTGATTCCCAAACTTCTTGGACCAGCTTTCACCCATATTCTCCCTTGTCACAGAGCTTTGAATTCCCAACCTCATGGCAGGGGTGTAGTCTCCAGGCCCCTTTGCAGGCCCACCAGCTGTCTGTATTTCCAGCTGTGAGAACACCTGCCCTAGGGCACTCTTTGGGTAAATGCATAGGATCCTGGCAATTATGTATGACAAGACCAAAGCTAAAGATCTTTTCTCTAGAAGAATTCCTTCAGAAGCTAAACAAAACAGTCTTTTAGATGTGGGTTTGCATTTCTCTTTCGTTACCCCTGTTTTCCTGATTTTCATTCTCAACTATCTTTTATACCTCTTGGCTAGTGTTACTTTCTGGGGATAGTTTCCTTTTGTTGAATCATAAAAAATGGACCTTTAAAGGCTATTTAGTCAATAACTCCTGGAATAAGCAGGGACATTCTCAGCCAGGCCAGGTTGCTCAGACACCTGTCTAGCCTAACATTGAATGTTTCCAAGAATGAGGTACCCACCACCTTTCTGGGCAACCTGCTCCAGTGTTTAATCACAGTCATTATAAAAAACTTGCTATTTATAGCTGATCTAAATCAGCCTTCTTGTTTAAAACCATCACCCCTCATCCTATCACAACAGTCCCAGCTAAAAAGTTTGTCTTTATCTTTCTTATACTCAGAGAATCATCAAGCTTGGGAGAGATTATCAAGTCCAGTCATTAACCCAGCAGTGCTGAGACCCCTTTAAGTTCTGAAAGGCTGCTCTAAGGCTTCCCCAGAGCCTTCTTCTCCCAGGAGAAAAGAGCCACAACTCTTTTTGCTTATCCTCACAGGAGAGGTGCTCCAGCCCTCAGATCACCTCCATGGCTTCACAAGCAGGCAGGCAGGGAGGAAGGCACCCACTGGAAACTCCAGCTGCACTGGGCTGAGCACTGAGCCTAAGGAGCTGTAGAGAGTAGAGATGGGCTTCAAGCAAAGACAGCTGAAGTTCAGCCTGGCCAGTGCATCAGCCAAACCCTAAATGTGTTTGCTTTGACTGGGTAACTTTAGACCTGCCTTGGACACTGTGGTCCAGGCCCTGGCCAAGCATATGGAGCATTAGCCTGTGTGAGTATGAGGAGGAAATAATCAGCTTTGGCAGTCCAAGTCCCAAGCCTGTCATATAAGCACACCCTCAACTTTAAAACTGTGTGTAGCCCTTTTTCCAGTACAGCATTTGAAAATGTGTCTATGCTCCAATCCTTCACCCTGATGAAGAAAACAGAATTTATAAAGAAGATGTTAAGCATAAAGTTGCCTTTTGTCCTGTATTGTACTGGAGCACACAGATAGTAACCATGCACAAAGATCTGTTTAATTTCACTTACTCCAGTTAGCAGAAGTAGAACTAGCATTGGTTTGGTGGTTTTTTTGTTTGTTTTTTTTTTTGGGGGGGTTGTTTGTTTATTTGTTGTTTTGTTTTGTTTTTTTGTTTTTGTGTGTGTGTGTTTTTGTGTCAGTCTTGTCCTGTTTTGATGTGGTTTTCCTGGGGGTGGCTGTATGTGATGTGGTAGCATGAGAATTGTCAGTCAAAGAACTGGCTTGGCAGTTTTCTGTGGATATCCAGGAGGTTGCTAATGGCATCTATCTGGCAAGGTTCCAGATATGATCAACTGTCAGAAGATATTCCTCCTGACTCTTGCCCAGACACTTTCCTCCCCTTGCTACCCCTTCAAACTTTCTTCCAGAGCAGCACCTCATAATTACACTTGGTAAAGCCCATTTCTGCTGGAAACCTTGGCCAGCTCTGTAGAGTACCTCCAGCCTGATGTGATATCCAGGTAAGTCAAATTCACTTTTTATCTTCCTGCCTCTAAACTCTAAATATAAAAATCTGTGTTTCCATGTGGTGTTTCTTTTATAATGCAAGTTAAACTAAATAGAGAATCCTGCTGATTATGCTGTGCAGTCGTATTTATGGCATGATTGTCTTCCTCAGCTAGACTCAGCTTTTTTAAAATATAAAATAACAAACCAAGTATTTCCAGAATGAGGCAACTAAAGCTTTCCAGCACCTCTGGGATCTTCAGTTCACAAAAAGTGTCCTAATCCTGGTTTGCTGTGAGTTAAAACCTAAACAAAATAAGAATGAACTTTTCTTCCACTGCTGATCTCCACTACATTAAAGGCAAAGGTACAAATTTTACAAGGATTATTTACCTGGAATAGCTTTAAAGGACCATCCCCAGTTTGGAAACCTTGTGGAAAAAGTAAGAGGAAGTTTCTATAATTTTACATTTCGTTTCAAGCTGGAATCAGAGCCTTCATGGTATTTTCTGGCTTTGGTTTGGAAAGGGAGCTGCTTTGGCTATTGGCCAGCTGGCACGGGGTAGCTTTCAGCCCTCCCCGTGGAGCCCTGCTCTCTGCAGGTCAGCAGCTGAGCCACAGAGTCTGGCCACAGGCAGGAGAGCTGGGTCCTGGCCAACTTGGCATGCTCCAGCCCTGCTGGGTAAGGATGCTGCAGGCAAAAACTGAGCCTCTGGAGGTCAGGGAGAGGGCCTGGAAGGAGCCTACCCCTGCCTCCCTTGGGAGGGTGCTGCTGCTTCATACCAGCAGCAGTGTGGCAGGAAGGAGGTGTCTATCTACATCATTCAGGACTGGATGAGAGGATTTTTATGTCTCCTCTTTCCTAATCCCACGATAAGTGAAACAGAGTTGAAATCTGCAGCAAAATTAGCTCTGAGCCCTACAGCTCTGAGTGATATTCAGATTGCTAAAAACATTTAAAAGTGCTGTCATGGTTCTTAAAATCCATGTGTTCTTGCCTACTTCAAAGCTCTGGTGTTGGCATGACCAGCAGAAGTCCTATATGTGGTCCCATGTGATGAGCAATGATTCACCTGCTCCAAAGTCCTCTTCTGCTGTAGAAACAGAATCATAGAGTGCCTCAGGCTGGAAGGGACCTTAAAGACAATTTAGTTTCAACATCTGTGCTATGGGCAAGGATACCACCCACTAGACCTTGTTGCTCAGGACCCCATCCAAGGTGGCCTTGAACACTTCAGTAGATGGGGCAGGCTTCCCTAGGCAGCCTGTTCCAGTGCCTCACCACTCTCACAGGAAACAATTTCTTAATGTCTAATCTAAACCTTTCCTCTTTCACTTTAGACCATTGCCCCTTGTCCTGTCACTATCTGCCCTTATAAAAACTCAGTCTCCCTCCTTTTTATAAGCCTCCATAAGGTCCTGGAAGGCTTCAGTGAGGTGTCCCTTGAGGCCTTCTCCAGGCTGTTTAGCCTCTCAGCCTGTCTTTGTAAGAGAAGTGCTCCATCCCTCTGACCATCTTCACGACCCTCCTCTGGATTTGCTCCAACAGGCTGATGCCTTTCTTGTGCTGGGGACCCCAGAGCTGGATGCTCCCACTCCAGGTGGGATCTCCAAATGAGAGAATCCTCTCCCTTGAGCTGCTGGCCAGGCTGCTTTGGATGCAGCCCAGGAGATGTTTGGCTCTCTGGGCTGTGAGCGCACATTCCTGGGTCGTGTCCAGTTTTTTGTCCACGAGAACCCCCAAGTCCTTCTCCCCAGGGCTGCTCTCAATGATTGCTTCTTCCAATCTATGCTTTTGTCTGGGATTGCCCAATACTCCATCACTTGAAACCTGGATGGTCCTGCTGGATCAATGTTGCTGTTTTGTTCTTTGCTGTGGGCCACAGTTTGACCTCAGGTACAAAAGTGTGTGGTGAGATCTGCAGCTTTGGAAGTCTGAATGTGGTTACCCCAGCTAAACCTGGCCTGTGTTCCTTGTGCCTTGAGTGCAAAGGTAAATCTTTCTCATTTTTAAACTTGTTGGTTTTCCACTTTGGTGTGTTTCTGTTTGAATTGTTTCCTGGGAATGAGAATGTTAAAAGCTGCTCTTTCGCCTTTAATTTGTTAAAGTAGGCTGAGTGCTGCTAATATGACAATGCTTAAAAGGGATTAGTTGGCACATTAACAGTTTCAGTTGCTGATCTCCTTTAGAACACAGAAGTTTGGAAGGGAATAAGTATTTCTCCCTAGTGACTTTCAATTTCTTGTTCTGCATGGATACAGGTATTTCCTCAGTCTCTGCAGAAGGCTAGCAAGCAGTGTGCTGAGGTTACAAATGGTGTGATGATGCTTCCACAAAAATTGGTTGTCGGCTGAGGTGCTGAGTTAGCATTAAAATTATCCTGTGGAAGACCACTGGTCATGGTCAAAAATACAAAATGCTTCAGGGCAAGACAATGTCTTCTATTCTCAGGGAAGCCAAGAGCAGCTTCTCAGTCACACAAGGCCCATGATGCCTAATCACATCTCATGACTAAGTTAGAACAAAGAGCAAAAATCAATTTCTTCTGAGTTGCTGCTTTCACTTCCAGCTGGTTGAAAAATCTGTGCTCCCCACACCCCCTTGGATTTGGTCCATGCATGCATGAACGACATGGTTTTACTTTGCACTTGCTCTGTGTAAAGCTACGTAACTTCTGCATGCACATTTTTCTGCTGGGATGGTAGAAAGCTGCTCACGTTTCCCCATGTCCCACATGCTTTTAGTTTGCATGCACAATGATAATGGGGATCTTGAATCTCTGGGTTCCTGTGCAACAGCTGCCTGCTGCTCAGATGTGGTAGGTCATGAAGCAGAGTGCTGGAGGGCAGGATACATTTGTGGTGGAAGATGGAAAGAGGAAAATGAAGTCAAAGTTCACTCCTTAAGGAAGTCTTTACCTGGTGTTTGCAATTATTTACCCTATCTCTTCTGCCTTAAATGTGTAATTTTTTTTCCATTAGAGAAATAGACATCTCTGGCTACTCCTTCAGAAGGAAGGTAGTGAAGTTCAGTGGGAAGCCAGAATATAAATCCTCTTCAGATGTGCAGTGTGTTATATAACCTACTGGATTCCCTCTTATGTGCATTTCAGAAGCGTGCCTGTAATCCAGAGAATGTCCAATCAGTATCTCTCCATGAATTGCACCATTTTTATTTTAGGTGAAGCTTTGACACTGTTTTTTTTCAGTATTGTTTCCTGCTACTGCTCTCAGCCGTGGTCTCCTACTACTTCATCTCCTTAAAGCTCACTTGTGTTACAAAATACTTCATTGGAAATTAAATATTCAGGAGAAAGGGATAAAATGAAAGGTTTGCAGCACCTGATGTTTAACAAAAGGTTAACAAATGCAAAAATGGCTCCTGAAAGCTGCGGGCAATTTCAGGCCAGGTTTGCATTTTTCAAATTCTTACTTTACCTTATTTGGCCATGCAAAATGGGATCCAGTGGTCCCCAGGGATTTGGCTGCACAGAGACTGGGCTTTGTTAAGAAGTATGTGTTTTTTCCTTGGGAGACACATAGCTAAATATGGGCTGTGTTAATAACAAATGAGTCTGTTTGCTGGCAGAGTTACAGATTCCCAATGTACTCCAAGTTAAAAAGGCAGGCACACAGCAGACCCCTGGAATCAAGCTTTTTGACTTTGACTGTGACTGAATTGAAAGGTGGGGGAGTGGAGGGACGTGCTAACACCAACTAACATGGACCTTGGGAAGTAGTTGGGGAACAAGACACCAACAGTTGTCTAAAACAACTTGAAATTAAAGCAAACAGGTTGGAGAATCAGAGTTGAGTGATTTTTGTGAGCTGAGATTATAGATCTTCTTTTCTTCTTTTTTGCAAAATTTTTCTTTTTTTTAATAGTCTTTCCTGCGAACAATTCATTTGAAAGATAGAAATAGATAAAACAAGCTGGCCAAATAGTATGCATAGTTTTAGGGAATAAATATTGACTTAGTATCTGATATTGGTCAAGTGATATGTTTGAGGTGTGCCCAATAAAATGTAGCTCTTGGGACAGGAGTGGCATCAGATCAAAAGCTCTGCTGACTGCAGGTTTTATTTACCTGTTCACAAGGGTTCACCTCAGTGCTTTGTTAGGCATGAAACCTGTTGATGCTTGAGCTGAGGTGAAGAGTGTAAGGTGGACAGCAATGGAGAAGTATTGGTTAAAGCATGTGCTGCATAAAGCAGGAACTATATAATCATTAAAATCTAACAAAAGGTTAAAGAACTCTTGCAGGAACAGCGGGAGTCATAGGCAGTCAGGGAGCTATCAGGACCAAGGCAGATTTTAGGAAAAAGGTGTAAGTGCTTAAACAGCTCCTGCTGCTTACTTGGGCACTGCTGATGGGACAGTATGAACTAGATACTCTTGAGCAGTTTTTAACTCTTCAGAAATTATTACAGGCCAAAATCCTTATTCTTTGAATATCCTGATTCTCTGCTCGCAAAACCAAAACCCAGACCAACCCAACTTATGAAAAAAGGCCAAAAAAACCTCCAAAAAACAGCGAAAGTTTAATTTTTCTATTAAGTGCAACTTGAGGCAGATCATGGAGGAAAGGCAGAGAGCGTAGGCCCCACTGACTTTGATTAGGAACACACTACATGTCAAGCTCAGTCCCTTCACAAGTTGAGGGGATGAAAACATAAATAATTTAAAATGCTCTTTGAAGATGTTGGGAACAGGACAGGCCTCTCTTGATATCTGTTCTTTGTAAAGTAGTTCTAAACCTGCTACAGTCTCCTCGTGTGTTTATATATTACTGCCTGGATTGTTTTCACTACAGGTTGAAATTTTGTTGTACAAAGAGCCTTGCAGAAAAGGATTTTACTGAAAAATAAAAATTTCTCAGGGAAAAGGAAAACTCTTCCTGGGACATTGCTTTGGACTGTTCTTGCTATCTCTGTTCAAAATGATTCCTGTGAAAAGAGAAGGATTTTAAAGTTAAGGAGTCTTGCTTTCTGACTTCCTGTGAATATCTGTACTTTGTGGTGGGATGGAGGGGAATATTGGTTCCCATAAATGTTGTGTTGATTAAAGACTTGGCAGACCTATGAACATGTGAAGCATTACAAAACTTCTTTTATTTTTGATGTGAATGACATTCTCCGTTATCATGCAAATGGTTTTGAAAGCCAAAGAGCAAAGAGCTCCAAAAAACCAAGTGTATTTGCATGTCCAAGGGAAACATAACTACCAACCACTGATTTTTTTTTGTCTGTTTGTTTTTTGGTGCTCAGGTTTGTACCTGAATATTTGTAAGAGTGACTGACTTTGGTTGGAGTTGAAGGTGGTCCAGGATTATCTCAAGTTTTGCTGCAGCATCTCAGGCTCCACACCTGGACTAGGGATATTGCCCTGGAAGTTTTGCTGCAGTTTTTCCTCATAGCTGGTGCTAGGGTTTTACATCACTGTTGCAGGATAGTGAGCTGATATTTGGAGAAGATGACTGTGTCTGCTGAGGACTAGTTTCACTTGGCTGTATGATTGTTATAATTTGGAAATGTGTGACTAGTTCAGGAGTCTGCTCTGGACTGAGGTCCTGAGGTAGCTGGAGAATGGGTGAATGAAGGACTGAGAGCTGAAGACAGTCCAAGTTCTCTTAAAATGGTGGCTTGTTTCACTCCCTGTTCCTAAAGCTAAAAATTTGACTATTTCTTCTGCATCCTTTCTATGGATAAGGTACAGGATTTTGATAAGTTCAGGCTTCTCATGCCGTTGGAGACTGTCAAGGAACTGTGCAAAAGTGGGGATGCAGCAGGCTTGTGGCTTTTCATAAGAGCCAATCTACTCCTCCAGCTCAGGCAAGATGTGCTACAGGAATGAAACCACTCCTGCAGCCCCTGTGGGCTTCTTAGTAAGAGTCAGTCAGGCAGATGTCAGATTTCTGCAATACTGATGTTATCACTGTTCACGCTGCCTCTGTTTTGATTCCAAGCACCTCCCACATTCTCAGAGCTGGTTTTTGAGGCTTTCACCACCGGCTGCCTGTGCCCACATTCTGGGGTATGTTGGGACAAGGCTGGGATTCGTGCCTGAAATGCCTGGTGCATACCAACAAACCCACTCCCACTGCCTGCCTGTCTGGAGGAGGCACTGGCAGACCAAAGGGCTCTCGTGCCCTCTGATAAGCTAATTACTGGTGGCTTAAATGTTTATGGGGTGGAATGTGCCTCCCATTCAGCATCTGACCTGTGCTGAGAAGCTGCCTTTGACATCTTGTTTCATGGGTGAATGGTTTAAAGTGTCTGTGCAAAGCTGAAAGTTGTTTGAGTGTTGTGTTATCAGTGCTCCTTTATAACACCGAAGCTTCTTTGCTGTCTGATTTGAAATATGAATAAGCCCAATACATTGGAGCTGGGGATCTAAGCTCATCTGGCACAAGGGTTTCTCTGAAGCAGTGGTGTAGCCCCTTCAAACCCAGTATTTTTTGTGTGTAATTGTGCTGTTGCTAATTACAAGGTAGTCATTGTTTATATCCTCATCTTCCCTTCCGGCTTCCTCTTGGAAGAACGGGCACAGCTCCAATCTCCCTGAGGCAATGGAGGCTGTGGCTGATGGTGGTTGGTGGCACCAGCCAAGGCATGACACTTGCTAGGGGAATGTCTGAGTTGGGACCTAGCAGTTGTCCTCCAGACCATCCTAACCAGAGCAGGACACAGAGGAACACCCCCCATGTGGAAGGGGAGGCTTCCAGGGTGAGCAGCAGCCTTAGGGAATGAGGTCTTGTGCAATGTACAAAACCCCCTTATTCTGCAGGAAAGTAGAATATGAAGGCCATCAGAACAGTTAATTTGAGATACATCTGTGGATAATTGATTTGAATTCTTGAATCAGGGAGTGGTTTTTGATTTTAGTTTTCCAAAAAAAAAAAAATTGTTTTTAAGGAAATGAGGAGAAAGAAGGGAAGCATGCTTTTCCTTTGGAAACAATAATGAGGGATTTGGATTATCAAATAGCAGCTGTGTTGATGCAGACACAATAGCTGTCTGTCAAGAGCTTGCAGATGAAATTGCTGTGCTTCTATCTCCCAGCAAACACTGGTATCCACTGTGGAAGAAACTGATGATGCCATGCATGAGGTACTTCCTTAGTAGATTTCTCCAGCATTATAGCTTAATATGCTGGGAAAATTTTTGATGAAAAGGTTTTCTGTAGAATAGAGAATGCAGTTTTATCAAAATTAAAATACCTTCTTTGAAACTGGGGATCCTAGAAAAAATTATTTGGGGAAAAAAAAAAAAGAGTGATTTGTTTCCTCTGTTTGGTGAAAGTGAAATGTCTATACCTAATCAACTGTGTTTTGGGAAAGCAGTGTGTTCCATTTGGTTTGTTGAAGAGTATACTCAACCCCAACTTCATTGGGTTTCTTAAGGTGGATTTGAAAGTGAAGAAAGAATGTTTGCCACAAAGTTTTGCTTGACTAAAATCAAAAATGTGAATCTGAAAGATTCTTATTAATCTTAGAATTGGGAATTTTTCAGTCTTTTTGCTTATTAAGACTGAATTACTCTTCAACATCACAATGATTTTCAAGTACAAAACCTGATTCTTGACTGGCTTATCCACCATAAAGCATTCCATTCAAGTAGCTACCTAACTGCTAAAAAGGTTTCATGACACTAGTGTTTTAATTATTTCATTTAGGCTGCTAACCTCTTCAGTTGAAATAACACCCCCTCTCCCATCACAGTGTTCTGCCAGGAGATTTTTGTACCACATGGAACAGGAAGAGAAGACAAAAGCACCCCAGCATCACATCTGAGCTTGACTTGCTTTAGATTCTTAAAAGAAAAATCCTAAATGGTGCTGCTCTGGCAAGCTGTACAAGATCAAACCCCCAACCTGTGTTAGTGTAAATAGAATTCCCTTTTAGCAGCATCCTCCAGCACAAGGGAACTTAAAAATCATCACGTTTGTGGGCACCTCTTGGTGTACTTGATATGCTCATTGTCCTCAGACACACAGGAAAGACAACATGGATGCAGGTCTTCTGTTGTGTTGCACTGGTTCTGGAGGATGCCACAGTCAGATGGAATAGCCACGAGAAGAAAAAATTCAAAGTATGTTTGTGACAGGGAAATGAAATGTGAGAGACAAAGCAGGAGGGCAAAGAAGTCCCTGACCAGCATACATTGCTTTAGAAGGAGTCAGTAGAGACTCCCTGGCAGCAGAACCCCTGGCTTCCAGCAGATTGAAAAATGATTATGGACTGAGCAAAACACAGGGCCTGGGAAAGGGCATATTCTTCAGTAGGTTTGGGACAGTTATTTCCCTCTGTCTATTCCTGTCTTGTAAAAATACTTTAAACTGGCACTGGTCTGTAGCCAGTTGCAGCCGATGTTGCATATTTTTCATGTACCACATTTTGAAAATGTGACTCAGAACTGCCTTGATCTGAAATGTATGTTTAATTTTAAAACTGGGAGGAATGGCTTATAAGGCTTTGTGTAAAAGGAAATGTTTTAGGATGCTGTTATTTTTAAACATGTTATGGCATTGCAAAATAGTGTGAATTGAGTGCTGATTCTCTTGTTCTACCTAGAAATAGAAAAGTCTGTATTGAAGAGTCAAATAACACTGAAATTTAAAAGGTTAAACTAAGAGCAAAAAGGGAGTTAATGCAAGTAAAAAAATAACAGGTTTTCTAAGGATGCAGAGCTGTTTAATCAGACTTCATACTGTATCTGCATGTCTTTTTCTGCCTGAAAACTCTTTTTATCTATTGTCCAACTTTAGGTGTGATAGTGGGAGGAAGGTATTCAAAGTGATTAATTTTTGTCAACGAAATGCAGTGAAATGGTGGAGAAGATACTGCTGCTCCCCAAAGAGAACTTAGAGGTGATTACCATCTTGCATAGACCCCAGAGATTCCATGCAGAGGAGCACTTGTGGCAGGGAAAGCCACCTTGGGAGGTTGCAGAGGTTCCACCTGTGTCATGGGTTGGGCTCTGAAAGAATCTTTCAGAGAAAAAGATTCAGATCAGAAAGATTCTGAAAGAATCTTTCAGCATTTTTTATGGAAATAGTTTTAGTAGGATAGTCACACAGTGATGTGCTCAGCAAAGCCCTGTTTGTTGGAGAATGGAGATGGTAGAGGAGATGTCAGAGCAATGATGATGGGCACTGACATTTGCATGCAAGCCCAAAGGTATTACAAACCCAAAGTACTATCAACACAGAGCTGAGATTGCTCAGTTGTCTGAGCAATGAGCAGCATGGCATGGGGGGAAGAATTGTGCCTCTAGCAACAAATGTGAAGTCAAGATGTGCAAATTCCCACCCTGGGAATTGTTGTTTTAGAGTATGGATTGGCTATTAAATTGCAGAGATTAAAGGCTACCTCTGTGTTTAAAAGGTGTGTAAATTTGTAAAAAAAATGAAAAAGATGATGCAAAAGAGTGTGTGACATAAGGCTGCATTTCACAGATGCAAAATGTACCACGTTTTTGCAGATTCTCCCTAGTACTGCTTTCCTGTTACTAGATGGTGGAGCTGTTCACTGGATCTGCTAAGGAGAGGTGCAGTTTAAATGTCCTGCATAAGCTGATTCTCAAGCATCACATTGGAGGGCTCAGTTTCAGAGCACTGAATTCTTCTTGCCAGGGAGATTGGCCATGGCTCCTTTCAGGTGATAATGTGTGACAGCAGTGTGGAGTGCTGGGTGATGAGCCTGGTGTTGATATTGATATTCCTTTCAATATCTCGTTGATATTGACGTTGATATTCCTTACAGCTGGTCTAAATCTCATCTTTGTGCTTACAGGGAAGGAACTTGCTCCAAAGTATCCTACAGACTGTGTGAGGGCAGGATGTGACAGTGCTGGGACAATGCTCAACAAGGATAAACTCCAGGTATTCCACACTGTGGTAGACAATATTGAAATGGCACAAAGCCTGTTCTTTAGCAGACAGAGCTCACCTTTTCCTGATGATGGCCAAAACAGGAATATTGAGCAATGGCAGGAAATCCTGCTGGAAGCAATGGTACAGCATAAATGGCAGTTTTGCTGCTGACAGTTCTCACTGTGGAAATGCTGTGCTCTCTTTAAAGATTCTCAGACAGACCAAGTTACTACTTTATTGTCTATTTCTGACACTGGGAAAGTGATGTGTTCACCATATTATTTTATGGAGTAATATGTAATGCTGTTAATCATTTGGCTTTAGCAAAATCATCAGATTTATGAAACACTGAAGTTTACATTTGAAAGGAAAAAGGTCAGTAGGCAATTTTTAATCTTAAAAAAAAACCCTAAAACACAAAAAACCAAACTGCAGTAGGCAGTTTTTAAATCTCTTTGAACCTGTAAGGTTCTAGAAGTTTTCATTATGACCAAGTGTCTCCAGATTTCCAGCTTTAAATGCCTTTTGCAGTCAAAGATAATTGTTTTCTCATACAAATCAATGAGGACCATGCTTACTTTGGTCCTCAAAGTGAAAGATCCACCGACTAGTGTTAATGAGAAATGATGCTAATGGAGTCAACAAGGAATAGTTTCTGTAATGCCATGCTTAACTGTGGAAGAGAATAGTACAGCTGTGCACAGTAAAACAGAAGATTGCTGCAGAAGTGTTTAACTTAGCAGTTCTGGAAATCTGGAGAGTTTGAGTTTCTGCGAGACTCAGGTGATGGAATGTTTTGTGTGTGTCAAATAATACTTTTAGATCCAGACCTCTTAGAACTTTGGTTTTATTGTGCTATTTTATTTCCCTTGGACGTAAATGGGAAATAAAACCAAGCATGTGCAGACCACGTTGATCATGGACATTATCAGCTGATGTTTTTCAACTTGAGCTGCCCTGTATTTTTGGTACTGTTCCTTTCTTATTCTTTTTATGCTCTTCTTGGATCCTGGCTTTGTTGAAACTGGCCAAGTTGTTGAAAATTAAGCCTTTACACTTGTGAATGCAATTCTTACACTGCCTTTTGCAGGGTGCAGCAAGCAAAAATGTTTTTGCTCCACCCAGCACAAACACCAGACACGGCCTGGCTGTGCATGTGGGAAGGGCAGCAGGATCTTGTGTGCCAAGGAGCCTGCGAGGTGGGCTTGGTCCTTGGGAGCACTGCAGGCATACTCTTTCTCTGCACTTACTGTGGGCTGGGCTGTGAGCCAAAATTCCTTGAACTGCAGGGAAAAAAAGAGTTTTGTGTGATGCACTACAAGAAGCCAATCAAACCTCTGTGGTCCTCTTGAAGAATGACCATTATGATGAGGGTGGTGAGGCACGAGCATAGGTTCCCCCAAGATGTTGTGGATGCCTCATCACTGACAGTTTGAGCAACCTCACCTAGGGAAAGGTGTCCCTGCTGATGGCAGAGGAGGTGGAACTAGATGATCTTTAAAAATTCCTTCCAGTTCAAACCATTCTATAATCCTATGAAGAGCATCTTGGGACCTGTCTTTCAAGGCATTGGTGGAAATAGATGAGCAACAGCCTGGGGGGACATATTAGGAGGGCAGCTTTTGGAAGAGAGGGCAAAAGTGGCTGTGTCTTCTGAGAGGGAATGTGGGATACTTGTCACTTCCTCTTCTGCTTGGTAAATTCACGCTTGCTGAAGTTGTTTTAATCTGCAAGTTTTCTGTCAGAACTCTGCAGGAAAAGAGGCTTTGATTGTCCCTTTTCAACATCACAGTAGTTTACATCAGTCTTTGAAAGAGCCAAATGTGGATGTGTCCTTTGTTAATCAAACATTCTATCTAAATGTTGGTATTGTCTTGCTGATAAGTCTAGGGAACTATGATCAAACTAACTATGATCTGATCAAACAACAGATCAGAGAAGTGGTCTTCAAATACTAGCTGGAATCATCATCCAAATGCAAATATTGATCAGCAAGGTCTGAAGTCAGTATTTTCCCTAAAGATTTGGATGATGGAACAGTGATTCAGGATTAAATATATTTGATAAAGTAATATTTGGGCTGCAAGTAGGGCTCAGGATTTCTAGGCAATGAGTTTCTGGTTCAAAATAACTGAAAGAAATTGAAAAAAAAAATTATTTGAAAACAGATTATGTACGCCAGGGAAGATAAATGTGAATTTCTTCACTATAGCACGCAATAATTGGTCAGTTGGTCACAAGGTGGGAAACAGATTAATAGATTGCATTTCTGCAGAAAAAGATCTTAAAATGTCAGGGAGATGATATGTGTGTGTGTATGTGTATGTATATATATAATTTTTTTCTCATAATATAGTTATATTAATTAGTAATAAATATTGTGAGTTATTCCACAAGGTAAAACTGACAGAGGTGATAATACATGCAAAGGGATCCTGCTCCCTCTAAAACCCAGCTGGAGAGGCTTGAAAGGAATAAGAAGAAAGACTGGGGCCTTACACCTGGAAGAGAAAGACACAGGTTGTGGAATTTAAGGAAAGTAAGGCTGAAAGACACCAAATGAGTTGTTTGCAAAGACAAGAGCAATGCTCTGTTCTCTGGTCCATAGTGGCCAGAATGGGCATTGAGATGGCTTTGCTGAAAGTGAGAGTGGTGGAATAGGCAGGTTGCAGATTCTGTGTTCAAACCATGTAGGTGACATCTGTCGGGGTGGTGTGTACTCAGCTGAATCTGCCTGGGAACATGACTGTGGGGTGTGAATTCAAAGTCCTGCTTGGTCTTGTGTCTTGTGCTTCTGATCATGCTGGGAGGTGGTGGGGGAGGGAGGAACCCTTCATCTGCGGCGGTCTAACCTTTTGGCCAGTGTTTGCTTCTGCCTCTCTTCAACCTCATGCTTCTAATTCCTGAACTCAGACTCTGCTCTGGCTGCTTGTTGACACAAACTATGCAGCCAGTCCTTTCAGGCAGGGGCTGTGTTTACCTGCCTGTTTATCTGGCATCAGTGGGGCTGCAGCGTTGATTGGCGCTCCGAGCATAAACAATAACCATTGTCAGGGTAGATTATTCAGAGCAGAGCAATCTGAAGTCATTTGGTTATGAAAAGCTCCCCAGAGCATTACTGCTTGCTGTGACCCAGAAATGTTGGCACGAAAATCGATTACATGGTAGGATTTATGTGGCAAACTTGTGGCTCTTTCCTTGTGCAGACAGCACACGGTGTCATGGAGATGGCACCTATTGTGTGAAATGTATGTGCAGCCTTCCCAGAGGGACAAACTCCAGCCATGGGAAAGATGGCTGAAAGCACCCATTTGTTTGGAAAGGGAGTGATGAAAAGAAAGCTTTTGGAGGTTCCAAAGTGAGATGATATGAACAATAGTTGCTGGGGAGGGAGTGAGATATAGGGGCCAAAGATGCAAGGTATGAAGCCAAGTGACTCCAGACATGGTCTCTGAAGGAATGGAAGCTCTTGAGTTGCTTCAGAGCTGATTACACAAAGCACTGAAGAATCCAGAGCTGTTTGAAATGGGCCAAAAGCTCTTTTCTTTTTCCATTTCTCTGCCTTGCTGCTTTCTACCTCTCCTGCCATATTCTGCTTGCTTTTTGATGGGTGGGGAGACACTGGGAAAAGTTATTCCTATCACCGGCCCTGTTTCAGAGAACTTTGCTGCTGAAGGCACAACATCTCTTGAATGGGGATTCAGGCCCTGGAAACTGCTGTTATATTCCCCACTAAAATTGTGGAAACTGCTAAAGTCCTCAGCTGTTTTGCCCTGTGGGTTTCTCAGAGCTGTAAAGGACAGTCACCTGGGCAGGCAGACTGTAGGTGAAAGAAAGAAAAAGAATTATAAGAAAAAAATTCTTTATAAAATTTTGATTGCTCCAAAATAGCTTTAAAATGCAAAATTTATGCCTTTTTGTGCCAACCAAAACCCCCCAAAATCAAAACACCCCAAAATGGCTAAAGGCCTGTATGGATACTATGCTAAATCTTAATTTGAAATTATTAATCTGCCCCAAGGACTAAATCCATTTGAAGATGATCAAAGCCATTCTTCCAGTGCATTCTAACTAGCAGAGCAAGGGAATTTCCTAGCAAGTCATTATTGGCATGTGAAAGTGCAATGTGTTGAATATCTAAAAGGTATGCTCAGCTCTGAGCAAGGAAACTTGTCTTAATTTCTGCTCTGGACAAGTTTCAGAAACACAGAGACACAGAGCTAGAAAAGTAAAGCAGCAAGAGGATAAGCATGTCCAGCATCCACATCTCCCTCTGGGGCAAATACCTGATTTTTGACCCTACAGCAAACAAAGTACTTACAGAGCTCTGAACTTGTGTGATCGTTTCATATGCAGTGAGACACAGTTTCTTTCCTAATCCACATGGTGATCAGTTTAAACCATGAAGTGTGAAATGTGATTACCCTTGTCCAGAGTTTGAATTAGGGGGCTTCAAGGAAAGACTCATTGCTCTGGATTGCATGAAGAAGGAGAGAACAGGCACAGAGACTTGCTGCTTCCACATGTCTCTGTGAGGCAGGGCAGAAATATTCCTCTTCCATTTATTCCTTGAAATTCAAGTATGGTGAAATAGATAACATTCCCTCAGCAGGGCTTTAATATAGATCTGCCAATGCACTGACTTGGAGCCCTTTCTCCTCCCCTGTCTTGAAAGGTTTTCTAATAGAAAAGCTTTGTTGTTGATCTCACACTGGTACTTTTCACACTACAAGACTGAGAAATTCACTTTAGTGTTGCATAAGCTTTCTTTTGAATCTGTGCTGCCATTGGAGCTGTCAGCTTCATAGAGAAACCCCACTAAACTGTATGTAAATCTAGAATGTGTAAACGAGAACAGATGAAAACCAGTGGTGTTTTTGAAACACCTAGTGTCATTTTCTGTTGCTTCTTCACTTGCTTTGCTTTTGTAGACTGAATTTCCATAGTTTTTAAATAGTTATGGTAGAAAAAGAAGAGTCACTGTCCTGCTCTGGAAGCAGCTGTGTGAAATGCTTTGGTTTTAAGTGTGGTTGTATCTCAGTGCACTGGCATCCCATGATTGCATTTAGAGAGACAAATCCCATCACAGCTCTGCACTGTAGTTGCCTGCTTGCAAGTACTTGACTCTGCAGTTGCTTGGACTTGGACATGTTATAATATTCATGAGATATTGATGGTATGTATCAAAGGAAAAGAATTCATTCTGCTAGCCAAGTCTGGAAGCTAGACTTAAGGAAATCCACACAGTACAAAAATCTCAGCTTGAGTTTGGTGGGCTGCTAATAATACATGATTAGCTTATCTGAGAACAGAATGGTGTTCTTCACCATTAAAATTTACCTATAAAATTTACACAGTAAATACATTAGAACAGTAAAGTAGCATTTATGCTTATTCTCTCTTAGAGGCTTCTCTCTTATTGGTCTTTGAAAACAAACTTATTTTCAACATTTCAGTATTCACTCCATGCAAGCTATTGTGTAGACTATTGGCAAGCTACCTACAAAGAAATTCCAGTCTGGTTGCCTGTTGCTTTTTTCTGTCATATTATTGATGTATTAATATCTTTCCAAGCATAAGTCTGTGCACTTGGAGATTTTTCATTCAGGGTGTTTTTCCCCCAGTCTGATGTGTCCTTGAGGAAATTCTGGAGGGATGCTGGAGAGCTGTTGTCACACTGGGTGAGTCTCACTGCTCAGCACAGGGATTTTCACTTGTAGGATGGAGCCCCAGACCTGCCTCCTTGACCCAGTTCTGTGACTTTGCTGCTCAGTAAGAAAAGATGTTGGGAGAAACAGAGTGGCTTTGGGCTGGGAGCCAGAAAAGGTGGGGAGATCCCTGTGTTTGGCCTGCTGGGGATTTGGCTGGGGTTTTGGGATGTCTTTTAGTGAGCCTCCCTATTCAGCAACAGCAGTGTTTCCTTCATTCATGCCCTGTCCTAGCTTTGAACAGCCAGCATGTGGCCCAGGCTGTGGATCCCATGCTAATTAGAATATAAAAAGTCCATTGTTTATTGCAAAATATGCAATACAGATAGGAATGATATGGCTTGAGCTGTGAATCACATCTGACTCACATAAAGTCCAATTCTACTTTCATCTGTATCAAGTGCTATTCTGCTGTTGGTGCTAATACATACAAGAACAGGCATTAGTACAAGAAAGCATTTAATGTGAGGTATTCATCTTATCCTGTTTCAGACTAGGTATTTCCACTGTGTCATCACTTGTATTTAACAGTTGTCAAAACAGTTGAATATGGCAGAAGGGTTATTTCTCATCAGCAGACTTTGCAGCCTGCCTGACTTCAGATAATAAATCCCTTCATAGCATAAAATATTTTCCTATGGAGAAACCAGTTATTAACTTTTGCCTTCCTCAAAGTTTTAATAATATGCTGCATACAGGAGATATCTGTGGTTTGGATAGGATAGAGATGAGAAGAAATATAGCAATTTATTTTTACATATTAGGCAATATGTCTGGATGATGGGGGATGTGATAGAATTAATTATGTAGAGCTGCAGTGACAGCTAAAAAACAGAGCATACAAATATGGATGTATCTTTTGACTGTTGCTAGTTCTAGTCACCACAAATAATAGTGACTATAAAGCTGGACCTGCTTGGTTTGTTCATTATTTCCAATTAGCTCTAATTTCTTCCAGATGTATGTGGCATTAGTCATTTTTATATAGTGTGTTTATATATGGTTTGCTTCATTTTGTTCAGATTATTTGTATTGTGGGCTTGGTTTAGTAATCCTGATTATGCTATTTCTATTTCCTTACTACATGACCAAAATGCACTGGCAGAAGAGCATTAAAGAAAGAAAGGAAATGCACATAGGCTTCTTAAAATCCATAATCTCATTAATATTGATCACTGTTTTAGGAGCCATGAACAGTTTTACAAATACTTAGTAATCTCCAAAAATTTTCAAGCCTTTAATATTCTGGTCTGGTAAATGAACACAAATTAAGCTATGGGTTTAATTTCTTTTTAAAGCCACGCTTTACTTTAAGCTTTCTTTTCCCATGCTACTGTATTTGATGAAATTGCTGGTAGCCACAGGGGTTTGTGTTTGTCACAGGCTATCATTTTCCACAGGAAGCCTTTGGGTTCCTGAGGCTTGGGGCTCTCTTGCTGCACTGCTGTGCTTTGTTCCTGCTGTGTGCACGGCCACACTCACCACTGCTGCCCTGTCTGCTTTTCTCTTTTGTTCTTGTGGCAGGAACTCGCCTGTGCTGGGCTTGCATGGCCAGGCTTTGGTAGCAGGGGGGGCTTCTCTGAGAAGCTGCCAGAAGCCTCCCCCATGTCTGATGGAGCCAAAGGCACATGGCCCCAGGACCTGCCATGGATCAAGGCTGAGCCCGTTGATGCCTTGTGAAGGCTGACCTCGAACAGAGATGAAATGGAGCTAAAGAATAAAGCAGGGATTTATTAGGAGGCCTCAATAGATCCACCTCGGGCAGCACAAGAGCCCAGCCAGAACTACACCCCAGGTGAACCCAAAATGGCCACAAAATGGACAGCTGATCATGGGGTCACACACTTCTATAAGTGCTGGTCCATTAGCATATTGGAGCTAATTGTCCAATTACAGCCCCAGCCCATTAAGTCCCATCTTTCTTGTTTTTCTCTCTTCAGTCCACTGTTGCTTATGCTCTTGGGCTTGAAATTTGGATTGTTTGACCTTGGGTCCCTGGCTGGAGAAGGAATTGTTTTGCCTACCTGCTCTGTGAAGAGAGCTTACCACCCCTAAATATGAAGCTTGGAACTACACATTAAAGCAGCACAGAATCAGAAAAATATAAAAGCTAAAACCTAAGGCATCACCATCAGTGGTAATAGTAATACCTCTGTTACAACATGTGTAAGAAAGGGAAAAAATTGCTGTGCAGAAGCAAATTGCAGCCAGAGAAAAGCAGAGTGAGAACGTGGGAGAGAAATATCTGTGCAGACACCACGGTCAGTGCAGAAGGAGGGGAAGGAGGTGCTCCAGGCACCAGAGGTTTCCCTGCAGACCGTGGCGAGGCAGGTTGTGCCCCTGGAGCCCATGGAGGTCCATGGTGGGGCAGATATTCCCCTGCAGCCCATGGAGCAGCCATGCCAGGGTGGGTGGATGCCCAAAGCAGGCTGTGACCCTGTGGCAAGCCTGTAGCTTTTGCTGTATTTTTTCTCTCCTGCCCAGCTGAGGAGGGGAGTGATAGAGCAGCTTTAATGGGCACCTGGTGTCCATGCAAGATTCAACCCACCACATCAACTTAGTGCAAGAAGTACATCTTTTGGCAGTGGCAGTCACTCTTATGGACCTTAATGCAACTGGCTGGTGCACAAAGCACAGAAAGCTCCTGACCTGTGCCTCCAGGCAGCTCTCGTGGCTGGTATCAGCAAGAACCACCTTCCCACATAAATCCTTATCTCCTTCTGCCCTCCATCATCTCCTAATCATTTGCTGATACATCTTCATATAGAAGTATGGTTCTTAAAATTAGTTTACACCACTATTGAGGCTGGTAACAGCAGCAGCTTTGGACTTTGTGCTTTGTGCATGAGCAGTAAGAAATGGTTATTGGTTCAGGCAGAGCTTCTGTAACATCTGACATGCAGCTAGAAAACCCTAATGAACCCTAATAACCCATTGCTCATCTACAGCTGGATGTCGAAATGAGGAGATGTCATGGACCTACCTGGAGCCTCAGCTGTGAGCCTCTCATTTTTGGTACCAGACTTCCATTTTCTGCTTTTCTTGAATCTATGAAAGAAAGTTAAGAAACAACTGACATCTGTCTTGCACATCTCTTCACGTGTGAGTAATGGATCTAATCATTACCAAAGGAGACCTTGAGTGGAACAGGCAATAGGGAGGCACAGGCTCAACACTTTGCAAAGATTTTGACTGTCTAGCTCCTTGGGATGTTAGTTTTATTTGTGTGGCCCCTAAATTTTAGGGTTAATTATTTAAAATACAAGCTAAGCAGGACACATAATTACACAAGTCCCTTGGCATCCCTTGGAAATAAAAATAATTTTGCTGCTAGATCCCACGAACTCCAAGAGGAAAATACAGCTTTATAATATCAGGCAATAAAATTAAACTTTACCCTAGAAGAGACCTCTTTTGTTATTTCTACAGCTTTGCATGATGTCTGATGTATGCAAGCATAATAAACCTCCTGCAGTGTCTCAGCTGTAGGCAAATGGCTCTGGCTCTGAATGATCCATGCAAGTGGTTTTCTGTACTTGAAGGATAAATTGTATGATTAGGCAACTAATAGTAAAAACTTTGCTCTTCTCCAATGGAGTGCAGCAGTATTCAACTGAATGTATTGCTCATTTGTTCCTTGTAGTTCATTTTTCTTTCTTATACAGTCAGCACTGGTTGAGTAATTATTTTTTCATATGAGAAGAGCAGCTCTGATTGCAGAGTCACCCCTTTCTGTAGTCCCATGGGGAAAACATCTCACATTCATTTCTCCTTTTGAACCTACCTGTGGAGGAGTCATCAGTGCAAGATATTGCAATTTCCTCTTCTTGTTCAGAGAGGGCAATTAAGCAAGTGATTCTTCATCTTGTAAAGTGATGTTTTGTCTTAATGGGCCATTTTGCAAACAAATTCTGATGAGCCATGGAGCACAGAGGTTCACATGCTGCAGTCTCATGCTAATACTGCTGCAGCCATAGGTGGTAAATAGGGAAAGGGATATATGGGCAGTTGCAGTCTTTCCATAAGGGCATATGATGTTGCTGAGGGAGAAAATAGCCCTGAAGAAAAAAGTAGTCTTCCATTCCTCACTGAGTCACTGATATCCAGAAGTAAATAATTCACTGTTTCAGTCTTTCCAGTGTCACCACTTTTGATAATATGGGCCTATCTGTAAGAAGCAGTAGAACTTGCCTAAACAGACTCAGCTTTTGGCAAGTCAGTTCTTCTCCTTAGAAAGGATTATGTGTATTTGCTGACTTATTTGACATAGGTACTTGATTATTTTACCTTGTTAGATAGTATTTACAGATGGTTTTTAGAGAATATTTGGTTTGTGGGTTTAAACATTCCTTTCACTGGTGAAGGGAATAAATATCTGGAAGAGGATCTGTCATCTTTCTTCATTAATAGAGCAAAATCTAAAGAAAAGAGTGAGGATGGACCATTTATTCTGGTCCTGTGAGGTATTGCCTGCTTAGGCTATCTAGCTTGGTTTTCTCATGCAAGCAGAACATCTATCCAGTGCCTCCCAGACTCTAGGGATGGCTGTTTCTGATCAATTAAAAAATATGTTTTAATCGTGATTAAAAAGTCAGAAAACCAGTCTTTGCAATTTTATAAGAGCTGGAGATACACCTGCATGAAGCCTGCAGACAGAGTTTGAATCTATAGGAACATTCCTTAGGCTATTTCTGTTTGTAGATGATTTTTGTATAGGAACTTCTTAACTCGTAGAAGATTGTTTTTCAGTTTTGAATATATATATATTTTTTTAGCCAGCTTTAAACTCTGACACTTCTAACACATTTATCTTAGTATGAGTCTTCTCACTCCACCTCCTTTTCTCTGCACCTCTAGAAGATATTCCAACAGGTCTGACTATATTATTTGGACTCATGAAT
Source organism: Chloebia gouldiae (assembly GCA_003676055.1). Taxonomy (NCBI): domain Eukaryota; kingdom Metazoa; phylum Chordata; class Aves; order Passeriformes; family Passeridae; genus Chloebia; species Chloebia gouldiae. The sequence goes on from QUSF01000016.1 coordinate 760,724, forward strand.
GATGTCAGTGACCAAGCAACCTGTGCCAGCAAGGATCTGCAGAAGCAATTCTTTCATGCTGTCACTTCCCCCAGGGAATTAAAATCCCCCCTGGACCAAAGTTATTCCATGGTATGGGAGGGATATCTGGCAGTTCACAAAGGAAACAAAAAGGGATTCTCCTAACACAGCTCCTGCATACTGTATTGCCTCTTCTTCAAAGATGTATTAGTGTCACTAATATATCCTGGATATAATAACTAATATATAGTGTCCCTAATATATCCTGGATAGAAAGACCAGAGATGAAAGGGGGGTGCATGAGGATACTGGTCCTGTAATGTAACCTAGACAGTGAAATCACCCTGTCCTTCCCTTGCCAATGAAAATAGCTGTTTACAATTTACTTTGAGTATTGCAACTGAAAACTGCCCATGGATTATGTGTAATCCACAGTGAAGTCACTGCTACAGGCACAGGCTAAAATTGCATGGCATAATTTTCTGATGTGATAATTGGTAATAATTCTTAAAATAAGCTGTAGGATCTGGGTTTTCAGAGGGAAAGTCTTCAATGCTGTCTGAAAAACAAAAACATCTGAGCAGTTCTGTGTGTTGCATATGGCAAATCAGAGACCTAAACTCACAGGTACTTTAGAAAATATGGACTAAAATATTAGAAAATTTATTCTTCATCATTTTATTTCCAGGGTTAATTCTCCTGAGATCACCACTGACATAGATGCTGTCAGTCTTTCCATTTCATTCCTGTTGCTGTGGGCACCTAAGCAGTGTGAGTGTTGTAAGACTTCAAATTGTTATAGTGTAAAGTAAATCCCAGCCTTTTTTGTAAGGTTTATTTGTTCTGACTGAGTGCAGAGGAAAACTGTAGCCTTTGGTCTAAAAGTTTGGTTACATGGTGACTTTTGCCAGTCTTTTTCACAGGACCAGTCACAGAACAATTTAGGTGGGAAAAGACATCTGAGAATGATGGCTGAGCCATCTGAACTAGATCATGGCATTACATTTTTCCAGATCTTTCTTTCTTTCTTTCTTTCTTTCTTCCTTTCTTCCTTTCTTCCTTTCTTTTTCAAATCTAGATTTTCTTGTATATCACAAATCAAAATCTAAGTGAAGTGTAGCAAGACTTCAAAAATATTAGTTTTTCCAGATGTGACACTTGAGCAAAAGATGTTCAAAGAAAAAGCCTTTGGCTTTCTACCAAAATGTCAATGACATTTGTGATGAATTGAAATAAATTTTGTTAGTTGCCAAAAACTAAATTGGAAAAAGAAAGCATTAGCAGCTATACAAAATTATTCTGACTCCTTTCCATTTCACTGAATGATAAAGTCTAAATTTCCTACTCCAGCTGATGCAGATCCATAATAATTCTTCCAAAAGCAATACCTAGCTTAAATTTACATATTTACAGGCAAGTGAATGGAATATTGCCCAAGTAATTTCTGCAACTTTGATGAAGATCCCAGTTTTCTCAAATGAATCACCTCAGATTAAATTTTTTAAATGTTTTTAAATCTTTTTAAATGTATATTTATATTTTCATCATTTAAAATTGAAAGTACAGAGCATTCTGATTGTGGAAAATAAAGCCATGGTTTAATTGATACTGGTTACATCCTGTTAAATATTTTCTGAAATGCAGTAATAAGTGGAACAATATACTTAAGAAAAAGCTGCTTATATAGAGTCACACAGATGTATAATATACCGTGAATTAAATTTTAACAGCCTGGTTGCAGGAGTTGAGCATTAGGAGGCATAACCAACAAGTAGGCAGACCTTAAAATGGCATTAGTGAAATTTAATTTTGGATTAATCTCTGGAAGGACAACCTGCTAGTTAAAAACAGAATACTGGATGTCTGTCCCCTTAGAATCCTTACAATAGTTCCTAGAAAATATGAGTTATTTGCTTCAAATACCCATGGAAATACTTTACCAAGCTTCCCAGGCCCAGCAGGATGCACCTTGAGCTCACCTGCTGAGATGAAAACTAACATTTGAAATTCCCCTAAGCCACTCACTTGTCACTGGACCAACCTGCAGGTCCTGTGCCCCTGTCAGTGTTTCCCAGGACTGTCCTTCCCAGCAGAATCCCTGCTGGGTGCCTTGTGAAAATGCTCTTGTCCAAGTGGTTCCTGCTTAGAGATAACAAAAATCACAGAGCTTGGCTGCTGGAAATACTGATGGAGAGCTCCATCCTTCTGTAACAGGTTCTGAATGAGCTAGGCAGTAAAAATATCATTAATTTGTCTTCTAAAAAAATTCAGTGGTTTGATTTTTTTTGCCCCAACAGAATGCATCTGGAGTCCACCAAACAGAGCACACAAAGTGAACTTGTTGGCCCTTGTTCTCTTGTTTACTTGGCCTAAAATGGTTTAGCAAATTTGATCTGAATTTGTACTTTTGGTTTGAATAAATTTCTCATTATTTTGTACTAATACTTATGCTCTTGCCAGTGCTGAATAAGAAAAGAATTTTATTTATGCATCAAATTTCATTAAGCAGGGGTGTAGAGCATGCTCTTGGATTAAATTATTAAATATAATGTATAATATAAGTGACAGAACTAGCAGAGTGTATATATATTTAAATATAGTATTTATTGTATACTAAACAAGAAAAAAACCACTTCAGCCATTATTAATACAGAGAATAAAATCAGAAAGCAGAAGGGAAAGGGATACAAGGCTAGGTTTTTAAATATTAGTTTAAGTTAATGATTCAACACCCAAATATCTGTAGGATAAGTTATGGTGGGAGAAGAAACCAAGTGATGACAAATCAGTGGCTGATGTAGTCTTAAGACTTAGAATCTGTGGCTCCTGGCTCCCAAAACTCATCTTTGGAAGGAGAAGCTGTGCTGCTTTCACTGGGTCCTACTGGCATGAGGCCTTCTGGAAATGTTTTCTGCTTTGGTGCCATTTGGGTGTCTGTTACTCTTAATTAAGTTTCCACACCACTTTGGTGTTTTGCAAAAATTTGAGAATAAAAAAAACAAGTACCTCATCTTTTGGGGTTTTTTTCCATTTGATTTTTTTTTAATAGAAACCAAAAGAACCTGCTTTTCAGTTTTAGTCATGGAAGAAACTGGACTTCTCTGAGGGACGAAACAGGAGAGTATGAGAAATGGCATGTTTTAGTACTTGTGTGTTTGACACCAGATGAAGATGACAGGTATCACCTATTTTCATTTAGAAGCATCTTTTACATAGAGCTACCCTTCTTTCAGCATGGGCTTTACCCTTATGCAGCAATTAACTGAGTAAAATTAATTAATTTAAAAGGTATGGTTTGTATTAAGGCCAACGAGGACAGTTTTTCATCTGGACCTTCAAAGAGTCTTTGACCTGAGCAATCTGTCTAATTCTTCTTTATATTCAATCCAGTGTTCATTCCATTTACCTCCCTGCCTCATTCAGACACTGAAACACGTACTATTCTTGTTCACCTTGGGCTGTAATTTCTGTGCCTCTGCAGGGTTTCTTCCCCCCCCAGCCAGGAAACAAAAGACAGGGTGTGCTTTTAAAGGCAGGAAAGTAGCTTTAAATATCCTGATGGAAGAGCTGTGAGGTTTATTTATTTTAATTTTTTTAAAAGGTATAATTTCTTTCCAAATGTGTGCCTTTGTGAAATGTTTATTTTAGAGTCCCTTTCTGAGTCTAGAAGTAAAGCTTTTTCTAACAACATAAGCAGGACTTCCTTTTCTTGTCTCATCCCCCTGCCTTCCTGGGGCCTTAAAAAGAGCATTTTTTTTCCTGTAGAATAAATAACTTAACCAAAATAGATACATAAACCCACTGTAGAACTCAGTCTGTTTATAGTTGAAACCCAACTGTTATTTTGCAGCTGGTCTCTGTAGTTTATGTTGAAGCTCACAAAAAGCTGTCAGCTTCTCTGAGATCTTTGTATTACATGTTAGTTCCTTTAAAATGAGAAATCATCCTTCCTCCTGACCTTTTTAAATGCTGAGTTCTACAAGCAATGGGTATAGGAAGACTCAATACTTTGTGAATATTTAAAATGTACACTTTTTTAATTGAAAGTTGCACCAGAGGCAGGAGTTGGTGTCAGCCTGGATGCAGCTCTGGCAGCCATCAAGGTGATGAAGCAGAGGAAGGTGCCCAATGTGACTGTGTGCTAAAATAATACAGACAATGAAAAAGCTCCACATAATTATCATTATTCCTGCTTTACTAAGATATGCTGCTTTGCTTTTTTGCATTTTTGAGGTGGGGGAAGAGAGACAGAGACAAGATTTACAAATTAACCTGTGCAGGACCTTTTGTAGGTGAGTTCAGGACAGAGCTAACATTTTGTAGCAGACTGCAGTTTCTAAGCTAGAGGTCATGGTCATAAATGGTTCATGATCCTGGAGGTGATGTTATGTGCCTAGAAGCATGAATAAGAAATGTATTTACAGAGCAAAATTTTTTGGGAGCAGCCCTCTCTTTTTGCCAGAGCTACTTTTAGGTTCCTGACCACAAGAAAGCAAAGAGTGGAGACAACTGGAAAATTATGTTGCTGTTCCAGTTCAGGTGGTGTTGTCAGAATATACAAGACCTAACAAGATTAGAGGAGTTTTTCCCTTTAATTTGAACAGATGCAAGTTGAAGTTACTAGTAGATCTACATCATCACTCTGGTTCAACCCTGAGTCATGGGATTATTTCATTCTGCTACACTCATTTTTGATGAACCACTTTGCTTCTTTTTTTTTTTGTTTTGTTTTGTTTTGTTTTGTGAGGGTGGGTTAAACAAATGCTAATTCCTCAGTGAAATATTTCTCCCCTGTTGAAACTTGAATGGGATATTATAGAGTGCAAGATCAGAAACCACCCTTCACACAATAGCTGTGCCAGAAACAGCTCAGCAGGAAAGCAGATTGCCGAGGGGTGGGTAATGTGAATGAGAGGGACAAGGGGGGGCTTTTCAAGGGGTCCTTATATTTTGATGTTTTTTGTCTTGTGATATTAATCTAATTTTTTTTTTTTTGCACTGAATCAAGTTGGATGTCACATATTCCTTTAATCCAAGTTGTTAAAATTCCCAGCTGTTGCTCAAGCATGCTGTCATTTCTGCTTTTCATTAAGGCTACTTGCCTATTTCATGCCACGGAAAAAGAGGTTATTCACATCACAGCTTTCCTGGATGTGAGGAGCAGATGGGACTTCTAGCAGTATCTAGCTGAGTGCTAGAGCAAGGCCAGGACCAGGTCATGACTCTGGATTTTTACAGGAGCCCACATGTTCAGGTGCCTACAAGCAGGCAGGAGAGCAGAAGCACAGCACCCACCTCACCCCACGGAGGAGGAGGCTCAGGGCACTGTCAAAGTGTGAGTAATCTGTGCAACTCCAGAGTGCAGCTGCTACAGCATCACAGGAAAGCACTAAACTGAAGCTTGAAAACTAAGGGAAGGGACAAACTCAGTGTAGAAAGAAACTGTGAGTTAGTCAAAGGGTGCCAATAGGATTTTAATAGAGACATCTAAGATTTTCTTGTAACTTCTATTCTTTAATGAAGAGAAGCATTTTTCCTTGGATAGGGAACAAGATGCAGCTATGTGTGTAGTCAAAGCAGGCTTGACCATGGTTGCTAATGCAAATGGAAAATGAATTTTTTTTTAAAGGCACTATATTTAAAATAGAGTTTAAAGTATGAAGAAAAATACCATTCTTGCCCAGCGCTGATCTTCCCTTTGCATCTCACCTGCATTTAAATCTATTTTGCTTTCTCTCCCAGAGATCCAATTCTCCCCAAAGCAGACTATGTAGTTATAGTCTGCTGTAAGACTGCACTACTTTTGGAAATATCTGCATACCTTTGTGCTTACATTCTTCTGCTTTTGCATTTGAGCTGAGCCCCTGACAACTGAAAATATTTAAAGAAAAACAAAACCCTAATGAATGTGAAAAGTATCTGCACAAAAACACAAGCCCTCTTTTTCTGTCTCAGTTGAAATACATTTAAAGCCTTGTATAGTCTATAAAAGTAAACACAGCTACTCATTCCCTCTATGCTGTTTTGCAACAGTTTTGAAGGTCTTTGAAACTGTTTTTGTGTCCTTATTCTTTACTAATTAGGATATTTCTATCCTAATAAAGATCCCTAAGTAAAATTTCTGTCTGTGTCGATGCTCAGCAGCTACGTGGTCACATCTCTCCGTATCATTTTTCCTGTGAACTTTCCACTCCTTCTCCTTTACTTGAAATAAAATCAAGTATTCTGTTAATGGCCAGAAGCCTGCAGCAGGAGGGCCATAGCACAGCTCATTCCGTGGATGCAGTAGGTGAAATGCTATCAGTCTTCTGGAACGGTGATGAGCATCTGTAAAGTCACTTTCCTATAACAGAAACTTAGTTTAAGAGCAGGAAAAGCATTGGTCTCCTTCATGAATTCTCAAGACTTGTTTTTGACATAAAGTCAACTGGCTCTAAGCTGTGGACCCAGCTTGGCTTGAAAGTGTGCCTGGCTCTTCATTCACAAACTAAGTGAGAGCTGCCAAACTGGGGAGATTATTTTGTCTCATTTTCTGGCAAGCTGCGGCTGCATGTACCACCTCATTTATATGCTAATTGAGGCCAATCCTCCAAATAGGCTCCATACACTATCAGTGTGACTTGGCTCTGACTGTATGGTTATTCTGCCTTCAGCAGCCTCAGTGTGTGTGCTCTGAGCTGGACAGGGTTTAATATGTCTTCATCAATGAAATCCTGGGTCCTGACCCTGGCTTTTGGAGAGTGACAGCTAAACTTGAGGAGTCATTCACGCTGAGGATTACCACGTCTCTGTGCAGGTGAGCTCATGCCACTTCTTGACTGGGACTCTGCACTTTTCAGGTGTGAGGAGATGTTGCTGTTCCTTAGGTCAGCTGGTGTAATAAGAGGTTGCAGAGGGCACAGCTAATTATGGGGACAAGGTGTTGACAAGCCAGCTATGTTGACCAGCCAGTTTTGTTGTCTCCTCTTGAGCAGTGCAAAAGCTCACTCTCTCCCAGACTGCCCATTACAGAAGCATAGTAAGCATCCATGCTCTGCCAGCATTCCTTGAGGAGCGTTGTATTGCTAGGAAAGAGCAGATAGAAATATGTGCATTCAAGGCTACTTTAAAAATATATACATTAAGGGTTCCATTTGTTTTGGATATCATGAATTCCAAAAGTCAAGCATGGACTATTCAGAAAGTGGACGTATGGCTCATGGTGAATATTATAGAATGAATATCACTGAGTGTCTCTCAGCTTAGTTTGGGAAATGTACATACCTTTTCAGAGAGGAATATTATTAGTACCTCATGCTTTAAGACAGACATGTGACATGTACTTTGCCTTTAACCCTGGAGATCAGGGGATCACTCTAAGTTCTGAAATTTCTATGGGATATAATTTCCACAATTTTTAAAACTTTCTTTTAGAAACATATCTAAGTGTGTTTTTAGAATCTCATTATAAAAGAAGTGAGTGCTTGAAAATTAGAAAATTCACAGCTGTCAGTCACCTGTGTGATTCCTCTGTGGGTCTACCCTGCAGCACATGCCATTTTGGACAACAGCAGACTAGGAACATGGAGTTGCAGCATGTCTAATATTTAAAAACTGAGGGCTTGTTCTGCATTTCCAAGTGCTGGTCCAGGTGTCCAAAATGAGGCTACTAGCCATAGCCTGATGGAGAGAGCAAACAGCCCAGGAAAGCAGCTGTTAACAAGAACAAAAATGTGCCAAAAATTCCTGTGCTTTCCCAAGCTGACTGCATGCTCACAACTTTGGAATAAGGGATTTTTTGAAATCAACATTCATGGCCTGGGCTCAGGCACTTGCATTGTCACTTTATATATTGGGGGATTTGCTGTTCTCTTCGGAGTTGTGTCAGTGCCCATCTCTCATTCAGGAAGGAGAATCAGTTCAGCATCAGCTTTCTCCCCTTCCTGAGGCAACTCAAATTTACACCCCTGTGCAGGATAATTGGCTTTTCCAGTTAAAGAATTGACAGAGAGGCTCTTCACCTCACCTGTGGATGTCAAGTCATGATTTCACCAGAAAAGGAAGACTCATCAAGCCACAGAGCAAAAAGCTAGAGGTAGCATGACTGCTCTGCCTAGTGATGAGGCAATTTCCTGGGATGGAGCAGTTATGGGATCAGGTACTTCCCAGAAGTATCTAAGTGTTTTTGCAATCTGCTTGTCATTCATCAGGTAAAACTTCCATGGGATTTCCAAAGCCTGCCCATGCATTCACTTTTCTTTGTTCCCATGAACTGCTTGTTTGCAGCAGCATGTTGCCTCCAGGTTATGACCTGTTGGTTGACAAAAATAGGTGCCAGGTGAGGCACCTGCCAGGGCATGACTGCCAGGCTGGAGAATTCCAAGGAGGTGGCTCATTTATTTCCATGACACTGTGTTCCTTTGTGTGGTCCGTGGAGCAGGTCTTGGCAAGCAGCATTGAAGCAAGCCTCTGTTTAAAGTGGAAAAGCTCCAAAGCTGACAAATTCCCTCTGTCAAATGGGTCAGAGGAAGGACATCCCTGCTCTAGGCCAGGCTGGTGTCATTAGGTAAACGAGGTTTGTTCCTCAGCCTTGGAAGTGGCCCAAGGTGGAGCTGAGCATTCAGAAGCTAAAGGGGATGATTGCAAAGGGCAGGATCAGGGTGGAGGCTCTGCAGCACCACAGGAAGGAGCTGGCTGCAGCACTCAGAGCACCATCCTGTGCTTTGTGAAGCTCTGCAAGGGCCAGCAGTCTTTGTTCCATCAGGTGTCAGCTTCTGCCCAGGAAGCAAAGGCAGTAAAGAAACCTGGACAAGCTGGGGAGAGACAAGCTGGCACAATTTGGCCTCTAGGAGACTTGTACTTGAAGAATCATCCAAAAGTCTGAAACTATTCTATGAATAGTGGGATCTTAAAGGTTTCTGCCCAAACCCCATTGCTACCAATGCTGCAGTTCTGTTACTGCTGGAGTACAATGCTTGCTCCTCAGCAGTATTGAAAGTTTGAAATTTGTTTATTCAATGCTGGAGTGAAAAGAGAACTGTTTGAAATGTTCTTTTTTACACATATATTTTTCTTGTTAACTTAGTTGCACTGATGTTTGTTTTTGGATGCTAACAGGATGTTTTAATTAGTGAATATTTGTTTTGTGGTATCAGGCACTGACCTGATACAGGATCCCACTTAAAAGTTCTGCCCAAGTTGGACCAGAGGTTTTTACTCCAAACCCACTAAGATAAACAAAGCAGGAACTTGAACATGGGTGTCCCAATGTCAAGAGCTTTCCAGAGAATGAAGCCAGCCTCTACTCATTGCCATAAAAGCCAGTTTTGACTGAAAGGTAAAAGTTTCTTTATTCTGGCTATGCTAGAATGCTATGTATCTTACCACATTAAGGCTAGCTGACAACACAGGTTAATTTTGAAATGAGTAGAGTTGTGTTTCACAAAGTTATGAATCTACAGTTGAGGCAAAATCCAGATCTTTCAGCAGACAGCCTGTTGGCAAACTTAACTAGAAAATATATTTCACTGGGGATAGAAAAATGATTTATGGAGCAAGAGGTAGAGTGGAACAGGTCATTTTCCTCTAGTACTCAGAGTCTAGTTGTCTAAACAAAAGGGATTCACTGTATTTAAATACAGGGTTTCATTACTGTAGGAATGTAGAGGAAGGTGGCCTGCAGCTCTAGAAGTTCCCTGAGAAGAGATCTGTGTGTCTGAGCAAACTTGTAATCCATGGTTGGTGTCCTGCTGAGAAGTTCTGAGGAACATAAACACAGTGGCTTGCCTGGGTACTAAAATTGCATATCTTGTGATGCTGGCAGTTGCTGAAGGTAGTGGGTGTAACAACCACTGTTCATGGAAATCAACTGCAGAGTGCAATTAGGCTTTAGGGAATAGATAGCTGAAACAATAGAAGCCACCACCCCAAAAATGAGGGTATGTACAAAGCTGTTTAAGAAAGTGTTGTGTAGGTGGAGGGTTTGACAGCAGGCTGAATTAACATGCAGGTGGCTGAATGCTGTTCATGTGGAAGAGAAACCAGAAAGACAAGAGGGCAGCAAACAGAGAATGCATAAAGAAATTCACAGCCAAATAAATACTTCTCTCTGACTGAGTAAAAGCTGAGTTTTCAGAGGTCAGGCATCTGGAGCTTCAGGAAAGCAAGGTGTTATCTGCTCTGAAGTTCAACTGCACAAGGGAAGTTATTCAAAGGTATTGACTGTTGCTGCAGGCCTCTAGTTGGTAATAATTAGCATTGATTCTATGATTGTGGAAAGTAGATAAATTGCTTTATTATATCATCTTATAACATAATATATTATTAAGAAACTCAGTAATCTTTACAGCCAGCCCAATACAGCTTTGACCTAATTGGTCAATCAATCTAAACACCTGTGTCCAATTAAGAAATCACTTTTTGGTAAGCAAATCTCCATGACACATTCTACATGTGTACAACAGCAGGTGCAACAAGTGAAGGTATGAGAGCCCTCAAGGAGTTGCCTGATGTAAAGCCCACAAAATCACAGAGGTAAGAATTGTTTCTCATTCTTTTCCCTGATCTTCTCACAGCCTTCCCCAGGAAAATGCCTGGGAAAGTCTGTGCCTGCTCTCTGTGGCCAGAGAGCTGCTGGCACTATTGACCAGACAGAACATGACAATGCTCTGATAGATCTCTTCATTATTGTAGTGCTAAATAAGTAGGTATCTCAGCTTTTAAATGTAATTAAGCAAATGAACCTTTTATTTGGAATGCAACTTCAGATTCCAGTGTGGGAAATACAAATTAGAAGGAAAAGGCCAGGTCAAAATAAATCACGAACCAGACCTACATAGCCTAAATCAATTCTACTGGAACTCTCCACATAGCAGTATTCACTTGTTACAGAGTTGAATTTGGTAAAGTGAGAGTTGCACCTGGAGGTTTGTTTTTTTTTCCTTTACTGTACAGTCAGCATGATCACAGTTCAGTTTTACTCTTTGATTACTAGAGTGTCCAGCACAGTCTCTCCCTTGAACAATCTTTCCTTGGTTATTCACCTGCCTCACTGCCTAGAAGGTTTTTTGCACATTGTCTGTTCTGTTGACTAGATTTAGCATGTGAATGGGTTGTCTGCTGTGACAGAAAGGTTGTCCCTTGTGTCTTTACTTGAAAAAATAAGGCTTTTGACAGTCTATTTATATGCCTGACCTTAAGAGATTTCTAACATTGTGAATTTGTGAGACAAAGTTCAAGACTCTCTGAACTGTGCCTTTCACAGATAGTTCCTCTGGTTTGAAACTCTGCAAGCTCCACGCAATTTCCCCTGCAACCCAGTCTGACTTTTATTAAAGCACTGTCTGCATCTGCCTTTCATTAGTCCCATGAATGATCACTAAGTGTAGGTTTAGATTCTTCTTGCACTGACATTGAAGAAAATGAAAAGCAAAATGGGTTCAAGGTAAGACTGAAGCAAGGCTGCACATGATTCTGCTGCATTCTTCTGAACCCCAGCTAGCTCTCTGGTGATTAACTGGCAGGAGTACTGGCTTTTCTGAGCTTTCCAGAATGCAGTACCCACAGTTCAACATCAAGGTATTCTTTCATGTGCATTAAAGAAGTTTTTAGTAGATTTTCTAAGTGAGGATACAACAAAGGCAATTATTTATCTTAAAACAGTGAGCTGTGTGAGGTATCGTGCACTGTACATGGAATTAGCCACCATGGTCATCCAATCCAAGGCCTCACAAGCACAGGGGTTAGAGCCAGAAGGTCTACAAATCACCCATTCTGCATGAACCACAAGCCACAAAACCCTCCCCAGTGCTCTGCAACAGCTTGAAATTGTACAGCACAACCATTCAAAGTCACAGATTGTTGTTTGCCACAGTTGGGCCATTGCAATCCAGCAGCGTTTATCACATACCACAAGAGGATAGCAAAGAAATCTAAGGCATTTTCAATATCCTAAGCACCAAACACCCTGAAGACCTCTAAATGAAAATGCACTAAGCAAAACATCCTACCCCACTCCTTAGCCCTACTTTTGCACCCTGCTGGTGTGACAAATTCTTAGTGTAGGACTTGTACCTTGCACTTGAGCATGCACGTACATAAAGATAATTCCCAGGGAGCTTCCAAAAACTACTTTTCTGACTTCACAGCACAATTGTGGTGTGTCTTCTTGCCTCTCCAGAGCCAGAGAAGAGAGGTGGCATCTCTCTTCCAAAGCCTGTCAGCAAGTCACCCAAGGCTCAGCAGCTTTGGACATGATCCAGCCCAGAGGCTAAAGGCTTTTTGGTATCACTGGAATAAATGAAAAGCTCTGATTTGTGTTTGAGGGGAATAAAGTTTTGGGCCTCAGCTGTCAGCAGACACATCTTCTGGGAATTCTGATGCTCAAATGCAGAGCTTTTTTCCCTTCTCTTGTTCTGCTGGTGACTTTTTTTTCCATGAATAATTAGGTGTGAATTGCCAGGAATATTTCTTCTCTTATGCAGAACCACCTTCTGCAATTTCAGGAACAGCTGTGTGTGTTTAATATTGCCATATCTGAATGCTTCTACTAGAGTCACTGTGCCCTGTTCTCTGTATATGTGCAGAGGAAATGCAGAGTACTGTCACTTGCTTTTTTCTCCTCTTCTCAGAGCAAAACATTAAATGCAGTAATCAAAACATATGTGCTACACAGGACCCTACAGAAAGTATTTATGTACGTATGTTTCCAAAATTATATTTGATTTGAATTTTGAGATTTAATCCAGTTTAGGTCTTCACTTACCCAAAACAGTTGCATCCACCTTAATTTAAAAGCATGGAAATAGCAGCTCTGTTAGTGACCAGAAAATTGATTCTATAGAGCTTGTTCCAAATTAAATTATTCAGGAAAACAAATAATCTGAGAGCAGTACTCTTCTGGTAGCAGGTAGATGACAGCTTTGCTTCACATGGAGGATAGGCTTGAACTATAGGCATCCAAAGAGATCTGCAATGTGACATTTGTTTCTCACAGGAAAATCCTTTCCCTAGGGTACAGACAGGAAATCCAAAATGAGAGGAGGTAAATACCAAAGGACCACTGAGGAAAGGGGAGGAGAAAGAACAAAAAGCACAGTGTTCACTTGTTGTGTCCACTAAAGAAATGCTCAGGAAAGAAAACTGCATGAGAAATAAGTGCTTATTTTGGTATCAAATGAAGTGGTATGATTGCAGGATGAACCACTTCTGTGCTGCAAAGCTGTAGTTCAGATCACTGCGCAGCCCAGTGAAGTCTTTATTTACTGTGTTCTTTGTTTCCTCAAAAATAATTTAATTTCTTTGAGGAAACAAAAAAAAAATCAAAATTCAACTAAAGCATGAGATAGACCCTTAAGTTTGTTCACAGCATTTGTTTTTCTGAGTGCTGCCTGCTGTGAACCAGCAGCTTTTGTGTTAGAAATTTTGATGCAAACTCAATGATGCAGTAGTGGATGAGGATTACAGCAGCACATGTGTATTTAACTCGGGGACCTTTTGCTGACCCTACTGTGTCTAGGCTCACTCGAGCTGCTTTCTCTGAGTATGGGATGCTCTGTTTCAGATGTGATGAGGGCTGGAGGGAGCACTGAGCCTTCCTTGCAGTGGCTCCCTGAAGCCAGTGATGGGAGCCTTGTTTGGGATCGATGCTGTCACATCAGCCTCCCCCAGAGCTCAGTCACAAACACCAGGCAGCAACGGGGGGCAACGAGAGCTCAGCACCAAAGCACAAGGAACAGAGCAAGGATAATTCACCTTGGAATGAAGGGCAATGCAAGGATCTTCTGTGTGGAGCTGCTGAGATGCTCCGTGACAGGGATCCTGTGAAACGGCGGCTCTGAAAAGGACATTCTTCACGCTGGAGTTGCTGACTTGAGGTTTTTGTCAGCTGGATCTTTGGGCTTCCTGCCAGCCCAGAGAAAGCTCACAAAGGCCATTTCTGCTGTTGCATATGATCAGGAAAGAAGAAAAGAAGGAAGAAAATAAATGAGGGACTGTTGTACTTTTAAAAGAGAAACATTTTTTTCAGATAAGTAAAAATGGAGAGTTTTGAAACTGAAGCTACAATCCTACCATGGTAAAAACTTAGAATAAGACTCAGATGTAATTGTTTGAACTGGATTTGTTAATCAAAGGCAAATTTATTTTAAAGTGTTATTTTCACTTACTCAACATTTCTTCACTCAGTTTCCTCCATGTTCTTTATCTTAGTGTTTAAGACATGTTCCACTGTCTTAGTGTTTATCAGGATTGCATGATTTCTGTGCTTTCCAATAAAGAAATAGAATACTCATATATCCCTATTTTTCAAATTTCCATTTCAGTTTCTTAGCCATTTAAAAGCTGTCCAACTGAGATCAAGGATTTCATGGTGCTCATAGCCCCTGGTCATGGCATATTTAGTTGAGCTCTCAGATAACCTTTCCCAGACAAATTCCAGTACAGCTACATTTTGACATTCTCTTCCTGAGCTTTGACCAGACACAAGTGACACCATTTCATTGCCAAATTCTATCCAACTTTACAAAAAAAAATTGAGAGGTAAAAACAACATTTTTAATAGGGAAGTATAACTAACTGTTCCCGTCCTTTCTTTGTATAAACTGTTATCAAGTCTTTGAAGTTCTGCCAGCTTGTTTCCATTACAAGGAAAACCTGATACCAGCTGGAATTTTTGGAGTACAGAGAGAGCAATGGCAATAGTCCTGTTGACTTAGAAACTATGCATAATGTCCTGGGGTTTAGGAACACAAAACAAAGAAACTGGAAACAATTTTCTTTTTAGAGGTCTCTGCCTTTTCAACACCCTAAGCAGCTTCATCTGTTAAAACTTCTTTCTAATGTGATATCCACAGGAACTTTTCTCATTCTCTGGTTTTCCAGACTCTCATTCCTCGTCTCTCCTGCCCATCAGTACTTCAGACTATCAAATGTTCCAGCCCTGTGCTTATCTGCCCCTCGAGAAGCCTCACTGCTCACATGGCATAACTTCATGGTTTGTGTGTTAGCTTCTGGGATTTCTCAGGCATTGCTGCTCCTGAGAGTCCTCCAGTTTGCTTAATGCAAGCCTGGGACTGATGAAAAGGGTGACTTAACACTTTCAGCCCAGCAGCTGGCTGCAGCTAGGGACATAAAAACCAGCTGCCATGTTCTGCTGATTGCATGCACCAGCAGGCAGGTAAAGCTTTATAATCAATATAATCTGTGGTAAGAGTCCTTCCTTGTACACACACACAAGCTATAGCCCTGCTTCATCTGCAAAACAGCATTCAGTTTCAGCATGTGTACTGTATTAAGCTTTCTTTGTATCAATGTAAAAAAAAAATCTTCTGCAATATGTCATGATTTGAGCCATATGGTGTGTAAGAAACAGGTGGAGCAACAAGCTCCAGAAAGAAGAAAACAGCCATTATTTTAAGTAGTCAAGATAAAGGATTATGTTTGTGGCCATCACTCTCCAAACAATTATTAACAGACTAGTCAAGCCTGAGAGATGTGCTGCTAACAGTTCTGTGCTCATGTTGTCTACAGCCAGGACTGCTACAGGACAGTTTTCTCTCACTTATATTTTGAGTGTTCACAACCTACTGGTTTTGTTATGATTTTTTCATCTCCATCAAGGAGATTTATTTAAATGTCTCTATTGTGTGATTCTCAAACTCACTAATGCCCTTTTCAAAGTGGTCTCTGGAGCACTTCCCAAGCAAATATTTGTTGAAATGCTTGTTAGCAAGACAATTCTCCTTGGATGTTTTCTCTTTCCATGAATATTCATATTAGAAATGTTAACAGAAATAAGAGACAATTTGCAAAATGTGTTGATATTTCTAGAGTAGTGGAAAAGGATGTTTTAACTGGGGCATTTACAAATGCAAGCCTCCTTTTTATTTTGCCTTTTGCTTGACATCTGTTTTTATAACCAAAAACCCCTACGCAGTTGTATGCTCCTATGGCAAGTAAAAGCCAAAGCAGTCATCCAGCTGTTAAAATTAGTGTTAGATCTGAATTTTCTATGGATTTCCCAGTGCATGGCAGGAAATCAGCTTTCATTGCAGCTTCCCCCTCCTCCCCATCCAGCCTCCTATTAGATTAATACCAGAAGCATGAAGTAACGTTTAACAGAAAGTTGTTGCTTTTAGCTCTGGGAAAACTTGGCAGCCTCTCCAGAAATGAAGGGGGAGGGGGAACCTGAAGCCTCCGTTAACTAAAGAGGAGATTGGAGGCATAAATAAACATTTTTCTCCCATTAAAATTCTGAAGTTTAAAAAAATACACTAATGACAAACTGTTTCTAAGTCTAATGAGGATCTGCTATCATTCCTCCTTTCTTTTTATGCATTAATCGCCCGGCTCCTATGGGCTACTTTTGTGTCCCCATTTCATATTGCTTAGTAATTTATGTCCTGTTAGCAAAGTCTATCACTGAAATAGTGCATTTCTCTTTTTGTTTAGAACAGGTTTCTAGATTACAGGATGGTCTGAGGAGTTTGCAACCAAAAAGAAGGTTGTTGCTCACCAACACTGAGATGCTTCTCCTTGAGTGCTTTAAGGTTTCAGTAGTACAAAAAAAAAAAAGGAACATGTAAACAAGGCATTATGACAAAGAAGCCAGACTACCCCCATCTTCCTATCTCAGATTTTACAGTGGTCTTTAAACTACAGTACAAAATTAGAATTTATTAAAACAATGTGCTAAATATTGTCATATGCTAATTTCCTGTGATACTGTGGGATCAGCAAGCATATTTTATTGCTTCCTGTAGGCCTAATCCTACATCAGTCAGTGGGAATTTCATGGGAAGTGTGTGGTGTTGTGGTCACAGCGGTGCAACCCAGAGCAAAGAGCAGAGATGGGGCTCTGTGGAAAAGGGGTACCCAAGCTCCAAGAGCAGCACAGTGGGACAGGGATGGGTGTTCTGTGGGGACCAGCGTAGACAAGGACATGTGCATAAGACAGCAGACTTTACATGGCTCATCTCCTGTAAAACAGCATTTTCAAACTACTCACATTCCCAAAATATCTGTGTTTATTTGCTTTTCACTTTACCTCGTACCATTAGCTGGTGTGCTGCTCTGTAAAGCTTTGGTTAAAGAGCAGAGCTCCCACTGACCACCAGAGATGCAGAGCTCTGACTCTGAAGTACCCAAGTGCTTTACTTTCTTTACACTGAGCTCAGGTACCCAAAGCTCATCCAGCAGTTTGCAGCCTGCACAAAGAGCAAGGTGATCCAGAGCCCTCCCATGGCTTTGTCCCCTGCCCAGCCTGCTGGAACCCAGTGCTGTGACAGACCCAGTGGGGCAGGTGGCACATCCAGCAGCAGGCACAGGAACAGTGTGACCTGCAGGATGGCTGCTATTCCCCAGGGTAACCCAAACTGGGGCTGGCATGAGGAGGAAAGGGAAGAACAGAACACAGATTTATCTGGCACAGGAGCCAGGCTTGTACAGCACCCATCCGTGGAAAACCTGTGGGGAGATCCTGGACCCTCTTCCCCTTGCATATTCTGTTAGGAGATGAACGTATTGCATTCTGTGACAGTCTCCACTATCCTGATATACATTAAGGGTTTAAGGGGGTGCAAGTGCAGTGGGAAAGCCACGTGGTGGTGGGTTGTCATTTGACTTCTATTTTGGTTTAGGCTGATTTTACCTTGGGTATTAGCACATCTTCAGGATGTCTGTCTTTGGGTTTAGTATATTTTGTCTAAGCATTTAAGGGAAACTTAAGTAAGGGCTGTGTAAGGAGAGAATTGTTATAATTTACATTTTTCAAAAGCTTTTAATCCTGCCTCTGTTAGGAGGAAAAAAAAACCACAGAAATCGGAGGCTAAAATATATCTCTGCATCTTGTTCTACCCCTATTACTGTGAGAAAGTAGTAGCAATACTGTGTCATTATTTGTGCTGCTAATGGGACATAATTCCACATTTGGGGGCCATCTGCTGAAAAGAAAACCTCTACAACCTTTCTGAATGCACATATGAAAACTTGTCAGCAAAAAGAGCTTCATGAATAAGTTGTGAGAATATATTTTATCTAAACCTCACTAGGTAAAGCTTTTTCCTCTCCAAAAGCCCAAATGACTCCAAAAAGAATGAAAGAAGTTTTGGCAACCATCTTTCTTTTTTGGTACAAATACATTGTTTTACCTCTTTTGACTCCATATTATTTAATTTAATTTCACTTGAAGGGAAAGCATACTTTTTTTTTGCAGGAGGAAGAAAATAAATGGGAATTTATTTCAGCACAGAGAGATCCATCTTTACACAGATTGTGAACTTAAAGTAATAACTTTGGTTCTTCTGTTCCACACCATGCCCTCACTAAGATTTCTTGTGTAACCTTGGGCAATAGCTTAAATTACTTTAGATTTCCTCTCACTTCCTGCTAAAGGAAGTACTGTCTTACTGACACAACCCACAGTACTGTTATATATGCATCCAGATTTGATAAATAGAGACCAAAGGAGAATAGAAAACTTCCCTGGCATGGAATCAGAAGGAAGTCATAAGCCCCCAAACTTCAGTGCATGTAAGGACCCATGAATCAGCTTATTGCTTGTTGGGTAAAAAGACTAGAAGGGGCAAATATGGAATGAAGGTACCCATGTATCCAACCACTGAGTACAAAGCTATTAGCTGTCTTAATCTGTGACTATAACTGTAAACCAGTGTAGCTACAGAATTTGCACCATGTCTTGTGCCAGCTGCTTTCCTACTGCTTTGGCATCTGTGAGGAGCGCTGACCAAGGTTTTGCTAGTGCTTGTAGTTTTCAATGTGTTTTCTCCCAGACCATGTATCAAAAGTGTACTTGTGTACAGGAAAAAACACTTCACTAGCACTGTAGAGAGCTCAGCAGCAGTAGCAGAGCTGGCTGATGAAGCCCTAAGCCACCCCCACTGACCAGTGCACACGCTGATTCTAGGAAAGGGAAGCAATTCATCAGCTCTGAAGACAGGGAACCCTACACAAGCTAATAGAGGATTGCTCTTGTGATTTGAAGCAATGTCCATACTGTGGTAGTAAAAATTCTTTTGATTACTAAAATAGCCTGTTTAATGAAGAAATAGTGTGCTCTTCTATTGCATTAAATGGTCCAGTTGCTCAATAAAAAAGGTTACCTCTGACAAATCTTGTCTTGTTTATATCTTTAGGCCATTATGGATACAACACTGCTGCTACTTAAATGAGTCATTATCGGTTGTGCAATTATAGACAGAGGGATGTTTTTAAGGTAACTACTGATTATTAACAGAAAATTAACTGCCTAAATTAGTCTTCCTTTAATGGTAGTTCTGCAACAGAGTTATACTGTGGGCTGGGCAGTCAGCATAAAGGAAGAGCAAACCTCCCAAATGTACTGTAATTCTAGGCAAAACCTCACAGAAGTGCAACAAAACCCACCTACCAGACCTGGCCTTTAAGCTCTGAATTCAGCTGCAAAAGCAGCTAGTGCCTGATGATTCTGAGAACAAGCAAAATAATAATCGCTTTTTTTTTGCCTTGCAATTACAACCCAGTTAATTGTGTACAACTGTGCAAAGGGAGAGAGTAAGGAAATTCCTTTCTTGACCCTTCCAGCAATTGACTTGTGCCCTGAAGTGTGAGATTTGATTACTCATGTAACTTATTTTCCCCAGGCAGTTTCTTCTTGATAGCTCTTGTGTGACAGTTCAAGAAAGTTTCAGGATGAGTCACAAGAACACTCCACTGGTTGAACCCCAACTTCTTTTATTACTGATATACATTTCTATTGAAGAGATTTTTAGATTTCTAACTAGGATAACCAGTGAAACTACAGGGTGTGATTTTTTTTTTTCACCAGAATGGTGCTGATGAATGCAGTCATCCTCCACGTTGCCTTTTGATTTTGCAGATTCCCAATGAGCCTTAAAAACCAAGATTCTTTCATAACCTAGAATCCAGCCTTCTACAGTGCCTCAAAATGTCTTTGAGGAAGTTACAGCAGAGGAATCACTGCTTACTTTGAAGTTTCACCCAAAGTTCTGGTTTTTAAGCTATAAACAAGTGGTTCAAAATGCTCTGGTTACATCCTGGAAAGCACTGAATCATTATGACTTCAATTGTTGTGACAGGTTTGTTCAAAAAGGGTGCGACTTAATAATCCATTGGTGTGTTGCTGATGCTGGTTCAAGAAACAGAGGCCCAGTCTCAAGCACAACTGCTCAGATCTAGCTGTTTCTCTTCTCATCAATCACTCTAAAGCAAGTACTTTTTGGACCTTTTTCAGAAGATGTAGAGGTGTTTGGGAAGGAAGAGGTTTCACCGGGATCATTTTCTTGATCTGGTTTTAATAAATAATTGCACCACCCCACCAAAGAATGTAACAAATCATAGACTATGAATCCAAATGAGTAGCTAAGGCACAAAATTGAAGACACCAGACCAGTTTTGCCACCAAAGCAAAGTCTGGGTGTATCAGCACCCAGTCATCAATGGGAAGCTTTATCTCAACCGACTTTGTCAGGCTGGGAATCGCCTCTCCTCCTGCAGGTAACAAAAGGCTGAACCAACTCCCAGCTGTGGGCTCTGGCTCATTTGACAGAAATGCAGTCTTGTCCACAGCTGATGTGGATAAAATCTGTGAAGGTAAGGGACCAGGTAATGCAGAGGTTGTGACTGTGGGTGCCTGCTCAGAGATTACTTCAGTTCTGAAGCAGCTGAAGTGATCTCACCTATCTTACAGAAGCATGGTATTGAAGTATGGCATTTTATTACCATTACAAAATGGCATTTTATTACCATTTGCAATGCTCCTGATTAAAGCATGCTTTTTGTAAACATTCCAACATTTGATTTCTACTTATATGAATTACCATGGAAACCAAATTTTTATCGGGCATGCTTGCATACTGAAGGGTGAAGAATTTTAAAAGGCTCTGTGATATGCTGATGTTGAAGTACAATTGTCTTGAAAACTCTTAATGTTAACTAGAAGGACTGTTGAACCCATCTATGACTTGTAGCTCTCGTGCAAGTTTCCATATACTTTTTCCTGACTTTTCTTTTAATAGTAGCATTGCTTCTTTTGCTCCAACGAGAGTTTTCAGCCCTTTAGTTTATGGAGGTTCTCTTGTTTCCTAATTTTTAAGTATTTGCTACTCATAAAATGTAAGATGAGGTTTTTGTTGTTTTATATTGCCAGACTCTCGCCTGTTAAACATTACAATTTACCAAGTTATTTTAGAACCTCAGCTATGGCTGAGTACTTATTATTATTTTGAGTACTTATTACAATTTTAGAAATAAGTCCTATTCTGTATTTTTATTTATTTTGCTGAAAAGAAACAGATGACACTGATTAAGACAAAGTTTTCACAGCATACAGGTAGCAGTGGAAACATATGATCTGCCTCACCCAGCTTTGCTGCCTCCTTACCTACTAGGTAGAAATTAAGTGAAGGAAAATTTCAGCCAACATATCACAAGTTCTTCAGAGCAACTGTTTGACTGCAAGAGCAAAGTTGCAGCTTTCCATACTCCTAGGCTTCACATTCCCTAGGGAGATTTTTGCAGACTATTACTTACAATTTTTCCCACTTAAAAGGAGAAGATCATGTGAGATGAAGGGAAGGCTGGCTGCTTTTGGTTCTGGCTGTGGCAGGGCTAAAAGTAATTTTCAGTTCTACCAACTGTGAGCGTGTCCCTAACTCTGCATTTATTGCACACATATGCCTTTATTTTTTAAGTGCCTTGCTTGCTCGGTGAACAAAACAGAAGAGCAGGTTCAATGCTAGTGGAAAATGAAACACTGGGATGTTTGTGAGAAGAGACCACCTAGGTTCTGGCCTTTTAGAGTTATTAGTCTCAATGCTTGTCTTTTTATAGTAAACCTTGACACTAGGACAGTCAAGGGCACCTTTTTTAAAATACTCTCTCGTATTGTGGGTGTCACAGACTTCAGGTACTAACGAGTTATTACGAAGTTTATATTGTATTAAAGTTACAGTTCTAGCCAAGCAAAATATCCCCTGGAATACGTAAGGCAGGAAGTGTATCGGAGCGAACTCCGTTTGCTCGTGGACACGGGACAAGCAGCAGCCTGGCAGTGGCTTTACCTGGGCGAGCTTTCACCCACCCCGCAGCACCCCTGCGCAGCAGGTAAGCGCTGCTGCTCCCCAATTCCTTCTCTGGGAAACAAATGGGGAAAGGTAGAGTGATGCTGCCACGCAGCACGAAACAAGATCGCTGTGCAGGACACTCTGGCTCAGTGCCCCGAGTCCTGCAGGCTGCCTCGCATCTCTCACCGCCGGCGTTTCCTTACCAAGCCGGACGCTGCACAGGCGCTCGGAAAGCGAAGCTTGCTTGTATGACCCGGGCTGCCAGCACCCAGTGTTCTGGCTGGGACGACCCCTCCGCGGAGGTTTTGTCCCTTTTTCTTCCTTGTAACAGCTCCAACCCCGCCGGTGTCACTGCGGAGCCCCCTGAGCCAGGAGCCCCGCAGGTCCGGGCTGGTGCCTCCAGCCGCTTGCCAAACACAGGAGCGCTGCCCTGCCTAACACGCTTTGCCCAGCTGATGCTGGTTTGTAGGCTTGCTCTGGTGTGAAAACCCCTCCAGCAAGAGCCGGCCGGCTTCACCAGCCCGTTCCCTGCTTTGGGAACAGCAAAGAGCCGGTGGTGGCAGCTACATCCTTCGGCGATGCGTGGGGACTGCACGGGGTCTTTTGGGAGCCCCGTGTGTGTATACACACGAGCGTGTCTGTGTATTGCAATATACTTTCATAGGTGTGGTTTTCTCAGGTAAGAGAAAATCTTGAATTTCAGGACACTTCAGGCAGAGGCAACAGCAGGGTGTGACCCCGGGCTGGGTGAGAGGCAGGGGAACGGAGGCAAGCCGGCTCCGCTCCGGGATCGGCAGCCCCCTCTGAAACGCGGTTTCCCCGGCGATGAGGAGGAGGAAGATGAGGTGGAGGGATGGCGCAGGTAAAGCGCGCCCCAGGCACGGAAAACGGGGCCCGCGCCCTGCCAGCGCCGCCCTGTTTGCTCAGCTAATCTCGCGGGCAGGAAACTGCCTGGCGACTCATATTTATGGATCGCCGAGAACTCCACGGCGGCCCCTCCGGGAACATCCCCGCGCCCGTTTCCCGTTCTCGCCCGTCCGGCCCCTGCTCCGTGCCTCCCCCCCCCATCCCGGCTGCCCTTTGCCCGCCCCGCTCCCGCGACCCCGGTGCGAGGGGAGCGAACCATTCCGCCCGCGGGGGTGCCCCGGCCCCGCCGGGGGGCGGGCGCTGCGGCGGGGGCGGCTCCCGGGGGCGGCGGCGCTCCCGCAGCCGGGCGGGCGGCGGGGACCGGGATGCGCGGGGAGCGGCGGTGAGTGCGGGGGAAGCGCCGTCCCGCGGGGTGGGTGAAGCCCTCCCGGACCGCTGGCATGGAAGGAGGCGGCGGGGCCCCGCGGGGATGGGAAGAGGGTCCCTCCCGGGCACGCGGAGCCCGGGCTGATGCCGGCTCAGCTGCTTGCAACCGGCCCCGCGTTTTGGGTTACTTTTAAGGGAGTTTGTGCCGCCACCATCTCCATCCACTCCCCCGCCTCCGGTCCCTCCGCACGTCTGACGGGTGGGGGCGGTGGGGTCCCCCCTTGCTGCCCGGCTCGGCAGGGCCCCCGCAGCTGATAGAGACGGGGCTCCCTCCCTATCTCTTTCGTCGCCAGACGCTTCTCTCCCTCTTTGTCCGGGTGTTCTCCCCGGTCCTGCCGCGTCCCCGCTGGCGAACAAAGCCCCTGCCCCGGGGGCGCCGGGGATATCCGTCCGAGGTCTGAGGAAGCAAGGGAAGAACGGCGGGGCTTGGCTTGGTTTGGTTTGGTTTTCCATCGTAAATAATCTACCTGGTGGAGGGGCAGACGTGGGACGAGGCTCTTTGTCCGCGATCCTTTGTTCGGCTGGTGGCTGATAAAGGCTCCTGCGGCTGTGCGGGGGCTGCGGTGCCCGGCGGGGATGGGCTCCCGGCGCTGAGCCGGCGATGGATGCCGTCTCGGCATCGCTGGAGTTTGGCAGCAGGAACCCGGCGTCACGGCGGATCGGCTTGCGGACGGAAATCGGGGCTTTGTGCTCCGTGTCCCCTGACAGGTTCAGAGCTGCCAAGTCCCCCCTCGTGTAGCCCTGCCAGCAGCCGGGTGGGATTCGGCGGCGCCCGGAGCCCCGCGCTCGGTGGTGAGTTCAGCTTGGCCATCAGAGCTTTTCTAGGGAAGATCTGCTGCCCACGAGCAAAGGGAGCAACGGGCTGGAAACGACGGTCCCCTCTCCTTCTCCTGCCCCAAAGCTGCCTGAGGAATTCACCCATGTGCAGAAGTGTAAATAGACTGTCTGCGCTTACATAAAGACTCAAGAGATTTGCTTTCTGCTCCTACATCTGAGTGCTTGCTTGATCTCACACACATGGCTTTTGTCACCAGTTCCTTTTTCTTCCAAATGCTCATCTTGTCAACTTGTCATCTTGTCTCTGTGCCTTGACTCTGCACGTGCCTGAATCCTCTGTGTCTGCATCTTCAGGGCATCTGGGTGAACATGTTGCCAGTCAGAACATGGTGAATATTTCATTTTTGTGCCACACCTTCACTCTCTTTTGGAAGAAGAGGGACACAAGAGCAGCCTTCTTAGCAAATTTTCATATTTAGTGAACTTTCTAGTTTTTGCATCCTCTATATTCTTGTGGATAATGTCCTCAAAAATGAGTTATTAACATGGGAAAGGATCAGAGATGGGAGGCAGTAAGGCATGATAGAATGGAATTGCAAAGGGTGAGGATGGGCTTGCTTTCCCACAGCAGAAGGAAGCAGTGTAGGAAAAAAGGAGATAAAGTGATCAGAAGATGGGAGAGTGCCTACCTTTGCTGTCATGGGGAGGGGCAGTCTGAACTAAGAGGGTTACAGAAAAAGAGATACCTTTAGGGCTGCCAAGTAGTAACATCCTACCTTTTCTATATAGTTCATTTTACACAGTTCCTTTTCTACACCAGTAATTTATTCTGCTTCCATTTTGATAAATGCTAAATCAACTCATTAGTGTCTCTCTTTTTACTGAGGAAATGGAAATCTTTGCCATCAGCCAAGGCAGGAAGAGTGGTCATTTTTCTTCTATATCAGTTACTGTCTATGCTTATCAGATACAATTATCAACCATATCCTTGGAAGTAGTCAAAGACATCAGTTGACTATTGTTGAGAGGGAACAAAGCCCATCATGAAAAATTTAAAGTATTTTGGGTTTAGATAGGAAGTGGAGATTGGGTGAGCTAAAGGTTGCAGATCCATCTTGGGGCTGGAGTTGGATGAGAAGGACTGAAGATGTTTAAATGGGAACATCTTTTTTGTCTTTTCCACTTGAAGATCCAGAGAAAAGCTGAAATAATCAAAGTAGGTGTGGGCAAGTGCTGGTGATGGTTGATGAAGAGATTAATGCTGTGTTCACTGCACATGTGTAGTGTATTATTTCCAGTTTAATTTGTTAAAATGAATGGTTAATCCCGGTGTGTAGTAACTTCCAGCAAGGCAAACACTGTTTCCCACTGAGTTAAACAAGCAGCTACAAAATGATGTTCTGGGTGTTTTGATCAGGTGCTCAAGCATTGTTCATTTAGGATTTGTCTTAGACTGGTGGAGCACATCCCAGATGCCGCAGAAATCCAAAGGGAATTTTTTCCCCCTGCAGAAAGAAGATCCTCCAGAGACCACAGTGTAAAGTGAACTGTGTAAATATTACCAAGTTGGGTTTTTATCTTGCTCAGGTCTCGTGCCGGTGGAGTCAGTTTTTAAGCGAACCGCTACATTTAACTTCCTTTATTATAGTAAATAGTGTAGCTGCAGGTGTAGCACCTCTGTTCCTCACCCAAGGGAGCTCAGTCCTGGGACCTGCTGATAAATGCTGCCCTGTGTTGGCCCAGGCAGCCCCATGGCTTGGCAGCACAGCAGCCACGGCGGGTGCCACTCGAGCTGTCGCTGCCGTGGTGGGGTTTGCCAGGCATGTGTGATGAGAAGCATTTAGTCTGGGGGCATGCTTGCTGCCCTCAGAGTGCTGGGAAATGAAGAAGAGTTAAAGAGCTAGAGGGGACGTTTGGAAATATGGGCCAAGCATCCCAGGAAGGAGATAAATTGAGGAGAAATGGACGAGCGAAACAGGAGAGACAGAAGCTGTCCGAATAAGTGGGCACTGGAGAGAACTGATTAATGGAAGGAAGTGACAGGCACAAAGTGGCAGTGAAAGAAATCAGCACAGGGGAAAGCAGATCTTGGGCAAAGGTTGTCTGAGAGTGGGAATATGCAATAGATGGGAGAAAAATGGTAAGGACATCCAAGGGGAAAAAAAAAAGAATAAGACTGGATGGAGCTGTTTTAATTAGTTTTTCTATTTGCTTAGATTTTCTGGGCCTTACCTACCTGTTCTCATTGGATTTCTCAGGGTTGCCCTAGAGGCAAGTTTGTTATGTCAAGTAGGGTGGGAACAGCAAAACTTTTCTTTAAGGTCTCTCTGCTCTTGTACAGACAGAATTTCTGCTTCTGTATGATATGAATTTGGATACATAATTATTTTACACTCAATACCCTTTGTGATATTTTATATGAAGAAAGTCTATATTTATTTGGCTTCAGGAGTGAGAATTATATTGGTCTAGAGTATTTAAGGGTATTTATTTGTACACCAGCTATGTTGTTTGGTTTGGGTTTTCTTAGTCTGCACAGTAAGCAGTCACAGCCCGCCAGCAGAGCTTTCTATTTGCCATCTCTGTGTGAAATTTTAAAGTTTCAGTTTGCAAATCTTTTGAGCATACTCAACTTTTCAATAGGAAAGGAGTTAATGAAACAGCACCAGCGTGATACCAGGGAGCTTGTCACTACTGTAATGAGATGATGCAGTCTTTGGGTCAGATAACTGACTCTGGAACTTAGCTACCAGAAAGCTACAAATATAGAAAAGATAAGTATGCCTGGAGTTTGGCTTGTCCTCTGTCAACCCTGTCTTTCTGCATGAAGAAAGGAGTTCATTGTTTTAACAGAAATCTCTTCTAGTATGTTTCTACCTGTCTGGGGCTTTTTGTTTGAGCAGAAAAGAATTAACCCTCCTTCTTCCTTCAGCTTATCCACTGAGCTGCTCCAGATGAAACAGTGGTTAATGTGACTCTAGGGTAAGGAGGGGCAGTGTTGTCTGCTAAAGTAATGCTGTTTGAGTAGGTGGTCTAGTATCATGTCTTAACAAATGCATAGGAATTAGTTTAGATTCATTGAGACCAGTGCTTTAACAGTTTCAGTTTCAGGTAATGGCACAAAAGTTAGAAAGTGACCTGATTAAAATGATTATGTCCATCTATTGGAAAGAGCAATTGATGTGGCAATGCCTGCAACATCAGTCCTTATCAAATAGGACAGAATCATGTTTTAACAGTAAGGCAGAGTAATTAAAAACGTCATATTTAAGTGCAATTTTTGGAGTAGTCAGGTGGGTTACTACAGTAAAATCTATGTGGTTTATGAGTGGGATGATGTTACTCAGGGTGTTTTCTTTGCACTGGTTTATTTCTCCCTCTTCCCCAGTATCCAACATGATAATTTCTCAGAGGAAGAGGTAAGCCATAAGAGCGACTTCCTCTGCCACTCCCTTTTCCACATCGGAAACCTGCAGGATTTCAAGGGAGTGACTTAGTCAAATATGATTCACAGATACTTGATTTTTAATTTATTTCGTGTTGCTGAAGGTGCCAAGCTGTGAGTTTTAGGAACTAAAACACTCTGCCTATAACCAGACCTTATGCTCACTTGCATGCAAGGACCCGTGTGTTGCAGGATTTATATCTTGAAAAGACAGGAACTGAACAGATTTCAGGACTGTGCTGGCAAGAAATTAGGTGTAGTTTGGGGTCTAGTGTATTATGTTGTGGGGGAGGAGGAGAAGGCAATGAAGAAGGATGTTTAAGACAGCCTTGCTGTGTTGTCCAATTTTTGGCAGTGATGACTTTGCTGCCTCCTAAGGATGTGCCCATTCATGGGTACAGAATCTCCATGAAATTATGCAGGTGCCTTTTTGTGAATATATTGTTTTAGTATGACAGTGGGCTTGGGGAAAGGTGGATTTTCACATGTTTCGGAGGTAAACAGATTACATCGAGTTTTACTTTGCCATCAGATGGAGCCTATCATGACTTTTGTTTGTAAATAAGCAGAGTAAATCAGGAATAAAAGTAGGTTTGATTTAATCAGGAGTAAGCACATTGCCCTCAGATTACACAGGGAAAAGGTAAATGAGTTGGTGATGGAACAGTCTGTTTATGCACGTAGGTGTGCTATACTGTGGGAAAACAAAATCTCCAGACACTGAAGCCATCAGCTCACTCACCAAATTTTGTTCAGAGTGTGAAAATTCTAGAGGCTTTCTTGTTTCCAAAACAGTGTGTCTTTTATTGGAATAGTTGAAACAGACCCTAATCATTTGAATATCTTGTTGCAGAACAAATGAAACTCTAATGATGTGCAGGCGGTGCCAGAGATGGGCTTTTGTCCTCACCCTCCATCAGCTGGGGTTTCATCTGTTTTCCAAGAGTGGCAATACACTGCTGTAGGAGTTTGTGAACAGAAATGTCAGAGATAGCAGAGGTGCCAGGAGCTGTAGGGAGCCACTGCTAATGTTCAGCGAGAAACTGAAAATGAAAAAACAATGAGGAGCAGAAAAGCCTTAAAGATAGATGGCCAAGTTTGAGAGTTTTGTTTAAAATTGTTTATTATCAGTCAGAGAAGGGCCTTGGTGATGCCTGAGGCACTGCAGCCCTCCTGATTGGTGGCATAAGAGCAAAGTGGGTGCCAGAGCAGACTCTGCTAAAGGGAGGTGGGTATCAGCCCAGGCAGAAGTAAAGAATAGGTGAGAAGCTTATGTGCTGGGAAAACTCCCTAAATGTATGGATGAAATGCTGGGAAGTGCTGTGTACACAGGTAGTGCACTTGTGACTTGGTTGAGCTGCAGCTTTTGGCTCCTACACAAAAGTGTCCTGGTTTTGGCTGGGGTACAGTTCATTTCTTCCTGCTAGCTGCTACAGCATTGTGTTTTGGACTTAGTATGAGAATAATGTTGATAACACTCTGATGTTTTCAGCTGTTGCTATGTAGTGTTTCTGTTGAGTCAAGGACTGTTTGCCTTCTTACACCACACCAGTGAGGAGGGTGAGGGGGCTTGGGAAGTTGGAAGGGGACACAGCCAGGACAGCTGGCCCAAGGGATGTCCTACATCCTATGGCATCATAATCAGCATATAAAGCTGGGAGAAGAAGGAAAAATGGTCTCAAACATTCAGAGTGATGGAAGAACATTGCTTTCCTAGGGGTTTAATTCCTTATTTTTCTTTGCTTTGTACATGACTTTTGCTTTATCTATCCAACTGTCATTAATTTAATACATGTTTTCCCTCTTTTATGATTCTCTCTCTCACCCTGGGTGGGGGTTAGCAAGCAACTGGAGGGCTGGAGTTACCAGCTGGGGTTAAACCACTGCACAAGGGAAAGGAGTTCTTACTGTAAAACCACCCAGTGTTATAATATCTTAAAATTGGAATCCTTTGTTTGACTCTCTGCTTGAGTTGTGAATCACTGTTTCTTCTGGTCGTTAGTGAAACAAAACTTAATTTGGCCTGGGCTCTGTAGAGATGAAACATGATTGGTAATGCTGTATACATTCAATTCAGATGACTTTATAAATCCCAGATGAAATAATATTGCTTCATTCCAGACAAGGCAGAGTGTGGCATGTGCTCTGTAATGAGAGTCAGCCTTGCTGGAGGCCCTGCATAACCTCATCTGAAAGAATATGATTTCATGAGAGCAGATATAATGTGGATTTTGAGCTGTTTTTTACATTAGCTCGTTAATTCATTGATCGTTTCTTGGTTTTTCTCACAGTGGAAAGTTTTTTAAAAAGTTCTTTTCCCCTTCAAATCCACTTATTATTAAGTGTTGACTTCTCTGATCTCTCATCCTCTAGGAAAGGAGAGGTGTAATGAGTTCTCAAACCTGAAATAAAACCATATAAATATTTAACCTTAAAAAAGGTTATTAGAAAGCCCAAGTATTCACCAAACTGAATAAAAGATTGAATTTTTAATTGCATAGAAACCCTTCCCTTTCAGTTGTGCTCTCCTTAATGTTTGTTTGTCACATTGATTAAGTGGTAGCAAGATAGGCAGAATGAGGTTTTTGGTGATCTTTACCATAAATCAGTAATATTAGAAACACAGAAAATGCAATTAATCTTTCTGGTTTTTTAACCAACCCTTTGTTCTGTCTTCTAATTCCAAATTGTCCCTGTTTTGTTTTTCTGTTCAATGATACAGTGACATCTTCATTGCAGACACCTGTGCAATGTTGAGTGTCACTAGTTTTCTGTGTTAAGTTGGACGTGGCCTGAAAAATTAAATTTTTGCTTATTTTCTGGGGACCTCGGAGCACAAAGTGCAGTATTGTTAATAGAGATAACACAAGTAATATGCCAAGGTGTCAACATAGTGGCAGTATTAACTGGATTTGTGTCCTGATCCTTCAGTGTTTGGTCTGGAGATAAGAAGGAGAGCTGCTGTCATTTCTTGCTGGGGTCAGCTGCCTGTGCTCCAGCAAAGCTGGGTGCCTGGGAGCTGTGCAGGCGTTGAGTTTGGAGGATCTGAGGCAAGCTGGAAGGAACTAGGGAAGGGGTCTGTCCATGGGTTGGAAGAAAAACGAGGTAAAAAGGATGTTTCATGTCAATAAAATAACCTTTTGAGGGTGACAGTTGGGTTGAAAAGCTCTCTGCTGCCCAGGTTCTTCCCCATCAGCTGCTCTGGAGAATTTCAGTCCTGTTGTGCTGGAGAGCCTGGACATGTGGGTGATCCCTTCACCGTGATGGGATGGCAGATGATGTGATCCTAAAGGAACCTGCATCTTGCTGTGAGGGGCAGAATGCACAGTGGGGTTAAAACTTGCCTTAGGTCTGAGAAATGACCTCTGCAGAGAAAGAAAAAGCACTGCAAGGTGAGGCCAGCACAGGGGCATTCCTGGGGGAACAGGGGGACAGGTCTGGCCTCCCTTGGGAGAGCAGCTTGCAGGGAGCAGGAGAGGCACAAGCAGAGGTCTGAGGAGGAGCAGGGATCAGCAGCTCCCTTCTCCCAGCCTGTCCTCCCAGGAGAATAACGTGAAAAAGCGTGGCACAGCAAGGCTGTGCACCACAGCCTGCAACCTTGGGGCTGTGATGACTGCAGTTAATTAAATAGGTGGCTTGTTTCTAGACAGCCCAGACATCTGTCTCCATTCTTTACTTGTTTTTCTGACACGTTTCTATTTGCTTGCCCAGAGGACCTACAGATGGTCACCATTAATTTTGTCACTTGATGCAATTTAATTTTTTTTCTTTTAAAAACAGATGTAAATAAAAAAAATAAATAAATCTGTTAATAGAGCAACTCACTAGAGATCTTCTGTTTGGATTTAGATTTAATTTATTTTTAAGTGGCTGAGATTCAATTTTGGCATTTCTTTTAAACCAAATCTCTTTTGTAGCCATATCAATTTTCAAATTTGATGTTAAACAAACTTTCAAGTTTCCCTTTGCATTCCTAGTCTGGTTTCTCTGGAAACTCAGAAATCATTGCATGCCAAAATATTTTCTATGTTTTGGATCACATATGTGGTTTTGCATAGGTTTATTCATGATTGCAGGATGCTGGTGTTGCGTGGGCTGAACTTGGGCTATGGGCTTTCCAAATAAAATCTTCAGCAGTGAAGTTCAACCTTATTAGTGATTTCTTAAGGAAGCCACAGGATTACAGACAAAACTCAGGAACTGTGACTATTAACTGCCTGTACAGAGTCAGGATCATAGATAATGGCTTGTTATTAAAATAACTATATGTAATTTTAAATGGATAAACCAGCTGCAGACAGGTTTGGCACTATTTTTTTTCACAGTCACCATTTTAAACATGGAGTCTCCAAGTATCTTTTAACACATTTCTCTTTGAGTTGTCTCTGGAAATTTTACTAAAAGAAAAGCCAATTGTGTTATATATTATGCACTCAAAAAATATTCCCAGGATACACTTCTTAACACTGTCATTTTTTCCCTTTTTTACTTCATTTGCAGGTCAAAATTTATCTGGTTCACTCAATTAGTGTCATTTTAACCATCCCATAGAAGAGAAATATGATGCCAAACAGAAGTAACCTCTCGTCCTTCCAGAATGTTGGATCAGGTAATCAATTAAAATGAAGTTTATTTGTAATGCACTGAGATCTTTCAGAATTTCTAATTGACTTTGGCCCTTTAATTCTCCTGATGCATGGATAAGATCAGTGCTCTGTTCTTATTCCATGTCTAACTCCATTTACCAGGCAGAACAAGGCCTCAGCTGGATATGCTGCAGACAGCCAACCCTCCCCCATCACTTTAAAGCCTGTCTGGAAGAGATATCAGTGACCCCCAGCTAAACAGCTCGGGAAAGGAAGAAAAGGAATAAGGGAGAGAAAATAAAGTAATTTTTTTTAAAAAACTGAAGAATTTCCTTCTGTAGCTCCAGGCAGCAAATAATTTGCTAAACAGAGGACCCTTGTGCTGAGCATGAAAGCTGGGTCTGACCTGGATGCAGGATGGGTTCAGGGCACATCACGAGCCCATCCTCAGTCTCTATAGCTGCATGCAAAGACAGCATCAGCTGTTACACATCCTGGCATATTCATCAAGTTTCTACTCAAACGTTACCCTAAAAATAAAACAAACAAGATCTGCAGCTATGATTTATTTAAATGTGTGCTGTCGTCCAGTTGGGATTTAACTGTATGACTGTGGGCACTGGAAGCAAAAACAGAAGAATTGGCATAAGGGGTAGTAGAGAAAAGCTGAACTGGAGTGGCTACATGAAGGTATCGTGACCTTTTCTTACTGTACTTGCTTGGATTTCAAGTACAATGAACCCTTCTCTGCTGTGGTGAACAGGCATGAAAGTTTCCATGAGCTAACTTGTTTTTTGGCAAAAGCATCCAGTCTTTGAAGGATTAAATGTGTCCTACTGCTGTTGCAAGGGAGTAATGAACAATTATTAATGTCCCATTAATATGTCTGCCAAGCTATTTATAGAGGAGCCAGTGAAATTTATGCAAAACTATTTGAACTTAGCTGTGTTAGTTAAGGTTTGGACAGTACAATTTTCATATGAAATTAGATTTCAGTTTTAAGAGACATTTGGAAGAGGGGAGAAGAAAGAGAGACACTCAGATGGAAATTAGGGTAGTTCCACAATTAAAGGTTAAGTATAAAAGGCAAATACATTGTGCTTTACATCTGGGCTCCTAAATAACTTCTAGATCTTATTCTTTTTCCTTAAAACACCACTAATATGATGAATGCTTGATTTATCCAGATGATGTTTTCTTGTCCTGACAAGAGTTCTTTTGAACTTGGGTCACATTTATCCTTTTGTTCATTTGAACTTCATCATTGCTGTTATCAAAACTTATGAAAATAGCTACAAAATGTCAAGTAAAATATCACAATATAAAAACTGCAGTTTCACTGCTCAAAGTGGTGATGGTGTGATGGAGGACTCTGTGAGCTCACTGGTTCAAAGGCAGCTTAGATAGTTGTATCATCATAAGTGTGTTAAAATTATAAATATAATATAAATCCCATAATTACATAATTACATAAATCCCATAAGTACAAGTATTAAATTCGGTGTAGTGATAGACTTGAGGTTTGATTTTGAAGGTGTAAGTTAATGCTTTTGGTCACTACCACAGCTTGTAATTAACAACTGCTTACCCAGGTCCACTGTGGTGAAGAAGGTGTTGTGTTTTACTTTGATTTTTTTGTTTGTATCCCCTAATGCTGGCTCCTTTTATCTTCTGTCTACTCAATTCCGTTAGTGGTGATGGTTACCCTTGTTCTCAAACTTGGCTTTTTTCCTTAATAAGTGAGGAGAAGCTGTATTTGCACGCCTGGGTGGTGCAGGGGAAGCAGGGCAGCAGAGCACGGCTGATGCCCTGGACAGGGTGAATTCCATGGCATTGTGCTTTATCAGCAAGGAAGCTCCCAAAAAACAGGACCCCTGTGAAGGATTCATTGCCACCTTCCACAAGATGTGTACCTAGTGATTCTCAATGAAACCAGATCATGTGAGCTCTGGTGGCAGACAGGAGTCACAAATTAGGTCTCTTAGCTCATATAATTGCCTGAAAGGGTACTTGGACTAAAGGATTGCCTCTGAGGATGTTAAAGACACTTTACACATTAGATTTTCCCACCGAGTGACAAGCTGAAATTCAGTTTCTCATGAGGAAGCTGAAGTCACAGGTGAAATGTAACTGAGCCCAGAGTAAATCCCAGATTTGACCCTTATTTTCAGAAACAACACTTGCTGGCACTGCAGTAATTGACACTCAAGAGTGCTTTATTAGTTCAAAGTGTAGACTAGCACAAACCAGGAGCTGCTGTAAATGTCAGTGGTGTCATTTCTACATCAGCTGAGGTCTAAGTGTAAACTTGCTGGGGGTCCTGTTTATCTCCTGCAGTAACTGGCACTGTCAGGAGCTGAATTCCTTTCTTTGCTTTTGGCAAAGTGGAGCTCAGAACTGTATGCTAGTGCTTGATATTTTGTTGAACATCCACCACAGCAAAGTCTTTTTTGGTCTGTGCTCTCTTCCTGAGTATAAATTGGATTTTTGCAAAATCATTAGAATCTGTAGCCTCCCGCCACAGCAGCATTTTTAATAGTCATGTGGTTTTTTTTTTTTGAATTAAGTCATGCAACCTAGCATTCTGCTTCCTTAAGGTTACCTTTTAACCAAAGTGCTCTTTGCAGATGTAGTTACAGTCTTGTATTTTTAGAGCAATGAGCTGCAACACCTTGAAAAACGTGCCTTGGTTTTCTACTTTCCCATTAAGCTTTGCAGGACCATCACAAAGTAAGCAGAAAGGCAACAAACTCCTACTGAGCTTTAAATTGAGCTCAGTAGTGTACTGGGGCTCAGATGCTGTAGCTGCACAGATTAAAGGAAGAGGTGATCCACATCAGTATCTTATCTCTTTGGCCCTGGGAGACCTGAGTTGGATTCTTTACTCTGCTGTCTGCATTGCACATTCTCACTGTGCTTCAGCTCTTCAGCTGTAAAACGTCAGGACAATAATTCTTCCTTACTTCCTGGATATCTCAAGAGGCTCAGGATTATAAAGGCTGAGCCATTATCCACTGTCCTGTCCTGCAATGGATAGGATAGCAAAGAAAGATTCTAGCCTCTCTCCAGTTGTGCTGCTGATTTTGGTATGGTTTTGTGCCTCTACCCCTTCTTTTTCAGTCTCCCATCTTTTGCAGAAACAGATGGGAAAAAAATTGTTCATGTCCTCTGCTTAGTGATCTGAGACACATTTACTACAAGCACAGTAATTATTGCAAAAAGTGTTCACATTATTTTGCAGGCATGCACATGCAAGAGGCTATTTACTTGCTAAATTTTTTTTTTCTTGTTTGGTCTTCTTTACAGATTCCAGTAAGATTATGGCAGACTATAGCCACTCACAAAACCAGATGGAATTACAAAATGCTAGTTTGGGAAAGGGTTCTGTGGCAAATTCCCTTGAAAATGGTCTCCAGGATATTATGGAAAACCTCAACACGAAGAAATATTCATCAACTCTTAAATTTAAAACAAATGGGGACTATGCTGGCTCTTATTTAACTCTTTCACAACCTATGCCAATTAAACCTAATCCTTCAACCAGTGTTAAAAATACACACTCTATTAACAAAATTCAAGGAGGAAAGCAGTTCCCCTGTGAAAGCCCGTATCTTCCAGATAAAAGCATCTCTGTAAAGCATTTGGGTTCCATATCAGGCATGTCTCCATCCCTCAGTGGGTATAGTTCAGGAAGGACAGATTTTGATATCCATGCCAGCAGAGAAAATGAAAAATCCCTTGGACACATGGATAAGTTTCAGTACTCAAAGTACAGTCAGAGAAATAAATCTTACGACAACATCTACTTCCCAGGAATGCTGGAGTCCAAGAAGATCTCAGGCTCTCTTCTGACAATGTGGAATGGAAGCTCGGGGAATGAGCTGGTGCTTTCACCTGGCAGCAATTCTGGGGCAGCCAGCATGCCTTCCAGCCCAAAGCAAGGCAGGAGAATGAATGCTGAAAACAGTCTGGCCCTTCACATAAAGCCAGTGAAGTACAAGGATGGGATGATGGAAACTCTGGGCTCACGGCCTAGGAAATACTCTGGTGGATCTCTAAGTCATATGGGAATGTACAGTCGTTCCCTACCCAGACTTTATAAATCAACAGAAAACCAGCTGGTGCCATTAAGTTTGCCCCCCAGAAGCTCTCTGGGTAATATCAAAAGGAAAAAACTTGGAGAAAAAGATCTACCTCAGAATGCTTTCGATGCTGATAATTACCTGAATTTTTCTTCTTGCAGCTCAGGGGTTTCACCACATGGAAACTCTGTCTCCAGGAGTAATCCCTATGTCAATTCAACTCTTAGTGTTCCTGCAAGCCCTCGTATTGCTAAAAAAATGCTTTTAGCACCTTCTTCCCCATATCTCCCTGATGATTTTGATAGACTTGGACTCTCAGGAACAAGTCCCAGCAGTTCTTTCTCCCCAGTGGATTTTGACAGGTCGTTCTCTGTCCGAAGGAACCTTTCCACCAGTTCCATGGAACTTGATGACCCAGATCTGGAAGGTTACAGACAGACACCGAATTCTCTGCAAACGTCCATGCGAGAGCGGAAGAACAGCATTAGCTCCATTTCAGGAAGGGAAGACCTCATGGACTATCACAGGAGGCAGAGGGAAGAGCGACTTCGGGAGCAGGAGATGGAACGACTGGTAATTTTTTCTCTTCCTCTTAGTTATCTCTGATAATTAGCATTTGCAAAACACCCATCCCAGGTCAAGCCATCAGGAAGGTACAGCAAAGAATAAGCTGCTCTGTTTTGAAATTCAAATGCAGCCTGTTCCAGATACCTTGTTTATTATCACAGCCCATGAAGCTGATGCTGCTTGCATAGACAGTACCATTCAGCCACCCTGGAAAAATGTTGGAACCCATGGAAATTGTGTTCAGTTATCCTGCAGATTGTGTTAAAATGTCTGCATACATTAAACCCACAAATTACACTGCAGGGATCCTGCAGGACTTTTTGTTCTAGATGATGGCACTGTTTTGTGGTAAGTGGGCAAAGCAAAAGAGATTCTGCTCAGCTTTGTGTGCTGCAGAGTCAGGTATACATTGGTGTGGGCTAAACAGCCATCAGCAGAGTTTTTTCTGCTTAATTTTCATTTTTTCCTTCTGAGCATGTTCATTAAAACAGAGGCCTCCTTGCTTCTCCCCCTTCCCAAGATGGAGAGTAGCAGAGGGGGGCAGTTTCTCTCTTTGTCTCAATCAGTGTAAAGCGATGCATACTGCTTCAGTTTGGGATTATCTAGATAGTAAAATATAATTTATTTATGCTGAAACGACTTGTGGGTAGGAAAAGAAAAAAGCGCTTCAGAACCCACAGAGGTGTTTGAAACAGTTTTGTATTGAAACTCTCTCTGGAAGAACACCTAACAGCTCTTCCAAAGGATTTTCAAAGTGGCTTTGGGTCTCTCTGATCCTATTAACATATTTTATCATCCATATAGAAACAGAGGTCATTAGATGGGCCAGTTGGTATTCCTGAGTCTTAAATTTGAGACACTAATTTTACATTTGTGTGCTTTAATTCACATCTTATGAATTTGAGCAAAATGGCAATAGGATACTCTTGAACCTGTCTAGTTTGCATACAGACAGCAAGCCTGCAGGAAAATTCACTTTTTGGGCGGGCTGGAGGTGAAAAGCCACGGGGAAGATGGATGCAGGGGTAGTGGGAATGTGGGAGAAGGGGATACCTGTCAGTGACCATTAGCAATGACCCGGTGCCTCTGCAGGGCCACGGTTCCCATCTTGAACCTCACGAGTGAGCAGCTTCAGGCTAAAGAACTGTAACCCTGCTGTGCTCCCCAAAACCTCTGCTGGCTCCCCTTGAAGCTGCAGCTTCTCAGGAGCAGGGATTGGGCTCTCCAGGGCAAGGAGGAGCAGCTGTGAGTGAAATGGCTGGGTGGCTTAGGACAAAAGTTTTGGGAAACATGTTTCTCCCTCTTCCTGCTGCCTGTGTCCTGCCATTCCTCTGCTCATTTCAGTAATCTTTTCCCTAATCCTGGTGTGTTGTGTGTGCAGTGGTGATTGCTTCTTTGTTTCTTATCAGAAGGTTTTGCAGTCAGTCATGCTGTAAAACCTGAGATAATCAGTCATAAAAGCAACGTATTTGTATTTCAAAGAGAGCAGCCCTTTTTTGTTTTGTTTCGTTTTAACTATTATTTGTAGTGAGGGATGAAAGATTCTGGGTTGTTTCAGTATTCAGTAATGCTGATAATCATTCTGGTTTTATATTTAGATGAAATGGCTACATTCCCACCCCTCAGTATTTCTTCTTGCTCAACAATACTTCCTTTAAGTCCCAATTCTTCAAAAAGTTAATTTGCTTACCGTTTTTCCAAAGCTTTTGAAAACAAGATGATGTTTTGTGCGTTGCATATTTGAATATGAAGGATTTTCCTCCTACTTGAGTTAATCTTATAGTCAAGATACTGCTCCATATCTGCTTCATTCTCCATTTGCCAGAGCTATCTGATAGAAGAGTGAAATATCAAAATATCAGGACAGCAACTCCTTCCAAAGGTTTGAGAGTCTGAAAAATGCCATAAGCAGGTTTCTAGATCTCTGAGAAGCAGAAATATATATATTAAAAAATCCACACATCAGTTCTTTGTATATTAAGGGCATGTCCTGTTCTGGTGTTATTTTACTTCATCCTTCTGTATGGATCCCTTTCCAAAGCATAGTCAAGGATCTGTCCAGACAAGGTCTTGATATATCCAGGCAGTGCTTCCAAAGAACAATTTTGTTTGCCCTTGTGTACTGACATGGGCAAAGGATCCATGTCTGCTCAGGTCTCTCTTTTTTATGGTGTTGGGGAAGGAGTGACTAAAAAACCCCAACTAAAGAAGCACTCATGGATATCAAAACTCTGTGCTCTGAGCTTTCAGTACTGTGTAAAAGCCCAGGCTGAGTGGCTGGTGGGTAAATGGCAGGGGAAATTCAGTCTCTGTGCACAAATGTCAGGATTTTCCCTACTGGGTTTTTTTAAGCACAGTAGGGAGAACAGTGTAGGAATACTCAAGTCCGTCAGGAAAATAACACCTTTTTTTAGAGGACTAGACTGCTCTGTGGCCCAGATAAGAAGTGGAGAGTGTCTTTCTTTGCACCAGCACTGCCCCTGTAGCTATTCTGCTGGCACAGAGTGGCTTGAAAGTGTCCTATTTGATAGCTGATATTCACTTCCGGATTTTTTTTTGTAGTAAAATCCATGCACTCATTGCAATCTGATCTCATATCTGCCCTTGAACTCTTCTGTTTATTTTCACTTGTTTACTTTTTCTTGTACATATAAATTATTCTATGAGTTTTACATGTGTTTAGTTTGCTTTTTATGTAGGGGTTCCTCTGGAAGTTTGAACTTAGAGCTGCTGCTGCAGCCTGCATATGAAAACAAATGATCTGCTGTCATTGCCCAAAGAAATAAACAGATTAAAAAAAAAAGTATAAATAGTAAAAATATGCAGGTTGATTTTTTAAAAAAATTATTTTAAAGTCCAAGTTTTATTTTGTTCCTGTGCACCAAATAGGAAGGACACATAAGTACTTGTGCAGGATTTGGTGTTTTTCCTTATCTACTTCTTTAGATCTGCTGTCTGTGGCTGGGTTCACATAAATTAGCTGTAGACTGGTGCCACTTCTGCTCTGCCAGCCTGTCCCTTTGTGGCTTGGGGAGCAGGGGGAGCTGGCATCCTGACTGCTGCCATGCCCTGGCGCTGGGGGCTGCTGGGCAGGGGGCAGCCAGGGCTGCTGCTGGCACAGGCAGCAGGGTCAGAGCCTGCTTCTGCTCCCTCCTCAGCTGGCAGCGGGGCACAGCTGTGCTCCTACGAGCTGCTCACCAGCAGAAGCTGGGGTGGCTCCTGCTGACACCAGCCCAGGAGCCTTAGAAACAAGGGAGAAACCTACTGCTGCCATCTAATAATGTTCCACGTGATTCAGTTTGCTTTTTTTTTTAAATTATTATTTAAAGAGGAAATCTCACTTTTTTTTTTCCCTGTCTGAGATGAAAGCCCAGTTGTAGCTGCTAGAACTAAAAGGGGCTCTTTTTCTTCAGCTGATGGGGTGGTTGGAAGTGGAACTGCACAGTTGAATAGATATTAAGGGCCATCTGTTTTTTTTTTTTTTATGATAGCTACTTGTTTATATAGCGCTAAAGTTTTCAGTGCTGGCTTTTAGGCAGTACAGTGTATTTCCTCTAGATGGTGGTAGGTACCTAAAAATTAGATGTGCAGTAGGTTCATGGTGCCTTCCATTGCCCCGCTGGCTGTAGGAATACAGACGTATGTGAACATACATAAACATTGTTAATGAAGTTTTAGTAGACCCAGGATTTGTACTGGGAGAGGTTTCATGTTATCAGTGCTTGAATGAGCAGTAATAAAATTCGAGGGGCTTGTTCCATAGTCCACTCTGTCACAGTCAGAACACTGAATTTCATTCATTTATTCAGAAGTAGGGAATAGTACAGAATATCCCTGTGCCTGGTTTGCACTGATGCCTTACAATTAGTAAGATGTGCTTATGCAAAGGGAAAATTAAATGAAACTATTTTGGCTGAAGCACTAGCTATAGCAAAACAAGGACAGGCAATGAGAAAACAAACTAGTCTAGAGTGAGAAACTGATGCAAACTGGAGGGAAGGAACTGTTCTCGATCCCAGTTCAAGTTTATCATTGAAACAAGCTCCTTA
Organism: Chloebia gouldiae; assembly: GCA_003676055.1. NCBI lineage: Eukaryota > Metazoa > Chordata > Aves > Passeriformes > Passeridae > Chloebia > Chloebia gouldiae. The sequence continues at coordinate 801,581 of QUSF01000016.1, forward strand.
GAAATACAGTGAATGTACATGTAAGAAATAAAGTTTGGTGCTTTTCTGCAGCTCTCCCCACTATCCTTTTTGACTAGCTACTGTTCCTTGTTTTTGCTGAGGTGATGGTTTGCCTGTCTGGGCAACAGTAGGAAATACTGTTCTTTGGTAGCTGAAAAGTACAACAGCTTCTTGAGGCAAAGGAAACCTGTCTGCATGGACTAGCCATAATTCATGTTAGTCTTTGTCATAAGGGTTAGACTGCATATGTATTTTTAATGAAATTTGAGGCTATCCAGTTCCTAGTGGCACCTACCTGAAAAGCTTCCTGTTTGCCACAGCTGATTAACCAAGGCTTGCCATGATATCCAGATATAGCAGCACTTCTACACATTTGTAAAATTCATAAACGTGATATGTAGCAGATTAACAAATCTAGGATCACCACATGGTTGCCGTTAAAAATGTGGGATATTTATCGCTGATATTTTGGAAATTTTTTTTACAGTGTATCAATCTATTAATGTCATTGTTAATCAATAGCAAAAGAGGGTTCTTATCTCCTTATCCCACACTTGTCCTTCAGCATTTAAATTTGCAGCCAAGCATAGGTGATACGAAGCTTTCTCTAAGCCAGGAGTAGTGAAGCTGCTCTGGCAGAAAGTGCACAAGACTTGTTACCCCTTTTTGTAGTGGGCAAGAGAATTACAGAAAATACATGCAGATGTTTAAATTAGTTAGAAATGACATTTTATGGGGAAGCACACTGACCAGCTGACAAGGTTTGATTCAACATCCCCCCCTCCCACCAGAACCAGTTTTAAATCCATTTCCTGTTTTTGACATACCTATTTTTTTTCCCCTCTGCTGTGTTCAGTATCAGAAATAACTTGTGTGGTATCTCTTGCGAAATTGTTGACTGGATTTTCCATGTGCTGCTCATTCTGTGTTCTTCATTGCAAGGGTGCTTTCCTAGCTTGCTTCTTCACTGAGAAATTCATTCTGGAAACAGTTACATGCAGGTGTGCTGGAGCTGGAGTGAGCTGGCTGAGATGAAATGATGAGAATAGAGTGTATAAAATAACCACAGAGCTTCCTGTCCGTAAGCCTCCCAGCACATGTCAAAATAGAAGTGAGAAATATCAGCGTTTCTGTAATGTATCTGAAAGCTCATCAGGAATTTTTTGAAGACTGGTTTTCCTGCAATTTTTAAGCTTCTTCTGAGCAACTGAGAATTGACAGGGGAAAATAAGAATCCCTATTTTTCCTGACTGCTCGGGAAAGGGCCGATTTGCTGCCGGAGCTCCTCACCTGAGCGCTTTGGCTGGAATGAGCAGTGGCCCTGCTTTGAAATTTGCTGTTTCCTATTATTGCCCAAGGGATGGGAGCTCGGCGTGGGGTAACCTGATATATAGCCTGTTGTTGCAGGAGGGGTGGGACCTCCCTGTGTCCTGCTGTCCGTGTTTCCCATCTATAACCATTAGGACAGGCCCGATGCCATCACAACAGGGAGAGCTGCATAATTACTGGCTGTCCCGGCCAGCAAGTGCTGGGCTTTAGGAATTGGCTTGCCTGGCCAAAACTCTTAGTAAGAGGGAAGATAGCAGCGTTGGAAGAGTAAGGGAAGAGGTTATAGGGTCTGGCAGTAGTTTCCTGGAGAGAAGAAAGCTCTGGAGAGGTGTAATTATGCCGACTGTTTGGGGCTGAAGGATGTCTGAGACTCTGCTGGACCTACTTCGTGGAAATCAGAAGTTTGCTGCCCCGGGCTCTGTTATTTCAGCGGCTCGTCTCGTTACAGGAGGAGAATTCTGAGGAAAGCTGCACTGGGAACCTGGGAACAAGCCACCCAAAAGCAAAAGCACTCTTTTGTTTGGGTAGTGCTTGGGAAGGGCTGGGTTCAGACAGGTTCTCCAGCTCTGAACTGCAGGTGATGTGCACGTGTGGTGCACACAGCCAGGTAAACTCTGGGTGTGTGTAAGCAGGGTTGAATTCTCATGCAGTGCCATGGCTCGCTGCAGGGAAAGCGAGGCAGTGCATTGCCTGCCCTGTTCTGCTTGATCCCTGCTATCGCAGGAATTGTTGGGGGAGCTGCCGTGCAAATCCTCCCCTTGCAAATGTAATGCCAGGGAGAGCTGGGAAAGCAAATCTGTCTGTGGTGGTTCCTGGGGAGGGAGGCTGAGGACGTTGGTTTTTTGGCTTTCTTTTTAAATACTACTATAGAAGGATTTCCTAGAAATCAGGAACTAGATCATTAGTGCAGATACTAATGTCAAGCATGGAACTCATTTTTTGCTTTTTTCCAGCAAAATTTTCCATAGACTTATGGTAAGCAATTTTTTTTTCTTTCACAAAAGTAACATGAAATTACATAAATGCTGTACCTCTTAAAAATGAGGTCTCTCATTTTAAATATTTAAAAATCCATCTGAATCCTCTTAAATATAAAAAAAAATCCATCTGAAATAGACGTTACCACGAGCAATGCATACAGTAAAATACAACAAATATAACTTGCTAACAGTTGATAAAAGGTATAGTAGAGATCTAGAAATCCTTCAGAAATTAAATGTTTTTCACAGCTTGAGGCATATCAAGTCAAAATGGCATGACTACTCTGAGTCTCAAGTTTGAAATGTTGGTATGAATCCATAAGGAATTTGAGTAAACTGGTAAATAAAGATTTCCTCCACTTCTGTGCATGTGGCAGATGTTGTATTTTACATGTGATGCCTCTTTTTTCTGTTAATGCTCCTAAAACTGTGTTTTTCAAAATGTGGACTAATTCTCTCAAAAGGAGGAATCACAGTTAACAAAATGGAAAAATCTAAAAAAGGCAGGAAGGTGTGAGTTCATGGAAAATCTGTGCAATATTTTGCAGCTTGGTAGGAATATAGCGTAAGTGTGAAGTGAAACAATTAGTGATTTACATAGTGAGATCACTGTATGTGTGTACATACAAATGGGGTGTAGACACAGAAACACCAATAAAAATTTAAAAGTACATTTCACAGAAATTAATAGCTAGTTAAATAAAATGTCCTAACATTTATTTTTCCAATGTAGAAAGTTTGAATATTCTTAAAAACATCTTTCACATTCATTTTTATTCTTCATCTCGCACTGTAATTTATTTATTACAGTTTATTGTCTCTAAGTGGTAGATGGACTTCACATGGACTTTAATCTTTCACTCTGAAACAAAACAAAAAAGCCCAGCAGACTTTTTTAACTTCATCTTTACTTTAGCTGACATGTGACACTTGGTGCTATCATCTTTTTCTGAACCAGGAGCGACAGCGGCTTGAGACAATCCTCAGTCTGTGCGCCGAATACTCCAAAGCTGACAGCGACCCTGCTGCCGCTACTACAGTTGCCGATGTACAAAAAATTAACAAAGAACTCGAAAAACTTCAACTCTCCGATGAGGATTCCGTGTTCGAAGATTCCCAGATGAATCTGGAAACGAGGTTCAGGAGCCACCTGAAATCCTCTGCCAGCGACTCGGATTTCTCGGAGCTGAGCAGCCACAGCCGTGGCACTGCTGCTTACCTGCCCCCGCGGGGGCTGAGGGCTGAGGAGCACTTTGGTGAGAGCACCAAACCTCCTCCTTTTGCTGCTCCCAGCTTCCTGAAGGACGCCCCCGAGGCATCCTACCTAAGCATCACACCAAAGGTAATGCTCTGGAGGAGGGGGACAGTGTAATCCAGGCTTGAAATCCTCCTCTAGGAGCTGGCTGTGCTGGCAAGGGCCACAGTTAGGTTGGTTTAGAATTAATCTCAGATCTCATAACCCTTTATAAGCCATCAAATGTAGAAAATGCAGCCAGGAAAATGTGGCAGTCAGCAAAGGATTATTCAATATCTTGTGGAAGCTAATGGGTACTGGAAGTTGGTTTGGTTTTTTAGTGGGATGTACTGTTCAGGAAGAGTTTTAAGATCTTCCATGGGAGAAAGATTTGCTTGAACAATTATAACTACTTAAGGTTTCCAGAACTCTGCTTATCATCCTGCTGAGATGTAGGAGGGAAGAGATGCTGTTTTCTCCCAACCTAAGGCTCTTGTAAGAGGAGTATGTTTTCTCACACTCACATGGAAGGTGAAGAGGAGTTGCCTGAGCCAAATTTACTGTCCTGTCTCTTTCCTGGGAATGGAACTGAGCAGCTTGCCAGATCAGCTGTTGTCTCTTGGGGATGATGCAGTGGCAGCAAGCCTTCTGCCCTTCCAACCCAACTGCTGCTTTTAATAAGCTGCACCTTCTTTCTTGTGTGCTTCTCACTGCTATTTCATTGCCAAAATAAAGTTGTCCTTTAATAAAGGAGCTACCAGCATTCCTAACCATTTCCATGCTAGTGCAGTAGCAGCCTCCTCCTGGCCATGCCAGAGCAGCAGTGTAGCAAATCCCAGTGGCAGGCAGCGTGTTAAATAACTGGACTGAAGAGCTGGAGTCAGGAGTGAAATGAGACCAAGCAAAGCCATAAAAGCAAGTTTCTGTTTAGCAAGTTCATACCTTCAAAATACTTTGTCTCTTCCATTTACTGTTATCTACACACTGTATGATCTTCAGCGTGGTTGTATGCCTCAGGTGAGTTGTATTTAACCTCTGCTACACTCACAACTTGAGAGTCAGTAGTGTGTGTGTAGAAGTTGAGAGAGGTGTGATAGTAACACATTTTCATTTTCAAAGGGTGATTTCTGTGGAGATCTGTCTGCTGAGTCTTCTGGTGTGAAATTGTGGTGAACAGAAACATGCCATTATGGCTTGACTTGGTCTTTCCACATTGAAAAGATGATAACACATTTCACTTGCAAGTTGTTGTGGTCTAGCATTTCTTTCCCATTTGTTGCTTTCTTCATGCAAGTCAGAGATCCTATTTAAAATCCTTATTAGGAAGTTGAAATCAAAGATGTTATGTCAGCATTATCCAAACAGGAGACAGGACAAAAAGAGGCTTTGCTGCTAGGACTACTATTGCTAAATCAAGGAATGCCATTCATTCATTCATTCATTTTAAAGGGAGTTCTGTTAAGCCCTGAGAAAAGCACCAGCAAGCAACTGCGTCAATGAAGTGCAGCTCGTTTTTAAATACTGAGCTCAGATTTGTTCAGGATAAAAGGCCTGCTCTCAGAGTAGCCACTGAGTAGCTGAACTGAGCCTCTCTTGAGCAAGGCAGGGTGGCCCAGAGGTGACTGTGAAGCCCTGCACACAGCCCACCTCTAATCCTTGGGGATAATGACCCATCAGCCTTCCCAGAGGAAGTGGATTACAAACCCTGGGGTCATGTGGACGTGAAGAATGCATTTCAAACTCAGTACTGTTTGATGTCGTGTTGGATGGTGTAAGATCACAGGTATTTTCTTCATAATCTTGTTTAATTCTTGACACAGGTTATCTAGTAAGGAAATGGCAAAGAGGAGCTTTAAGGGTGCCACTTCCTCAGTGCTACCTGGGGAGATGGAACCAGCTTTTGTCCTTATTTTACAGAAGCTGCCCATCTTAATGGCTGCTTACAAAAATGTCCTATCCTACCTCCTGGCCTGTATTGAATGAACAGCTGAAATTTACATAAAAAGCATCTTCATCTGTTTGTGTTATTCTTATAATCAAAAAATTGGATTTTCACAACCTAACAGCACAGCATATAAAGTATTCTCAAAGGTTAAGTTTTAGTAATTCCTTTAGAATGAATAGTATTTACTGTTCAGTATGGTATTTATTTCTAATGCCTGGAAGTAAAGTATCATGTTTGTTTCTCTTGTACACCTCCTAAATATAGAAATAGCAATATAGTGGATAGGAAATATGTAATGGATTCAAAACCAACAGTGCCATACTTGTCTAAAATAAAAGCCATATGAAAGGGGGCAAAAAAGACAATTTGCTTCTTTTTCTAATGAACCTCTTGTGATGTGCAACTGCAGATACCAGAATGCACCAGTGAAGAGCAGAGAAGGCAGGAGCTTGGTCAGCTGGAGGAGGAACGCATAGTAATACTGAATAACTTGGAAGAACTTGAGCAGAAGATCAAAGATTTAAATGACCAGATGGATGAATCCTCAAGAGAGGTATGAAAACATGTTTTTGCTTTTCAATCTCTTGCCTGTTACGTGTGCCTACATAGCAGAAGTCTGCTGGGTTCAGCAAGTACAACATGAGGGAGCTTGTGGGTGTGTGGAGCCTTCATATTCTCTGCTTTTTCACCAGAATCACTAACCTGGCAGTCTCCTGCTATGAAGGGTATTTTTTCTCCAGCTGGGGGATGCTTATGATGCTTGGATTAGCCTTTCCCAGCTGTAACCATTACCCTCTGAAGTGGAATTGGAACAATCTTGTTTGTTATAATGGTCACTCAGTTAATCCGAATACCTTGTGTCACTTGGGAGTTTTATGGTGGTATCTCCTGTGACTGTTTAAAGAGAAAGGAAGTGAGACAACTTCCTTTCAATCCTCCTTGGCTTTACAGTGGAAGGGGTAGGTTGGCACCCTGTTGACTTCTGGAATCTCACAGTTGCAAACTAAGCTGGCCAGGCATTTGGGTTGTGCCTGCTCCAATTATCAGCAACAGGAAAGAAACAGCTGTTCCAGAAGGGTTTCCTACAGAGCCTGGGCACAGAGACAGTATCATAACAGGAGGAAGCACAGAGAAGAGTTAGAAAACAAAAAGTTTTGGAAAAAAGAATCTTCAAACTAAAGTTGGTTTGGACTTTATTTTGCAATATTTTATGTTGCAGTTTTACTTTTTCTCAAATTTGTGGCCTCTTTTTAACTTTTGTGGCAGAAAAACTTACGGGGTTGTTTTTTTCCCCCTCCCCTTTTAAAAAAATATTTCTCTCTTGTGAACCAACTCATTCCCCTTCCCCCTGAAAATAATGTGTATCAAGATTTCTTCTGAATCTGGACTGCTTCTGAAAGATGTTTTGTGTTCCTAGTTGGATATGGAATGTGCCCTTTTGGATGGGGAACAGAAATCTGAAACAACAGAGCTGCTGAAAGAGAAGGAAATATTGGATCATCTAAACAGAAAAATAGCTGAACTGGAAAGAAATGTTATTGGTGAAAAGACTAAGGTAATTCAGTTATTGTAGCCTGCTGTGTGCTCTGTTCCCCTTAATTTTCAAAATATTTTTATATGTTTAATATTAATGGAGCTTATTTGATTAAATACTGCCTGTAAGTAAATTTGTTAGATAAATATAGAAGAAAAAATAATTGTTTCACCATCATTTCCCTTTCACAGTATTGTTTTCCAAAGTATGATTGACAAGCAAAATACAGTAAGCTAAAATAGAAGACCTGACCTACTGTCAAGACACTTTTATTAATAAGAACACTCCATATAGGGCTTGTACTTGGGTTATCTGTTGTTTAAAAGAACAGTATTAATTTAACTTTTTCAGTACTCTCCTTTATATAATTTGGGAGGGAAAAAAAAGTATTTTCTCAGCAAAGGAACAAAATTAAAAAGGCTGCAGTTTTTATCTAATGCCATACAGAATATATGAGACATCTATCAAGTATGTAATTTTAGTCATTATATTGTTTTGTTTGCTGACAATTTAAGTATTGTAGAACTCTGTAATTAAGTCTCAGAAATTAATTAGTTTTGATATACAGTCACATACTTAATTACTATCAACTACACAAGAAATAGGTAGGCATATATTTCCAAAATAAGATAGCACTGTAGGAAGATTTTAAGTGCAGAAATGGAAAGGGCTGCAAATGAAGTTGCACCACTCAAGTCAGGGAGTGCTGGTTGCCTCCAGAGGGCTTTTTGCTGGCCTCTTCAGGCATGCAGTTCCCTTCTCCAAGGGGATGTGCCATGGCAAATAATACCTCAAGGTCAGGAAGTTTTTCCAGGGATTTCAGCCAGCCTTGTTTCCTTTTAAAATTTCATCCTCTACCTCATAATTTAGACCTGTCACTTGTGCAATTACTCTAGCTAGTCTTTCTTTTTTTTTTTTTTTCCTTAAGCCTTCCAGAAATATCTGGAAGTCTTCTGCATTTTTTCCTTAGAAAAGCTGTTTTTTAGCACTTCCACAGTTCCCCTTTAAATCACATTTTACAACTTGCATTGTTTTATTCTGAGCTTTCTGTTGTCGATTTCTGCCTGCCCTGCCGGGAGCCTGGCTGCTGTTTTGTGGCTCTTCTTATCAAGCCTGTGTCTAGATAGAACACATCCATCTTGAGTTTGAACCTCCCTGAACTTCCCTGTCTGCACTTTTCCTTGTGCTTGTGTACCCCTCACTGATCCTTCAGCTTTTAGTGTTGCCTGAAATGTTGTGGTCACATTTTAAGTTGTCCATGGGATGTGTTTCATACTTGCTTTTTAGCAGAAAGATGAGTTTAAAGTGAGTATCAGCAGGCAGGGTGTGCTACCAGATGCCCTTAAAAGGATGCTGCTGGAAGTTTTGGTTGGTAAGTGGTAAAAAATAACACGCTGAGAAATTCAAGAGATCTTTTGTCTTTAATATTGGCTTTCCAATAGCTTGAAAGTTCAGTTAAACTAATGGAAGTTATTGTAAAATCTGGAGGCAATTTAAATTTCCTTGCAGCCTGTTAGTGTGTAGGTAGCAAATGACAGGTCTAGTTTAAATTTTCAGGTGAAATGAAACATGGAAAGCACATTTTTATTTAACAGGCAAGTTCACTCTAAACATTTTTTTCAGTATGAGGCATGGAACTAGTCAGATCAGCTACAAAATTTTAGTTGCATTTTCTTTTGGGTTCTTCTTTGTTTTAAATAAAAAAACAAACCCAGCTGTGAGTGTGTGCTCTAGATGTCAAGCCATGGCTCAGTTAATACTCAGAAATTATCTTTGCAGGAATGCACTCAGAGTTTTTTTTTTTTGTTTGTTTTTGGGAATATGTCTGAAAGCATTGCATAAAGTGAAAGTTGAAAATAGAAATGGGAGATGGGCTTCTACAAAGGGAGGAAAATATAAAGTGACACTTGATGTGTTCTGGGAAAAGTAGTGTCAGCCAGCAAAACAGATGGCACTAATCCTGTCAACAAATAAAAGTTCTGGCTGGCTTGAAATGGTAGCATTTTTTAAAGCTTAATTATTGTATCTATGTTGAAGTTCAGCCATGCAGACTTGATGCAAGATAGTGAACATATTGGCTCTGTAGTTACACAGGAACCTCCACCCACAAAAAGGGGGCTCAGATGGAGCCTGATAGGTGTGGTCCCTTTTGCTGAAATAATCTGAAATTTAGGACAGAATTAAGGCTTGGGTTTGGACCAGGAGTTTCCACTCTGCTGATGGTACTTTTTGTGTTATGTCTTGCTAAAACAAGTGTCCCAGTGTCCACAGGTTGGTCACAGCTTCTATGAGTTGCCTGAATATTCCACCCCTGCTGATACCTGGGGTCTTGGTTTTGGTGAGGCTTCAAGGCAAGAAGCTGTTGGGGTCCCATATCTGGAACAGTGGTTACATTTCTGCCAGGATAAGGAGTGATATCTGAATACACCACATGGTGTTGGTTGTCTGGAGGTGAGAGGGAGAGTTCATTTCACTTGTGAAATGATGGTGCTGTATATGATGGCACTTGTCTCTGGAGCAACTTGAGCATCTCATGGAATTTGCCACTGATCTTGGCACCTGTTTGACAGGAAACTCCTGCCTGCTGGAGTCTCATCCTTACCCATGCACCTGTTTGAAAAACCTGTGAAATTCTTAAAAAGAGAGATAATAAACTACAATCTAATTTTTAGGCCATGTTATGTACTTGAAATGAACTGTTCATAGAAGATCTTGTACTATCTTCTACCTAACTATTTGGGGTTTTTTTTAATTATTATTTTTTAAAATGCTCTGTGCACATTTCATTTAGGTGATGACACAAAGTTTTGCCAACTTTTTCGGAGTATTAAAGCCACAATTTTTAGTCCTTGCAAGGCAAAAGAGTAAACCAGTCAGAAGGCAGGAGAGAGGTCAGGTTTGGGCTGTCAGTGTCCTCTTTGCTGTGGTGCAATATCTCTGTGTCCCAGCCCCCTGTTTGTAAACCAGGGATGTATTTTGTGAGTGGGTTTGTACATTAAATGTTAATCTGCATGCTGGTCTCATCCAAGTGCTGTGCTCATCCCTCTCAGGTCATGAGGAGGGACTGATGGGGGGAGAGGACAAGTGAGGGGGGAGGGAAGATGGTGTAAGTGCACACCTTTGGGTGAGCTGAAAGCATTTCCCTTGCCTTTGTGATTCTGCCACCACACACGTTGTAAGGAGTGAAACAACTTGTGTTGGTTTACTTGGGTTTTGAAAATCAGAGCTATGGGTGACTGCAATTCCACAAAGATGACAGAACCTTTCAGCACCCCTGCAGGACTTGGCATAGTTCTGTTGTGGCATCTGGCCTGTCTGGCACTGACAAGTGCTGTCAGGACTCAGTTGTCCTGGCTGGAGTAGCTACTTCCAGAGCTGTTTCACATGCCCTGTGCTTTCAGCTATGCTGGAAACCATGCCTAGAATATGGACATAAGTTCAACTTTGCCTCCTTGCCTGGCCTTCTTAAAAACAGTTTATAATCCCCTTCCCTTTCCCCTTCCCTTTCCCCTTCCCTTTCCCCTTCCCTTTCCCCTTCCCTTTCCCCTTCCCTTCTTTCCCCTTCCCTTCTTTCCCCTTCCCTTCTTTCCCCTTCCCTTCTTTCCCCTTCCCTTCTTTCCCCTTCCCTTCTTTCCCCTTCCCTTCTTTCCCCTTCCCCTCTTTCCCCTTCCCTTCTTTCCCCTTCCCTTCTTTCCCCTTCCCTTCTTTCCCCTTCCCTTCTTTCCCCTTCCCTTCTTTCCCCTTCTCTACAAAAAAAACCCACAACCTACATATATGAATACCAGCTATTTAAGCTATTAATCACAAGTTCCATTTATGCAGTGAGAGCCCTGATAAGTCCTTGCTAACACAATTTGACAGATACAGCTTGAAGCTCTCTGAGAAAGAGCTTAGTTATGGATCTTGACAAAACTACTTTGAGCACAGCCTGCTCTAGAGGGAGCTGAGCTGGGCAGTAGCCAAAATGAGAAGCAGGTGGAGCTTTTCCCTTTTCCCTTTTCCTGCCACCAGGACCTAGTTACCCTGGCAATACTGTCAGTGTACAATAATGCTGCTGTTGTTGCCAGTGGAACAGCACTTCAGGCCCAGGGTGCTGTTTATATTTATGATTTCCTTCCAATGAACCCTCTCTCGTGAGACTTAGATCAGGACTGATGTTTGTCCATAAGGAAATTGAAGAAAATTGTATTTGCCTGACTGGATGTCATCCAGCTCTGCAATGTACTTTGTTTTCACGCAGTGCCTCAATAATCTGTGCCACCTTAAAACATGCAGTCCAGCATATGTGGAGAAGGATGGGTAATGATTCCCCACACCCTGTGTCTCCAAGTAAAGCCTGAGGCTGAAAGTAGCAGCATAGCCAGAGAAAGAAAAAATAGGTCAGTAAGCATGAATAAACAAGAATAACTGAAAATTAGGAGTGAATTTAAGAGATGTGCTGTGGGAGGTAATCACAGCTAAATGGGAGTTTTGGGAGACCATTTCAAAACAAGTATTTATACAAAAGTTGAGACTTTTAAAAAAGAGAGGGTGATTGTTCCTTTTCATCTAGAGGACCTTTGCCTTATGTCATGGAGAAATATGTACTCTGGAACTCCTTTATCAACCTGGGTTTCCTGTTCCTCTTCAAGAGCAGAAATCAGGAGCAGCTGACAGGGGATAACTCATCTTTTTTGGAATACGTTTAATTTTGTCCACATGCTTTTGTGGAAATATTTTTTTCAGTCATTAACAGAATATCCCAGACACGCCAAAACAGTTGGAGCTCAGCCTCTGCTGAATTTGTACTGCAAAGACTTGCAAGAATAGAGGCAAGGAAAGAGCAGCTGTCTGGTGAGGCATCAGCAATCAGCGTTAAATATACTGCTCACCTCTCTCCTCAGTCCTTCCTCTTCTGGATGCAAAATGCCCACTGCTGAATTTTATCCTGAAGAATGTGACAAATTTATGTCTTATAGCATAGTTGCTTAAATATTTATTGGTCAGATTCCAGTTCAGCAAGATGTAAGCAATCATTTTAAAAGGATGAGCTACCATGTCCATAAAATTATCTACCTCCTTAAGACACAATGCACGAGATTAAATGTTTAGAGGACACTTGCATCTGCTGGATGTATCCACATAAGGATATCCTATAGAGAGAACACTAATGACCACAAAGAGGATTACAAAGACTCAAGGAGAAAAACCTGAATTAACAAGCTTTCTTTTAAAACATTCATGAGAGAAATATCAGAACGAGTTATACCCCTAATGGGAATCCTCTTACTGATATCTAGATATTGAAGACTATAACAATTTGAATTTTCTAAATTGAATGGTTTCTTCTTGTGGTTTGGATGATTGTTTCCTCATTTACACTCATGAAGGAACAGTGCTTTAGAGTCATGGGCTTTCTTCTGTTCCTCCATCTGTTCACTGGGACAACACATTGCAATGGTCAGAGAATGAGTTTAGAAATTCCAAAATAATTGTGTTGTCTTAGTTGTTGTGTTTTCTTCATGTATGCAACTATTGGGATTTTTTTTTTTACTTGAAGCAGAGGGATCGCTTACTCTGATTTAAAATTCTTTTTAACAATAGATTAATACATGCATCTGAAACAAAACTATTGAGATCTCTTGTATAGATGCCATCACTGAATACAAACTGTTATATAACAAATTAGTTACCACTCATACAGAAGAAAGAACTATTATGAACAGCCTTCTTCTATCTTACTATGCTCCTTTTCATATGCCTGGCATACCTGTTATTTTCTTCTCTTAATCGCTTTTGTCATGGAACTGACTAGGATTTAGTGACAAAGAATAAAATTGTGGCAAGTTTAATGAATCTGTTCTTACAGAGATGGAAGAATGCAAGAAAGAGTAGGCAGAAAACACAGAAAAGGAGCATGTACAGTTTGCACAGGAGACTGTTTTTATTTCAGTGGGGTTTTCTGGTCAGTTTTATGCAATTACATTTCTCAGAAACCTGTGAGGCTTGTGAGACTCGTTGATTCCATACTAACAGGGACTGACTGAATGTGCATGTCTGAAGTTTAGTGTGGTTTATGAGAGGTTGCTACCTTAAAACATGATTATTTATAGGTGAGTTGGACTGAGGAAGTTTCTGGAATACTTCAGACTAGATCATGGAAAGTATCAGAAGTGAATCATTCAACATGTTGGGTTTTTTTCTTTCATTTGTCTTGTAGGCTTATTTACAATTTCTGTCTGAAATTAACAAATACCTTGGGTTTTGGAGGGAGATTTTTTTGTTATCTGGGGGGTCTTGGGGTTTTTTTGTGTTATTTTGGAGGGCAGGGAGATGTAGAACATTGGTGAGTGAGCCCAAATCACCTAGCCATACAATTTATTTCCTAGTGAGCTGATAAAATGATAGGGCTCTCACTTATCTGGGGGGTTTTGTCCAGTTTTTAGATGGGTTTTTGAGATGTTTTCTCTATTTCACCAATTTACTTTAATTTCTTCAGAGTTTCTATGAGTTTATGCAGGAAGGTTGGTTCAGAGGGCAAATGTCCATGCAGCCACATGTTGGTCTACAATTTTATCCAGCCAGACTGCATGCAATAGCAAACTGGGATGAAAGACAAATTAAAAAGCAGCAGTTCTCTGCAGAAAGGGTGTGGAAAACCACTAAGGCTTAAAGTAGCAGTATTGATCAGGCATAGGGCATCTTCAACCACTGGAGACAGAGCTGAAGCAATTTCTTTCTTCATTCCTGTAGGGGCTACAATTACCTTTAATACCATCCTTTTCTCTCCTCTCTGTCATGATCATCTATGAGATGTGTTGTGTATATATAGTCTTTTTTTTTTTTTCTGCTCTTTCTTTGCCCTAAAATCGATTCTACCAGATCTAAAGATTGATTTCCTTTTCTGACCCATGTTGATCACTTATGGTCAGTGTTCATAACATATGTTCTCTGCTGGCATCCTGTCTCTGCCTTTGGAGGCTGTGTCACTCGTCAATCCTTTCTACTGCTCTCCTTCAAATTTCCCAGAAGTCCTCCAAAACTGATCCAAGCATTGCCCCAAGCATGATCAAACCCCAAGTCAGTCCTGCTTTGTATTCAAAATTGGCTGACCCCAAGTTCGTTCATAATGTGCGTGTAGAGGCAGACCATAGGCCAGGTTGGGCAGTAGGCTAAGACCAGATGTTGCACTTGTTTTCTCTGGAAATAGGATGTTAAGGATTCAGCCAGACTGCAGCTGATGTGCCTCTGGCATCCGTGCTGGGGCTGTCTGCAGAGAGGTATAACCAAGTCCCAGCTCCTGCAGTTAAATGAGGATGAGCAGCAGGAGCTTGGGTCCTGTTCTCAGCCAGCTGCTGGCTGCTCTGGAGCAAACAGATGTGGAGTCAGCCACAGCCCTGCCTGGGCTGCATCTTGCACTTGGCTTGCAAGGTCACAAATCGTTCCCCTTCTAGAAGAACTTGTCTTGATTCACTTACAGAAAACACTGTATGAAAAACTTCTCATTCACTTCTCTCTTCTCATTCTCATTCAAATTAATTTTTTGTGAATGAAATGGACTTCACCAGTGCACAGCCTGGGACATCAGCAAACTTAACTCCACAGCTGCAAAACATATAATGCTCTCACTGCTGAAAGTGATATTTCCTGTTAAGACTGCACATTTTGAAGGGAGCCAGTTTGGTGGGATGTTAGCACTTCCTATGCTATAAATAGACCAGATGAGTATCGCTTTCAATCTCAAAGGAATACATGTCTGATTTCTTGAGGCATGTAACAGTATCTCCAGCAGGATTCTCAGGGACTTTATCCTTGCTGACGTCTCCTCACACTTGAGGTTTGGCTTGCTTGTTGATGAATGAGCATGCTTATGGCAGTGCACAGACATTTAGAGAACTATTTACAGCTTCAGAGGCGCTGCAGCTAAGGTCAGAGAAGTCCTTGCTGCTTTGGGTGGCTAGGTGGGCAGAAAAGGCAAGTGTGAAACAAGGTGGCAGACTGTGGGCTGAATGTTAAATGGGCAGCAGGGTTTGTGAGGAGGGGATCTATCAGTTTATTCATAGCTTTTCTTCCATGTATTGGAAGTAAGGATGATTCAGCAATTGAGGCTTCTTGGGAACGGTGGTCTGGAGGTGACATGGCAGGAGTTGCATGCTTCTGCCTCATTGTGCAGCTCCCCTGTGTGATATCCTCTGTTATTCCTGAAGCTTGCTGCTGCTCTTGTAAGACAGAGGCTAGTACAGGAAGTTCAGGTCACAGAATATGCTGGCTCATTTTGACAGGCTTAATAAAATGTATTTGTGTTCAGCATAATGTTCATCTGATTGTGTGAATTGAGAAGCTGCACGTGTAAATGAGCATAATGGAGCTGGGACTCTGGTTGGCATTGGACTTGAATAAAAATTTTTCCTATTGTTTTTAGATACTGAGAGAACTGAATCCCAGCCCCTGGTCCCACTCAGAGATAAAATAATAAAGAAAACAGGCAGCTAATACATGTTTGTTACTATGCCTCTGCCATGCATAAGGGTTTGAGAACATTTCAGGCATAGCAAAGAGGAAGTTTTTCCACAGTTTGAAATGGCAAGTACTGTGTACTGAAAGACATTCCTTCTCTATGGCAAAGGGTGATGCAATGTTCAATCATACAGCACCTGCTATAACACACATTTGATTTCAAAATTAAGTAACAGTTGGGACTGGAAAGAGTGGAAATTAGTAGATGCTGTGACAGAATTTAACTCTTTTTGGAGTCATGAGAACTAATTTTTGAGTATTAAGGAGCACTAGAGACCATCTGGAAGGAGATGCATTACCACAGAACAAGTAGGAAAAGTGAGTTCTACAGGTGTCATGCTAGAAGATACCAGAGAGCCTGGCTTCAGGGACTTACTTGATTATTTATGCCTGGCATATCAGGCATAAATTGTTTTTTCCAGTTGTTAATTGCTGAATTGGAGAAAATGCATCTGCCACGTTGGCCAGTGAAAGACATTGAAAAAATGCTCTGTGCTCTGATTTATTGGTTCCAAACGTTGGCCCATAGATAAATAACAGTCTACAGGCAAGCTTTAAGTGATGTGCAGCCAGTCTTTTGAGCAGTGTTGCACAGTAAGTTATGTAGTATTTGATTGCAAAGATTAAAAGGTCGAAGGCTTTGGAGGATGAGAAGCAGTGTTCTGAGTACTGCTGCTTGAGGGGAACAAAAGGAAAGCTGAACTGGTTGAAGGAGAACAGGGAAGCTGTCTCCTGTGATCCCCATGGACAGGTTGCACTTCCTATATCCTGAAGCAAATTTGCTGGATCACTTGATGTTTCTGCTGCAACAGGATTTCCCGGCCCAGAGTTATTTCTTTATAATGCTCTGTCTCATTCTGGCTTTTCACTGCTTGCTAAATGTACTTATCTGTCCAGAGCCACACGGGCATGACATTGATTCTCCTGGGAAGGGCCATTTCTCCCTCACTGCCAAACTGCAGTAATTTTCCATCTACTTTGCTTTCTAAAAGCTACTCTTTCTCTCTCAGCTTCATCAGTTACCTCACTGACACGGCTACAGTTCCCTTATTTATTTTTCTTTACATTAGGTGAGACAAGTGTTTGGGCGGGGGGGCTTTAACAGCATCATCCAGGCACAGGCCCAAAGCACAGGGATGAGGAGAGAATTAATCACCCCACTAAAATGATGAATGTTTTGTTTTGATCCTTTTGCATCCCACCCCTGCATTTCAGCTAATGAGGTTTCTGTCTCTGACCCGCGTGCTTCAACTGTTAGTAAGGTTTTGCCACACACTGTCATAATCACTAACAACTGCTTGGGTTTGAAGGTAATTGTCTTTATTTTCTGGTTCATGCTTCAGGAAAAATTAAAACTTGATGCTGAGAGGGAAAAACTAGAGAGGCTTCAGGAGCTTTACTCCGAGCAGAAGACGCAGCTTGATAATTGCCCTGAGTCCATGAGGGAACAGTTACAGCAGCAGCTGAAGAGGGTCAGTAGCAAGTTTCAAGATTGCACTAATTTTTTTTTTATTTTGTTGATTTTTAATTTTCTTCTTTTTTTTTTTTTTTTTTTTTTTTTTTGTAGCCAAGTGTAACATTTTCTCTTTCAAGTATCCAGTGTCTGAACATATTAGAATTGTAATAGTCATGAGGAGGATTATGGTTTGGGGTTTTTTTGTGGAATGCTCATAATAGATTATGTGCATGATCGCAAACGAGTGATGTGTATGTGTGGATTAGAAATCATTTGGTGTTCAGTGTTTCTAAATCTTTGGATCACTTGCCTGCAATTGGCCCTTTAGGCCTGCTGGGTGATGTGGAAGTTGTTGTGATGTTTGGATGGATGGTGGAACATCATTCTTTACCTGTGTGAGCAAAGACAGGAATTGGTCAGTAAATTCCCATCTCAGTGAAGCTATTGATAACTTTTTTTTTTTCAATATATAACTTAGCTGTTCAGTTTGAAAAATTAATTTTGAAGATTTTACCACTTACTAAAATAGCTTTATTTTGTTCTACATTTTCAACAGTGTCACACTGGTATAAATAAACTTTTCATAAAGTCTAATTGCAACTTGATTTTAGTTTGTACTGTTTGTAAGCAAAAAAAAACTAGAATATTGTCAGTGAAAGCACCCTTAGTTTCTGTGAAAAAATCTTAGCCTAAAATAGTTAGTTTTAGTGGGTGAGGGACATAATTTTAAAAACATCAGTATAGGAAGCTCAAGAGACCATCTAAAAGTTAAATATTTTTTTTCTGTCATGGGTTTTTGTATCAGGAAAAAGGCTGTAATAGCAATAATGAAAAAAAGACTTTTCTGCTTTATGGGAAATACTCTTTAGATGTTATTTTATTTGCAGAATTCTGTTTTTTTTCGAAGAGCAAAATAAAAAGCCCAGCTTTGGAAGCAACAATGTTAAATTCTCAGTTGCTACAGAAAGTTTGCTAGTTTGGAGACACTTAAAGATTTTTGTGTGTTAGCTTAAAAAAAGGGGGGGAGTATTATGTAATGTCTCATACACATTAAAAGGAAAGGAAGCTTTTTCTCTGCAGTCACATGCTTGAATGTATTAATTCATGAGCTGCTGCAGTCTTGTTAGTGTGGGATGCTGGTAAATCTCTTTTCACTATTGACAACCAAGATGCTTCTAGAAATCTGTTTGGTTACATTTTTTATTTTTTATGTTTTTAATGATTTTTGTTCCTTGCAAGTTGTCTTAATAATAAATTTGGATTTGAAAGTGGGACAAAACTTGAAATGTGGGTGTGTGGTTAAGTGTCCAGTTAGTTTTATTGCATATTATTCCAGGCCAGCTGTAGTTTGCTGTGGCTGCTGTGGTCAATGCAGTAGAAGTTATCACTGAATTATTGCCCAGTAGGTCTCAAATTGACCTCAAGTGTGAATGAAATGATTGTGACTATTGTATCCAAAATAGAGAAAATATCTTCCCCAAAAATACCTGGGGCTCCCAACAAAAGAAGGACGTGGAGCTGTGTCAGTGAGTTCAGAGGAGGCCACAAAGACAACCAGAAGGCTGGAGCTCTGCTCGTGGGAGGAATGGCTGAGGGAGCTGTGTTCAGCCTGGGGAAGAGAAGGCTCCAGGGAGCCCTTACAGCTCCTTCCAGTACCTGGAGGGGTCTTCTAGGAAATTGGAGAGGCACCTTTTAAAAGATCAGGTAGTGATAACCTAATGGCTTTAAACTGAAAGGCAGAAATTTTTACTCAGAGGTCAGTAAGGTGCTGGAAGAGGTGGCCCAGAAAACTTGTAGATTCCTCATCCCTAAAACTGTTAAAAGCCAGGTTTGATGGGACTTTGAGCAGCTTGGTCTAGTGTAAGGTTCCCTGCCCATGGCAGGGCTTTGGAATGAGATGATCTTTAAGGTCCCTTTCAACCCAAACCATCCTGGAAATACCTGAGTCTGCAATATAGTCTGTTGTGCTACTTTATTGACAAGAGAGAAAGGCACGAAGGAGATAAATTCCCTTGTGGTGCTCAGGGGCTTCAGTAATTTGTGCTCAGGGGAATGGGCAGCCAATTTCACTGTAGCAGCTGGTGCAGGGTGGGTCTGGAGTTTGGGCTGGGGTGGGCAGCTGATATTCTTGCTTCCTTGTGCATGCAACTCATATACACTTCCCCTGTTGGGCAGGAATTGTATTTTAAATGCCCCCAGTTGGCATTTTCATCATCAGTTGCCTTCTCTGAAGTCTGTTCTACTGCCTCAGTAGCAATTATTGTTGTGTACAATAGGCTGAATTTACTGACTTTCACGGCCCAGGCAAAGCCCTTTTATTTTTTTTGGGGATGCTGAAAATATCTGGCTAGTTCTGTATTGCAGGTAACTGCTTTCCTGTAAATTTTAGCCCACTCCTTTGCTTTTGATCTCTTCACTATCTCCTACAAGTGAAGAGCACATCTTTGGAGAGTGAGGGGAAGATGTTTGTATTCCATGTAGGAACTTGGATTCTTCAGTTTCTGCATCCTGTGTCTTTCTCTGGTACACTGGAACCCACTTTTCACTTCCTTTTATCGAGACCTATCTTAGTAGTAGCTTATCTTGGCTGCTAACCTTTGCCTTAGGTTGAAATAAGAAAAGGAACAAGTTTGCATTCCTTCCAGGATGAGGGTTTTCTTGTGACACAAGTCATGTACAGTGTGCTTGTTTTAGAGAGCCTTACCGTTTGCTAATGCTGCAATTATGGAAAACACCATTTTCTTCAGTACTCAAACGTGTAAGCAGGAATTCATGTTATGAATGCACAGATGTTGCAGGAGGAAGATTAGCATTCATTTCTTGTGCTGAGTTTTATCTCCTCATCCCTAAGCGGAAGGCAGGTGTGTTCTTATTTCTTGGTTCCTTTCTGCAGCATGCAAATTTTTCTTTTTCTGACAAAACGTGATATCAGTTCAGGGGAATGCATAAGAAGTGGGCTGATACTCTTTCTGAAGTACTGTCTGTACCTCCTGGCTAGGGTGGGTGACTTGAGTCCTTAATTGCACGGAGAGCAATTTTCAGCAGGTAATTCCACATGCAGTTCTCCAGGGTCCTGGTGCAATACTTTGTGCTTTTTGGTTGGAAAGCAGGTGTCCCCTGAGTTTGGCATGGGAGAACCTCACCAGGTAGGTTCAGGCTTTGGTGGTGTCCCAGCTAGGCTGCAGCTGGGAGGCTGCACTTGCTCTGAGTGCTGCAAAACAGTGCAGGTGCTTCTCAGCAAGAAGCACAGTAGGAGTGATGGAGAAAGCAACATTAAAATAATAATTAGCCCTGTTTACTCAATTATTATGAAGGGAGGTCATTAAAAGTATTGAGATCCTGGTGAGACATGTTATAGGAAATATATAAATATAATTTTAGGTTGATTTTTGTGTTTGTTTGTAAGTACCCCTACTTTGGTGTCAGCAAAAGCATGATTATATATTTTTTATATTAACTTTTTCTTTTTTTCCTTAAGGATGCTGATATTCTGGACATAGAAAGCAAACACTTTGAAGATCTAGAATTTCAGCAGCTTGAACATGAAAGCAGGTTGGATGAAGAGAAGGAAAATCTGACACAACAGCTCCTGCATGAAGTAGCTGAATATCAGCGCAGCATTGTCAGTAGAAAGGTAAAAGCACTGACACTCGATTAATTTGTTTTTGTTGTTGAACTTAAGGGCAAGGAAATGGATCTACAACCTGCCCATCTGCAAAAAATAATGCAAAACATTCCTCTTGGAAAGAGTTTTTGAAGCAGAGTAAAGACAATGGCCCAGTGACATCCCACATAGATCAAATAATGCACTTATCCAAGAAGAAAGAAATTAACATTTCATGCCCTTTTTGCATATTTCATGTGAAAATCAAACCCTTTAATTTGCTCCAAAAAAGTACAGAAGTTGTTTTTTTTTCCTCTTTAAGAAAGGAGATTTGTACTCTCTGGACAAAACTACAGTTATTTTAGGCTTGTTTTTTGATTTTGCTGTTAAATGGCTTTGTAAAAGCCATAAAGTAATAGTAGAACACCAAATTAAGAGACTACAGTAATTTTAAAAATTAGTTTGGAAGGTTCTATCTCAATCAATTAATTCCACTTTTTTCAGAAATCAGAGGTTGGATCTCTAAACACTTTCTGTTCAGTGTATGGATGCTTGTCACTATATTATCAAAGAATACGTGCAATTATTCTTTTGTCTCTTGAATAAGTTTTCTCTTTACTGTCTAATTCTTATTTAATTATCTCCTTCAGAGCTCTGAGCTGTCTTGTAAAAACTCATTTGCCAGCTGCTTAGTCATGCATGTGAATAAGTGAACTTTCATGAATAGGATCTTTGCTGCAGGTTGTCTTGAGATTTGAAAATAAATCACATAAATTGTGATTTTCTTATATTAGGAAAAGATTTCTGCTCTCAAAAAACAAGCCAATCATATTGTCCAACAAGCACAAAGAGAACAAGATCATTTTGTAAAAGAGAAAAACAACTTAATAATGATGCTGCAAAGGGTAAGTATTTTTTGTCTTTTAAACATTTTTAGCAATAAAAGAGCATTTCATAGAATAAAAGAATGTAGAGCAGGAAAAGAGCATCAGTTGTGCAGAAGATAGTGAGTTGGTAATGTGATAGACATTCACCTTAAAAAAAAAAGGAAATCTTTTGCAGTCAATCAGCAGATATTCTTAAGAGAAAACACTTGATAATCAAGAGGTGCCCCCTTTCCCAAGGACTCAAGCAGAGGCACCCACTCCCGTGCTGAAGCTGGAAGCCTGTGTTCCCTCTGTGGCTACTGGGACTGTGCACGGAGTGCTCAGATTTTTGGCTTGTAATAGCCCCTGTGAGGCCATGAGATGAGCTACTTCACATCAGCTAAAATCTGGTTAATAAGAAGCTGGCAGGAACCCTTCACGTCTGTTTTATATTTTGCTTTTCTCATGAGAGAAACCACATTTAGCTCACTAAGCAAAATCATCATTTTCAAAACACTGAAGGAGCAATTACTTTGTTTGGCTGTGGTTGTTAAATAAAGTCTTCCATTTGCTTTTTGTTCTATGCCTCCATTTTTTGTTCAGTTCCGTTCTAAAAGGATGAAGCTGAAGCTCTGCTGTGCAGTTTCAGTCTTCTATCCCAGTGTTTCTTCACACAGTTAAGGAAATGGCTAACATTTATTTTCACTACATGGCTGTTGGTATTTAATATAAAATGTCTGGTTTTAACAGGAAAAAGAAAATCTCTGTAATCTGGAAAAGAAATATTCCACACTTTCTGGAGGAAAGGGATTTCCTGTCAGTCCCAATAGTCTGAAAGAGGTAAAGAGTTTCTCTGCTTTTGACATTACCATAACTAACTTTTAACAATGCTTCATACAAAAGCACTTCAGTAGGTAGTATTTAGTGAAGTCCTAGTCATCAAGTCTTTACAAAGTAATTTCATACTATTTTTTAAATAGTCTAGATTCATTAGTGAGCAAAAATAGCTTCTCTTGACATTTTTCCAAATGTAATCTCTTGCTGTGGAGAAATTAATGGTTTTATGTGTGTGGAGTGTGTGTTTATGTCTAATTTTCTCAAAATAGACAATTAAACCTCATTGAAGTGATGGAGAATGAGATCTGGGAATAACTGTTCAAGTACAAATACAGTTTGGTCTTATTTTTGTACTGTAGATTTTATCATTGCCTCTCCTCCCTCATTCTAGGGCTCTTTACTAAAGCATGACAAATGTACATTTTGTTCTTTTTAAAAAGCATTGATTTGAAGACTTCAGGCTATTGTAGTTCTAAGATATGTATTGAGCTATTTATTTCCCATTTTTGAACAGTTAGAGGAAGCAGAAAATTTAGCATTTAAAATACACTGACAGGCGTCTGTTAAGTTAAGGCTTCCTTAACTTCTGCTTAAGAGTTCTGACTGAGCTTGCTGGATCTGCTTGTATTGAAGCCCTGACCAAGGTCTGCCACATCTAATGATGTAGGTGTCATTCTGGGAAGTTGGGCTCTCAAAGTCTAAAGCAACCACAACCTTTCAGCAAAAGTACTGGGAACTGGGGTCTTGTTTATCTGATCTCCAAGTTCCTAGTGTGCAGTTTCACTTGCCAGTGGGATTGAGCACTTTTCCTTGCTTGCTCAGACTTTCAGTGTCCTAGGTTGTGTTCTGACCTGGACATCTGACCTCCCACCAGGACATCTGGCGAGTCTAAGCTTCATTTTCTTCCTTTTGAGAGGGATGTGCCCATTCTCTCACCAGAGAGTGGGTGCTATCTGTTTGGTTTTTTTTTGCATATGCTTCATGGCTTGTTTAGTCATGTACTTCAAAATGCAACTACATTAAGTGAGGCTACACTCTTTTTAATGAAATGGATTATTCAGTGGTGTCAGTCTGATCACCGCAGTGACGTCAGTCAGGACTTACTCCCGGGCAAATCAAAGAAGGAACAGCAAGGGTCTGTTTCATCCTCAGTGTTTCCACAGGCTCTGTCCTACAAAAGAAGTACCTTTGCTGGATGTCGTGTTTGTCTTGGTGCAGTTTAATTGTTCTCTGACTATCCTGGCACTTTTGAAAATCAGGCACCAAGGGCAGGCTTACAGAGACTGCTGGCACAGCAGTTCATTTCACCATAGTGTTGCTCACGCATCACTTGAGTCTGTGGTCCAACGTTTGCCAGCCCTTCTCACCAAAGCACACGTTTGTAACCCTCTGCTATCCACTGTGAGCTGACTCACAGCCTGCACAGCAAGAGAGTAACACTGCCTCATCTAAAGAAGCAGCATGCTTATCTCAGTACTTAAATAAGCAAAGAAAATCAATGCTGTTGAAAAGTTCAGTATTGAAAAAATTACTTGGATGATTAATCTGACTTGAAACCATTTATTTAATTAAATGTAACAGGGGTCTGAGCTAGTGCACAGCACAGTCATTTGTTCCTTACTTAGTTTTTTATCCCCCTTCTAAATCCTCACTGGCATTGTGAGTCAGAACTGAATGTTCTTCATATAAAGGTGAAAGTGTTTATATCTTTAATATTAACACAATATTGCATTGTGGAATTGCTGAGTTTTGGTTACTGATAAACTGCCACTACATGATGGTTAAGCAAGTTTTATGTTATTTCACACTGGATTCTATTTTACTGTATTGTAGTCACATGCTTTGAGAGAGAAACTTTAGTATCTTAGCCAGTTTCCTCAATTAATGGTTCATCAAATAATATGAGAATTAAGATTTGCCTCCCATTTGTAGAGTTCTTTTTACACTGTAAGATGCATAATTTTACAGGATTGTTTTATATGCTTGAAATAACTGATATCATACATTGAAAATCATGCTAATAGATAGTAATGTTGGTATTTCTCTTCAAGTTGTCTTCTGTGATCATTGGTAAATTTAGGCATTTCTAAAAAGAAGAAATACTCTAGCAGTATGTGGCTTCTCTTACGGAATTGCTGAAGTATACACGCTGGAATGTCACTATGTTGGTGCAGTAATAGAAACACAGCCCTTGCCACACACTGTCAGTATGAAAGCAGCTTTACATCTTGATTTAAAAATAATCATATTTCTAGCTCATCTTTATGGCGTTGCTTCAACAATGATTTATTTTGTATAGCCTTGTTTTCTATAAGAAATTAGGGCATTTGACTTCATACAGCCTGGTAGCCTATGAACAATGGATTAGAATCCATATTTTACTTTTTAAAAAACATTTGTGCCGTTAACACTGAAATACATGCAATAACTACATTTTGCTGTCATATCTTATATCTGCTTGCATAAATCTTCTCAGCAGGCAGTAGCACATGATGTTCCTGCCATCCCTCAGTCCATCACTTTCTGTATGACTGCTTAATTAAAAATTAATTAAAAAAAAAAGGCAAATTGTAATGGCTGCAGGCTAACACTAACAGCATCTTACCTGGTTCTTCTGGTAACATATAAAAGATAGAAGTGTCTTCCAGACAATGCAAATGGAAGATGTGTTAGTGTCATTTATGAGAAAGGCTTGTCCTTACAGAAATTCTTCCCAGTTCTGTTAGTCATTTTATTTACTCAAATTTGTCTAATAGTTAGGCAAGAAACAAATCAGGCTATTTAATTAGAGACAAAAAAAATTAAGATCTCAGAATAAGATTTATTCTTCCATTTCACCCAATCTGCTTTCCTGAGAAAGAGCTACATAATTTCTAAAGGGTATTTGCATTTTAGTAAAATATTTTGGACACTTAATGTACATTTGCATTTTGATTACACAAATGTTTTTGGAATTAATTAAAGAATAATTTTCAGAATCCAAGTATTTAACATTCAAAAATCTTGACGCTATTTTTATTTTATTTATGATTGAGTATTGCAATGATAACAAATATTTTGCTGAATCACCCTAAACTAACTTTCATTGTACTGGATACATTAATACTCTTGCATGTCTTTTGGCTTTTGCTCCTTTTAACTTCTGAATTCCTCCTTTTAGGGCTATATCAGTGTAAGTGAAATTAGTGAGCTGTATGGCAATTCCACGAATATATCCCCTTCCACTCAGACCCCCTCAGATGTTGAAGCAGTTGCCACTGAGCCTTCCACGGCTGTGCTGACGAGCCAGCCACAAAATAAAGAGGTTTGTTTGAGAGACATTTCCCTTTGTTTGCATTGTTCTTTCATGGCTGCCTTTTTTATTTTCCTTTTTTTTTTTTTCCTTTTGGTAATTCAACATGTAACAAACTGACCCTAGAGCAAACTGCCTCTGCCAGCTACCAAGTCAGATAACAGGTTAATAGTAAAGCTGAAGGATTGCTCCAGCTGTAAAGTGTCTTTGATGAGGTAGATGGGAGTCTGAAAGCCAAAACACCTGATTTCTTCTTTGTCACTTAACTAAGTGACAAACTTTGCCTGCCCAACACTATAATGTAATGCACCTTTGGGAAACCATCTGTGAACAAGCTTATGACAAATTAATTAGTGGTGTTCAGGTGTTCATTTTGTTTTGTAGCTTCTTTTTCTTCCTCCCTGTAAGGTGGTAGTAGTGTATCTTGAATAGGTGTGGGAGATGAATAGCTTCTACCCATCTTAGCTATTCCATGGAATCTGTCTAGTCTGTTTTCTAGCTTACTTTCTCTTCCTCGTTCTTTGTGAAATTTTGAATAAATCCCCTTTTAAAGGAGTGAAATAACCTTATAATTGTAAAACCACATACTTTTGCATTGCAATAAGTCAGAAACTGGTATAGAATTTGGCATTTGTGTGCACTTTCTGGTAGCTCTGTATGCCTTGAGAGTTGCAATAAAGTACACCTCCTTTCCTGCTAAACACTCCAACACAGTGCTAAAACTGCAGCTTTTATGTGCCGTGTCTTTTGAGAAATTCCAAAAAGAAAACTCTGTGTGTAATTTCTCTTTTTTCTATAAAGCTAAGATCACCTCTCTGTTCTGGATTTGTGTTTCCTCACTCTCTTTCTCCTCGCTCTATTGCTCAACTTCCATCAGTCCATTGGCCTGAGGTCATGGCTACTCATGTAGATCCTATTCCTTTATCTGATACACCTCCACCTCTGCCAGCTAAGAAACACCGCAGGCAACAACAGGTAACAGATTCAAAGCTGATAAATTGGGATTATTTTCTTTTGTTTGCTTTTGTTATGGTGGCCTCAAAGTTGATTTATGTATGAGGACTTCAGTGTGATACACTCTAAGTTGATTGTGCTTGCAGTGTTGCAGTTAAAGGCACTGCTCATTTAAAAATCCATTATGTATTGTAGAATGTTTCTGAACAAAAATTCACCTGATAAAGCAGAGGCAAATATTCATATTCAGGACCCATTGTAACTTTCAGAGGACTTGCAGCAATGATGTATGTTGGAAATCCTAAATTAATTTTTCATATACATTTGAACAATGCCATTCAAAAAGCTGTATTGGTTTTAAGCCACCAATTCATTAGAATAACTTATAAGGAAAAGTTTGCCTTTATAATTGGGTTCCCCTTGTACACTAGACTTGAAGATTTAACACAAAGGAAAGGTACAGGGATATGTACGTAAAATGCACATACCAATTTAATGCATTTTTTTAATCAGTATAATTATAATGTGATGGAAAGCACTGTGAAGCAGGAGGCGCTCTGTCTGTTAGATTTTGCTTTTCCCAGACTATCCGTATTTTCCATATAGAGTAGAACTGAGCAAGTGCATCAGTTCATTGTGTCAAAACTGTGACGTGTTCCCTGTGAAGCATTTCAGGAGCCTGGAGGAGCGCAAGAAGCAGCACAGGGAGGGCACATACCTGAGCGATACCCTGCCCCGCAAGAAAACCCCGGCCACGTCTCCCCACTTCAGCTGCGCCACGCTGGGACGCAGCATCGCAAACAAAGTACGTGCCTGCGACAGTAAAAGGCTTTCAGAATCTGGGGATTTAGGCTTAGAAGGAAAATGGAGCTTAGTAAGCCCTGAGGAGAATACCCTGGGAAGGTGTAGGCCTTGCACCTGTGTAGCTAGTACGTGATAAATGATATAATTGTTAGATGTGATGATTGTTTAGTAATTGAATATAATTACTGTTTAATCATAAGAATAATCATGTAGTCAGAGGCTTGAGAAAGATCACGAGAAACTCATCCTTGAATAAAGTCAATGTATGCAATAGAACTATATAAGTTTAATAATGGATATGTAAGTTATATAACGATAGAATAGAAAATACGTTCAGCTCGAAAGCCATGTTGGAGTCAGATTTGGGTCTGTACCCCTGATTCCCAGAGCTCTCAATAAAAGCACCTGCATATAATCATATCCCACAATTATGTGTGTTCCTGAATGCTAACACCTGCTGCTGTTTACAGCCTTCCAGCCTCTGCAGGAAATCCTGCATTGGGTTACAGGGAAGGCTGGGTAGCACCCTAAGCATTATGTAACTCAGTTCACACATGAAGCTGGCTTTGAAATGATTTGAAGTTTATCAACAAATGGGAATGTATGTGAAACCTTCTGTACTTTCAGCCGTTCTTCTGACCTCTGGAAATGCCATGCTGTAGAACATTAATAATAAATACACGATTTCTGTGTCAAGGATTGTATTTTTGGGCTGGTTTAAATTGATTCTAGAGACACAATTTGTTGTTTTCTTTCTTACTGAAGGCCTCTAAATGCTAAAGATAAAGCTATATATATAGTGGGAATACTCTTTGTTTGTGATGTGGTAAATCAGCAAACAGCAGGAAGGTGGAGGTACTGCTTTGAAAATATTTTGGCCTAATAGTGAATGTACACAGTTGGCTGATTGATACGACATGGCACTAATATCCATGACAAAGCATATTATTTTGCCACTGCTGATAAAAGCAAAAAGTGTTGAAATACAGTTTTAAGCACAAATTTACAAAATTTCCTGCAGGGACATTTACCATTAGGACAGAGCAACAGCTGTGGCAGCGTGCTTCCTCACTGCCTGGCAACCATGACCAAAGAGTCGGAGTCAAGAAGGATGCACAAAGGTAAGACCTGTCAATTGTTTCATTTCTTTTTAAAATCAGTATTCATTTTTTCAAAAATAAGTCTGAAACTGGTGTTTCTATAATCAGCAGGTCTGCAAAATAAAAGTTTACTTCTTGGTGACAAAAGCAAGCTCTAAATGTAACTGATATTTTTGATATTGGCAAAATAAGAGGTTAATATTATGATGTAGGTGCATGTGTAGTTTTTAAGTACATGGTCACCAAATATAATGCAGTAAAAAAGAAAAGTATATTGAAAATATACATTAACATACATGTTAACTAGGTAATTTCTGTGAGTGATTTTGAAGCAATCTATTACATGTTCTTTCTTTTTTTTTCTTCTTTTTTTTGTTAATGTTGGCATCTTAAAAATTGTTTCTCACAGGCACATTTTGTTACCTGGATAAATTCCCAAGAGAGAAATAACTTTGAGAATCTGTGACTGTGGTATTATAAGTGGTCTTAAATATTTGGGCTACAAAACAGGAAGGGAGAGAGCTGTTCTGTTGTTGATAGATGGCTGGGTTTCTTAATAGGGACACAGCAATTCTGGATCCAAAAAAAAAGCTACACCTCTGAAACATGATCTTGTAGGCTGTGGGATTCTGTGTCTGCTATATGTTGACTTGAGTTGATACATTTTTTTGTTTTGTTTTAATGAGATGCATTATTCATAAGTATCCCATCCAAAGATGGCACTCCTCAGTGCCATCTGTCAGTTTATTTCCTTTCCAGCCTCTGCATCACCATTATCAATATCAGTACGGGAGGTCCTTGTGTAGAACTGCACTGACTGAGCCTGAGCTGAGCTCGATCCATCCCATTGTTGCAGGACTTGGCAGAGCTTGCAGCTGTTAAAGTCAGAGCAGAGGCTGAGGTCAGTCACAGTCACACGCACTCAACGCAGGGATGGAACGAGCAAGCTGAAAAAGGACCGTGATGTGCCTCTTTCCAGAGCTTATCTTGTTGAGATCTGTTGGTTTTGAGCTTTAGCTGTGCAGCAGGCCTTACACAAACCTGCAGTGTTGTGGCTAACTTATCTTTACGTATTTCAGGTACAATACAAAAGGAGCTTCATGCTCAGCTTGGAAAGTGTCTTCAATGTAATGTGTGTGCAGAGGTGGAATAGCTGGCAATTGTGTTTAGAGTCATCATTGTGATGTTACTTAAGTCTGAACTTCAAGAGGGTTGTTTTGGCTAAACTCTGACAAGAGATTGAGTATTTAAAATTGGAAATATTTCTGTGAAATGGTTGCAAAGAGTGTTACTGTGTGATCAAAAACACAATTTTAAAGTGTTACCAAACCTAACACAGGCAACGGTTTTAAAAATAAATCACTTCTAATGTTTAATTTTTTGTCACTGTGCAAGTAAAACAAGCTAAGAGTAGGGTCAGATTTCTTGTCTTAAGACAGAGAAAGAGAAACTTCATGAATCAAAATCTAATTACAGCCTGACAATCAAGAGAGGCAGGGAAGAAGGAGAGAGATGTATTCATTGGAGCTGGTGGCACAGCACCTTTCATATGCTGTGGAGAAATCAGGTGCTATACTACTTGTCATATTAGTTGGCTGATATTTTTTAAATATCCATCAGCTTGAATGGAAATAAAAAAATTATGAAGAGAGCCTTAAGGGATTAATTTGTACTGGGAAAGAGGACAGTTCTAGATGTCCTTTTCTGAAACATCAGCTTTGCCAAAGGGAAACAATGCTGCTGACAGGTGCTTTATTTGAACTGTCAAAGGATTTTCAAAGGATCATTAAAAGGAAGGATATAGTAACACAAGGATCATTTGTGGCCTCTCTTAGTGGTTACTAAAGTGTTCATTCCCTTTTGGTTCAACCTCAAGCTCCTTGAATTTATTGCTATTGGAGGAACTTGAAGAGTGCAACTGCTTTTGCACTGCAGTGCCACATTTCTAGGTTGGGGGAAGCTCCTTTGTCTGGGTAACACACCACAAAAGTGTTTGCAGGGCTCTTTCTGCACTGCAGTGCAGAACTCAGCGAGGAATATCCAAGTCAGGTGGATGGGGTCAGATCTCAGAATATTTCTATGCAGCTATACAGAGAAACAGTCTTCAAGCACCTTTCATTCAGCCTTACAGGTAAAGCCTTAATAGAAGTTTCTTTGTGGTTTGAGCCGGGAAGGGACTGGGTTTAACTTAGTGGGATTTCTGGTTTCCCCTCACACTTCACACCCATATTCAGTACATGGAAGGAAAACAAACTTTCTTCAAAGTCAAAGGTAAAGAAAGTGCATTTCTGTGGAACAATGAGATTTTGGTAACATTTTGAACATGACATACTGGTTCAAATGAGTTTTCTCTAGTATGCTTTCCCTAATTTTTCTTATTTCAGTCCAAGAAGATAACTATAAAAGTCTGAGCTGAAAAAAAAAGGAAAGTTGAAAGTGCAATCAGGAAATTAAGAACAGCCTCTTGGGTTTTAACATGGAGTTCATTCTCATTTTCTTTATGCAGAAACAAGCAATATCTGTGAATAAATTTTAGGCTGGATGCAATAATAAATATTTTCATGGATTTTTAAGTACTAAATAGTTCTTATTCTAGGATTACCAAACCGTGTTCAGTCAGTCATAGGAGTTCAAGAATTCTTACTGAAAGAACCAATCACAATCAGTAATCATAGCCTGAGTTAAGGGCAGCTTAAATGTTTTAGAGGACACCTATTTGTTATAAATCATTAGTGGAAAAAGGTATTAGCAGCCATTCATGAGGCTTTTTTGACAGGCTGTATTTATAAACTGACCTCCTGTGGAGGTGCCTTTTTAACCAAACCATATGCAAAACCACAGTGAGGAAGCTGCTGTTTGTAACCATGTGGAGCCCTCATCCCGTGCAGGTGGATGCCTGGAGGTGCCAGGGAGTGCTGGGTGCCAGAAGCTAACACCAGGAGGGAGGGTTAGCCAGTGCAGTCCCACTGACTGGAGGATGGACTCCAGAAGGGAAGAAGGAATGGTTGGTTAGCTGGGAATTAAGGTGTGAGACCAGACACAGCTCTGGGAACAAAGCTCTTGGGACAGAGAACTTAGGTACCAACAATATGATTATTTGTGTCCTTTCTAAGCTCTGTATAAAAAAAAAATATACTGCAAGCAAGGGATATTTGTACAAACAGTCTAGAAACTTTTCAAAGAAGTCAGCCTTTTTTTTTTGTTTTTCACTCTTTTTCTTGTCAAACTCAGGAAAAACCAGAAAAGGTATGAAAATATCCCCTTGCCTGGCTGTATTTCTCATGTGATGTTTTTGCAAAAGTACCAGTTGCATCAGCACTGTCAAGTAGTTCGTAGACTCTTGAAAAACTTTAAAATAATTGTTAAATTATGACAGCATTTCAAAAATTCTTTTTTTCCTGCTGTCAAATAACCTGTCACAACAAAACTTCTGACTCATGCTAATATCTGCAGAGCTATGGCTTTGCACAGGCCTAATTTTTTGCTTCTTTGCTCATAGCCACACAAGTAGAGCAGAAAATTTAGAAATCTTTGCAGCTCTGTGAGTGACAATGACAAGGTAGACAGACTTGGGCTTCTTACTTTGGCATGTTTCCACACAACAAATGTATCTTGACGTGATAATATCAGTCTTTACAAAGGGGGAAAAAAAAAAGAGAAAGAAGAAAGAACACGAATAAAAGAAAAATAAAAGAAAAATGTAATGGGATCATTTTCATAAAACACTAGTGGGTTTTCTACATACTTGACAGTGCCACTTTTAATAACAGCTTTCACCTTTAGTTCTACCCTCATTATAATTTTGTGGTGGTTTACCTCGATTTTGTGATTCTGCATTAACTCCTTTTGAATATTTTTCTTTAATGACATGGCTTTATGGGTTTTTGTAATCTTTTTCTCAACAGTGTGGCTGTTAACATTGTTAAGTTTCTGGGTTTGCTGCAGAGCAGTGGAGCTCTGAAGTAAAACCAATTGAACAAAAAATATTTTAGCTGTTGTATCAGGTTAGACTTTACTGATACAATCTTGGCTTGTGGGAAATTTCAGTTTAGTGCTGGATCTTACAAGGAGTTTAATACTTTTAAGTGCATGTTGTATGAATAGGCACCTGAGCAGCTAAAAATTCCTTAAACAACAAGTTGTGCCTGCTCAATGTGTAGGTGTGGCTGTAACAGAGGCAGGTTGGTTGTGAAGCCTCACAGTGTTGATGTGCAGCTGATCCTCAGCTTTGAGCTGCCTGCTGCTTACAGCATGAAGATAAAAGGAGAACACGGAGTTATACTTTGTTTCTGTAAATGCATCTCATTTTGCAACCTAACAAATGTTGATTTCTTCCAGTGTTTAGTTATGTTTGCATGATTGCATAAATTTGACTGATAAATGTTTTCCTCAAAAATGGGTTCTTTATCTTAAGGGGTAGAGTGTTTGTATCACTGATATGCTGCTCTGTGTCTTTTAGATGGGTTTATTTTTCAGTGAAATGGCATTAAAATTTCTGAGGCAGGGTTTTGTAGAGTGCTCAACAGAAAAACATGCATGTGAATAAAGTTTTTTCAGTAATTTATTTTTTTCTCTCTTTCCCTAATGAATCATTGATAACCATTTCACAGGAACAATTAGTCATTCCAAAGGTTCGAGTATGAAAGGTAATTGCTTATCTGCAATAACAGAAGCATTTGCCAAACTAAGGGGGAAAAAGTAAACCACACGTGAATCAGTAACACCTGTGTTGTGTGATGCTATTATTTATGACTGCTGAGGTGTAATTATGTCCCTTTTGTCTCTTTTACTAATCAATGCGACTGAATTTTTGATTGAAATTTAGTGTTCTTTTAAATGGCAAGTGACTCTTACTAGTTCGTTAGAAACCAGCTTTAACTGTCTTCAAGAAAACTTTGTATGGAGCAGAGGGAAGTGAGGAAAAAACCACTTTGGAAATGCTTGTAGGGCACAGTTTCTTTAATGACATGCTTTAATTATTCAGCTGAAGACACACTTTCCAGATAACTGCAGTTGTTGGCTCTCTGAACTGGGCCTCTCCCAGCTCTGGCATGGAAATAAAACACCAGAAAATAGCCTTGTATGCACAGATAGGGAATGAGAACAAGGCAGAAAAACATTGCACTTTAAGCATGCTTTCTTAACATCAGTGTCTTAATGGTGTCTAGCAAAAATTTTTATCTGGACCTTGCTGCATTTGTACATTTGTCTGCGTTTTTCCCGTGTCTCTTTATCTTAAATATGTGGAATGTCAGTGGCTGCCTTCCTGTAAGGATGTGAGGTTTTCATGTAGTCTGTCAATCATTCCTAATTTCCAGCTCTGCCAGCAGCTCAGTATTTGGGTTAGAAATGTGCAGACAATAACCATCAGAACTATGAGAAAGTCTCACTTTTTGCATTCATTGAAGGAAAAATGCAGGAAAAGAGCAGTGCAGTTACATTGGTGCTCACATAGATCACAAATGGAACAACCTTAAAAGGGCATTATAAAATCCTTTAGCAGTTAAAATGACAACTCTTCCTCATCAGGCAAGCTCAACCACCGCTCTCAAAGTCTGTATTACTTTCAAAGAGCAATGGAGACATGAGATCAAAGTAATTGTGAAGAGACATTTTCAAAGAATGCATGGCCAAAATTCAAGAAATGGTCAAGAAGGATGACTTTTCAGACAAAATTGTTTCTGTGGAAAAATAACAACCTTTGTATGAACCTTATTTTTCTTCAGAATCATTGAGTTATAAGGATTGGATTCAATCCCATAGGGTGAACTGCAATTTCAAAACTCCAGTAAAGTACCTCTACACTAGTAACTATGATTCTATAACAAGCAGCCTGTATTATTTCAGCTGAAACTAAGAGTCCAATTGCAGTTACCAGAAGGAAAAGTTTCCCAAACAGACAAAAAAAAAAATCCATATTCAATCAAGTCAACCAGACAAGTACTTAAGAAACTTGAATATCAGAACTTTTTTTTTTCTAATTTAGTCAGTGTTATTTGTTCTAAATTCCTGAATTTAACTACATTACTTTCCAGAGTAGGCCTAACTTTCATTTTAAAATGTAAATTTCAATTTTTTTCAAATTAGAGTTTCATAGATACACATAGGATGATATTTATGGAAAAGTCAGCTGTACTAACGTATATATTTGAGTAACGTATTTATATATGTTACTCACATATATTATATATATCTATGTTAATATATACATATTAACATATATAAAATATATATGTGTATATATATATTTATATATGTATATATATTTGTGTATATATATGTGTATATATATTTAATATATATATTAACATATATAAAATATATGTGTATATATATTTATATATATGTATATATATATTTGACAAATATATATATACATATTAACATATATTTTGAATATTTTGAATCCATCATAGATAAAATAAGTATTTAAATCTTTTATATCAGTGTGATTAACATGTAAAATTAACCGTAATATTTTAGTACCTTGGTCACAGTGCAGTAAATTCCGAGGTGATGTTCAAAATGCTTGTGTTGCTAGCAAGTTATGGTCCTGTCACATAATCTTAGTGTGAAATGAGTGTTTCCTGTGTTCTTTTTAGGGTATAACCATCAGCGCATCTGTGAAAACCAAAGGCAGAAGTCTCCAGAATTCTACAGCAGAACAGCATCGGAATCCAACGTGTATTTGAACAGTTTCCATTACCCAGACAGGAGTTACAAGGACCATGCCTTCGACACGTTAAGCTTGGACAGCTCTGACAGTATGGAGACAAGCATATCAGCGTGCTCACCAGATAACATTTCCAGGTAAATCTTCTTTCCTTCTGCTCCTCCAGTGGTCATAGGGTCAGAATGAAAAAAGAGAGTATGTACATGTTGACGCTGTGATAGTGTGAATGCTGCTGATTTGTTAAATAAAAGTAAGATCATCAAACTGGCATCAGATCTATCTAGCTCCTCATAATTGGGTTTAACTACATCTCACCAGTTTATTGAAAGATGGAAAATAGAAATACAGAAAAGTGATAATGCTAAAGTTTACAGAGCAATCAGTGCTTCCTCACCTGATCACTGCAGGGAAGGAATTTCTTCTGATAGGGAATTTCTCAGGGACATGTGCCATTATTGATGATGTACACTTGTTCTACAAGTCCAGCATGTTAACCAACTAGATACTTAAGCTGAAACACTCAGGCTTCCTCCAAAAGTCTTTTTGCCCTTTCCTCTCCCCTTTCTGAGTCAGTAAAAAATGATGAGATGAAAATGAAAGGCTTGCTTTACTCATCTTCAGGGGCTGTTAGCTCAGACACCATTTCTCAGATGAAAGGAGTTTCCTTGATCTCTATTAAAGATCCACATGAGTATCAAAATTGTGTGCAAAAATTTTTCTCCTGACAGTCTGCTTTTTATTTCTGACATTATGGTAATGCTTTAATTCCTGCTCAGAGTCCTGCCCCAGAGGTTTCACAAGCATAAATAGAGGCTGTACAAAGATGAAATTCAGCTTTGTCACAGCACTATGAATACCTTGTGAACACAAGAACAGCTTTTTTGGCTAGCATGTAGTGTTTTACATAGCATCTGTTTGCTCTTTCCCTGTTTGGCAGGGAAGCTCCCTGACTTCCCCTTTTAGTCATTATCACTGCAGTGTTAAAAGTTCCAGAAAATACCAGTGGCAGTCATTCTGCTGGCTGTTTGTTTGGGCTTTTTTGCATTGGTTGGTGTTGGTTTTGGTTTTCTTTATGGAAGAACATTAAGACTTGGGTTCTGAGGTTTTCTGTTTTAGATGGATAGTCTAATTTCTGATAGCTGGAGACAGATTGGGAACTAACTCTGTGCATTGAGCTAACCTGACAGTGATATGAAACCCTTCTCTCTCTGACTTCCTGCTCTGACCATCTTAAGTCCAGTCATCCTCTAAGTCCAGTCTGCAGGCCAGGACTGGGAAGCCCCAACAGCTGTTGAATTTCACTGCTCTTCTGCTTCCCTCTGACTTTTAAAGCTAATGCCAGAAGGAAAACAAAAGAAAGCAATTCAAAGAAACAAATAGCCCAAATCAATACAAAAAAAAACAGCAAAGGACCCTTTGCAACAGATCTTCCTGTTTCTCACAAGGCAAACTTTGGTGAAAGAAGAAAAGAGTGTGAGCTGATTTTTTTTGATAAAATCTGGAAGATGGGCAGTTAATTTTCCACAGCAAAATTTCTCTTAAGTAAAATTAATTCAGACAGTTTTAGATGGTGTTTGAGCATATTTTCAAGCCATAGCAGACTTTAAAGGAAAACAGTTTATGATGCTTTTTTTCTGACCAATTTAAAATGTCTAAGTTATATTTTACCATGTTTAAGGTGAGAGAAGCACTTTTTTTTGTAGAAATGCATAAAATTTGTGGGTGCTTAAAGTACAGAAGAAACAGAACCACTGTAGTCATTCATCAACTCACCAAACATACCTATTTTTGTGTTAGTGGCTACTGCACTGAATTGGATCTGAACACTGTCAAATTCTGAAAATTATATTGGACTGCAAAATATTTCTTTAAATAAAAACTATTCTTTTAAATAAGAAATAATGGGGTTTTTTGCAGTGCTAGCACTTCAAACATTGCAAGAATAGAGGAGATGGAGAGACTTCTCAAACAAGCACATGCTGAAAAGACTCGGCTGCTTGAGACCAGGGTAAGCATAATTTTGAGTAACTAAGAGTAGGCATGGAAGTTTGGATAATATTCTCCTAATGCAACATAGAAACCTACCCTGATTATACCTAATAAACACTTTAAAATACCTTTTTCCCCTTGGCTTCACCTCACACTACAACCTTGAGCCCATATGCAGTATCTGCTATCTCAAAAGACAAGCTGATGGCAAAATCCCCATTGGTTTGACACCTGCTGGAGAGCTGCTTAAGAAGAACCTTCATTTCTATTTGCAATTCTTACTCCAAATTTCAGTCCAGTGTGCTGGATATATATTTCTGCTTACTTAAGGGACAAAAAGGTATTTAGCCCTAGCTTAGAAATGACATTGCCAACTATAGTTTTGCATATAATTGAAGTTCTCTGTGTGCTGTGGTATTTAGGAACGGGAGATGGAAGCTAAGAAACGAGCTCTGGAAGAAGAAAAACGCCGCAGGGAACAACTGGAGAAAAGATTGGAGGAAGAAACAAGCCAGAGGCAAAAATTAATTGAAAAAGAAGTCAAAATACGTGAGAAACAAAGAGCACAGGTCAGATATAGGGATATGAAATGGTTTTGAAGTGCAAGACTTCCCCTTCATATACAGAAAAGGACTAAGTGTATATCTGCCAATGGTAAACCAACTGCTTTCAGCTGAACAGATGGATTTAGTATTTCTGAGGTGCAGTTGTTTTGCTAAAAGTATGTTTGGGCTCTTGGAGACAAGTATTCATTTAAAGTTAGATAACAGCATAGGTATGTATTTAGCATTTTAGATGTAAAGTATCAATATTAATCCTATAAAGTTTGTTACAGAATATAGGCAGAGCAGAATTTTTTTGACAGAACAACAGAGATTTGTGAGTGTGTTAATTTTATAAACCATTGGTTGGTGGAGGTTTTGCTTTGTTTTGCATTTTCTTTTAATACATAAAATACCTTGAAATGTGAATTATTACTTCCAAACCTTTGACAGAAAATAAAAAGACAAATAAGGAAGTTTTTACAACTCCACATCTACAGTACAGAGTAAATATTGTTTTTTTCTAAAGTAAATGAGAAACATGAGAAACATTACTTAATTTAAAAAGTGTTACGTTCTGCATATTTTTGCTTTTTCTTTGGGCTTAGAGTTACCCTGAGTTTTCTTTAGGCTCAGGGTCTTACCTATTTGTTTATTCCTCCAAAACCAATAATATCTATAAGGTACAGCAAATAGACTAGGTGGTCATTGCTAGTATATATAGAGCAAGACAATGTCTCCATGCTAATAGATGTATTTGAGTGCAGAAGATTCCATATCATATTGGAATATCTTTCTGGTTTATCTGTGCTCCTTTGCTGATGTTTCATCAGCTGCTTCTCGTTAAATATATTTTCATTTGTTTTTATATAAAATGTAATCAGGAATGTTAAATTTTACTTGCATGCCTCCTTTTTTTCTAATAAATTTGTTGACAAGTATGGCATAAACAATGCAATGCTGATATCTTTATCCCAAATTAGAGCATGCATGTGTTGTAATAGAATGTTCTGTCAGTTACTGCTAATTGTCAGACTTGGCAGAGAGAAGAAGACTGCATTGGCAGGAAGACAAAAACTTATCTGTCAAAAAGGACTGATTTTTTTTTCTCTTTTCTTTCCTTTGTACAGTGAGACCAATTTTTTTTCCCCCAGCACCTTCTGACACTTAGAAATGTAAACGAGAGGAAGGAACTCCACGTTTGCATTTGCCAGAGCTGGTGCCAACTCATATCATACAGGACTGCATAATTTTAGAAGGGTGCTAAGAGTTCTTGTGAGCAACACAGCTCCTATTGCACCAAGAAGCTTTTAAAAATGCAATGAGGGAAAGTCCCTTTGATTTGAGACTCACAGTGGGATTTAAAAGTCTGACTTGAGGAATGGAGCAGGGGCAGATGAGTCTCTCCAGATCACTGACTTCTCTGGAGTCCAGGGGGAGAGAGGGGGAGAGGGTCCTTTCACAGATCCTTGAAAGCATCTAAAATCAGCTTCTGTTCCAAAGTAGCCTCAGCTGCAGCAGGAGCTTTCTCTGGGAGACCTGTCTTCTGTGTTTGAAATGAGGGTGTGGTGATTGTGCATAGACCCTCCAGGCAGAGAAAACAAGAATATTCCTTCAGCTGGCAGAGGTTCCAAATCATTATCTCCTCCTGCTTGTTCTCCCAGCTGATACTATCCAGGCTTGGTGCAGGGTTTTGAACTGCAATCAAGAAGGAGGCACCATCTCCTTCACTGCTTTGCTGTCTTTTGCAGAGGGATGTGAACTAGTTATCACAGTTAATTGGTTCAGCAGAGAATAGTTCTGTTTTGTTCACTGCAGTCTGTGTGAAACTAACTGGAGATTACAGTTTATTCCCATTATTAATGTTTCCTGCGATAGCATGTTCTTATTTATATATTATACTCTGCATAAAAATACCTGCAGCAGAAAATTAAAATTAGAGTGACATGTGTGCAGTGAGTATTTAGAGAAATAAAGGATTTGCTTAACATCTTACATATGAAGTTCTTGGACTTCATCTAAGGCAGCAACACACCCTTACATTTAATTAATGTCGTAATTCTAAGACAATTTTTCTGTGCTGTGGCCTCTGTTTTACCAGTTTATCAGCTGTTGATTTCAAGTAACTTCTATGCTCTATCTGGCTTTTACAAAGTTATCCAACACTGTAAAGTTAGAAGTTTAAAGGAATTTTCTTTTCAAGAAAATTAGAGCTGCAGTAAAAGCTCTTCATTTTTCTTACATTTATTCTCAGACTCTAGGAGCAGTTTGCAGTTATGTCTTCGCAGCAGAAGGAGTAGGAGATGTTGAGGCTTCTCTTAAAAATAAAATGATTTTCTTTTCTTTCCTGTAGGCCCGTCCCTTGACTCGCTATTTGCCTGTTAGAAAGGAAGACTTTGACCTAAGAAGTCACATTGAAACAGCTGGGCACAACATAGAGACCTGTTACCACATTTCTCTCACTGAGAAGACCTGCCGAGGCTTTCTGATTAAAATGGGAGGAAAAATTAAAACGTGGAAAAAACGGTGGTTTGTTTTTGATAGGAACAAGAGAACTTTTACTTATTATGCAGGTAGGTTGCAGGATTGCTGCTAGGGTACATCTGTTCTTCTCTTTTCTTATCAAAATCAGCTGAATTATGAACAAGTAGGGAGTCCAGATAAAACTTAGATTTCCATTTCATCCATTCCCTTAGAGGTCGTGTCAACCTTTCACTGTAGCATTCAGTCCTCATGCCAGGTCAGGCAGAATTGAGCATACAAAACAAAGGAGGAGATGCAGATGGGAAAGGGAAAAAAGGGAAGATGATCAGGTTACAAGTACACAGAATAATGGTTCCATGTAGTTTATTTTTAAATATTATATACTTCCCTCAATGATTGAATGATTCTTGTACCCCTCATACAAGAATATAATTTATTATACTTACCATGAAAATTGAAGTGAATGCTTCCACAGTCCTATGCTTAATGTGAAGAAAAGGTTTTCAGGAAATTAAACGTGTGGAGGTGACTTTTTGAGTTTGCCTTATTTTGAAAGTGTAAGGAATTTCAGATAAAGAACAGGCAATACTCCAAAAGTGTTTCTGTAAATGAAGTTGTGTTACACAGTATCTGGATCCATTATAAGCATTACATTACTTTGTTATCTTAGGGTAAACCCAGAAATGGGGAATTTAAGAACATACTTATTTCTCCAAATGCTGTGCAAATATACACGTGGTTTGACTTTGAAGTTTCAGTTCTGAGGAAGCCACAAAATAACACTGTGCTCTGACTATTTATTGTTCAGAGAGGCCAGAAAGAGGTATAAGCAGGTAGGTCATTGCTGAGACACAGAAGAAAACACCAAGTACAAAAACCACATAGTTTCATTTACTTTACTGACATAACTGCTTTCCAGCAACTCATAAGGAACTTAAAACTGAATTCATTACATTCATTCATTACATACCCACTGAATATTTTTTACTAGTTTGCAGTAATACAATGAAGAATGTGACAGGCATTTTTTATTTTGTTCTAAACATCTGGTTTATTGGTTAGGAAGGCCTGTAACACACAGTAGTGTTCCCATCTGGTACTGATTTTTTTTTTGTCTTTTTTTAGTAGTTATGTTAACATTTAATGGTTTCACTTTTGAGTATAGTTGCCATAATGTAATCTCAATTACCAAAGAAAACTTTTGCTAATGTCCCAAGGACTCCAGCCAACAAGTATAGTTTTATGAGGAGTCTCAGCTGCACTAAAATGCTGCTGCTTGTATGAGTGAGGATTTTTAAATCTTTAGATCTTTAAATACGTAGTAGATTTCCAAAATAAATATTGGTGCTGCAAATTCAGAGTAATTGAACTCTAAGTGAATGTCCTGAGATAATGCTTTAGTTCTGCCAGTGCACTGAACCAAGAACTTAGCTTGAAGACTTCCAGCTGAGTGTGGTGACTGAAGCATCTGCACTTTCTAAGCTGAAGCATTCAGGGAACTCTCCCAAGACACTTTCAATGGGAGCTTGGGTACCTGAAATAGTCTGGTAACCAAGGCTTCAGGTGGGGCTTGAAAAGAGAATGGATCCCCTGCTTACTAGTAGTGCACAGACAGCACACTTTGTATAGTGCTGTGTTTATCTCAGTATAACGTGCTGTCATCTCATAATGTCAGTGCTTCAGCACTGCTTCTCTAGGGGCTGGCAGGAAGATCCCCAAAGCTCTGGGATTTCATTTTGCTATCATATGAAGCTTTAAGAATTGATTGCAGTTACACACAGGATGTAAGCTGAGTTTCCCAAGTGTTTAAATGACAGCAGAATCCCTCATGGGACTGATAAAGATGTTCTGCATGAGTGTTCAGTGTTGAGATGATACTGATTTTGGGGCAGAAAGCATTATATTCCCCTAATACAAAAGTGCTGGGAGCAAATGGAAGTTTGCCTTTCACTGTCCACATGCAATTGGGATGCTTCTTAACAATTTCTCTCTCCACTGCAGGAAAATGGAGGGTGGATGCTGCCCTGCCCTGCTTATTTTTCTTATGAAAAATTATAGTGGTGACTCTTAAGTTCGTATGTGAAGAAGCATTTTTTTTAAAAAAGTACATGCACAAACTATGTTCTAATATAAAGATTTTGCTGTCAGATTGTATTGAAAATTTGATTATCATTACAGTTTTCTCTTTAAGGCAAACTGGAGGTCTTAGCCTGTGAACTGTGTGAAGTCTGGCTGGTTTTCATGGAATTGGAAGCATGGATATATCTGAGAGACATCTGTCCTTCTGTGGGCATTAACCCAGATGTTACCCTCCATAACATTTAGACAACTCAGTTAAGGGAGTGACTTGCAAATAGATAAGGAAATTACAAAAGCTTTTATCCTTGGAAACTAGATGAAGAAGAAGACATATTAAAGTAAAAAATACATCTTTCAATAACACCAACAAACTAGTAAGCAAAGTTGAAGATTTCCATGGGATTTCAGAAGCAGAACTGTTAAGTCAGTTACTTATCAGCTGAATATATATGGAAATGCAAATTAAGCTTTTGCTTCTTACTGTTCAATTAAGTTCTGAAGTCATTATCTCTTTTCTGTTTTAGACAAACACGAAACTAAATTAAAAGGTGTAATATATTTTCAAGCTATTGAAGAAGTCTATTATGATCATCTAAAGAATGCATATAAGGTAAACTTTGTTATTGCTGTTTTAGCCATGCATCACATAGAATACCCAAAGTATGGTAGCTGCTGAAAATTAAAGGGAGAACTAACATTATTGAGGGTGGGGGTGAAAACCCAAACAAATACTAGAAAAAAAGCCCTGGAGTGGAGGAAAAGGAAGAAGGAGCTAATCAGTGATTAGCACTGTTTTGGTGGCTTTTTTTATAGCGATGGAAGCAGAGATAAGTGTCTACCTGCAAAGTAGTTTTGCTGCAAGGAGTTCCTCAGTCCAGTGACAAGACCACTGAAATCAGTGGCTTGAACAAGTCAAGAGCTGGCTGCACGCCTCTGTCCCAGGGAGGGAGTTAAACTCATGGCACACCCTGCCTCTCATTTGTAATTTAAATGAGCTGTGAGCAATTTGTGGAAGCCACTGGACAGAGTGGGTGAGTTAGTTATTTGGGCATGAAACAGCTTGGAGCCCTGTAGTACTGTATAATAGTCTACTGGAAAAATGCTGTAAGAGGTGTTTATGGTGGCTACAAACACTTTAAATGCATCTCTGCTGCAATATGAGATGCAGTGGTACAGTATTTTATCTTTCTTCTTAAACCTATTCATAAATATCCCTGTAAGTAAAGCCACTTCTGATACCAATAAATGGCTTTGATTCACTCTTCTGGTATCTTCTTTGTGTTTTATTGTAGAGTCCCAACCCGTTGCTGACCTTCAGTGTTAAGACCCATGACCGTATCTACTACATGGTTGCTCCTTCTCCAGAAGCCATGAGGATATGGATGGATGTCATTGTTACAGGAGCAGAAGGCTACACCCACTTCATGTTATAACAGAATGGGAGCAATAGGGCATCCTGCAATAACATAACTAATTAATTTAGCCATAGCTAGTGACAGCTGAAAAGCCAGTGAATACCCTGAAATGTCCTCCTTATGATGTGCACCCAAAACCTCATCGAGCTGGGGTTACAAATGCATTGAAAAGGGGGGGTTGTTACCTGTTGTAGTTGATCTTTATAGGAATGAACAAGCTAAAGCTGTTGAGAGAATCATAGTGCTCCAGAATGGATAATCAGGCAATTTTAATTACAGCATCTTGATTGAATGAGAAGCTTCTACAAATTCTCTTATACAGAGAATGTCTTCATAAATTTATACTGAACAGTTTACAAGTGTGTGTGTTCTCATTGGTATGCAAAAATTCTAGTAGTGAAACAAAAAGGTGTAATAAGCATATATTTTAATATGCAAAATGTGACATTTATAGATGATTAGGTGACTTTTAAAAAACTTTAGACAAGTATTTTATAGAAATACAAACAAAAAAGAAGCCCTAAGGTACACACAGTTCTTGCCTTATTAGTTAAGTGTTACAACAGAGCCAAAGAGTTACATGATTTCCCTTACATTTTCATATTGTTCCTTTTTCCTAACTTTCTGTAAGGGGACAGTGCCAAAACTCTTAATGACTTTTAATGTAATTAAATTGTTTTATTCTGTATGCTCAAAAACTTTGTGGCAACAACTGTATGTTTGAAGTTTGCATCTGTGGAGCACAACAAGGAAAAAAAAAAAAAAAACAAGATGGATAGCTTTATAAAGATGCAATTTTTCCCCTAGGATGAGAAATGGAAACACATGTATTAACTGCCTCATAAAGAGGGATTTTTTTAATCCTCCCTGTTGAAGAGAATAAGCTGATTCTGGACTCTACAGCAATTTTCTTTTATGTTGTAAGGTCCCAGTGTGGTTCTAATCTTACTATGTGCCAAGTGAACACTATTGAAATCTCTCAAATATTGCCTGCCTTGAAGCCAGCGCCAAAATCTCTATCTGTCTGGATTCTTCGGAGCCAAGCTTTCAGTCCCAGAGAATTGTTTTGTTCTTTAATGTATATCTGCACAGAATAATGCTGTCAAATAGAATAAAAAGAGAGAGGTGAGTTCTAAGAGTTTACACTAAGCAGTGTATGAATAAAAAAAT
The DNA here is from genome assembly GCA_003676055.1 of Chloebia gouldiae. Taxonomy (NCBI): domain Eukaryota; kingdom Metazoa; phylum Chordata; class Aves; order Passeriformes; family Passeridae; genus Chloebia; species Chloebia gouldiae. Next base: position 846,364 of record QUSF01000016.1, read on the forward strand.
CCTGAAAGTTAGAAGTAGTAGGGACTGAGTTTCCTAAAACAGCAAAAATACTGAGGGTGCAGCAGTGTCCCATTTTAAAATCACCTCCAAGTTCTTGAATAATATTGCAAAAATATAAATTATTTAATTGAAATTAACTTCAAGAAAGTGTCATATTATGACTTTAAAGAGGTTCTATTTGATTATAATTGAAACATGCTCTGTGGTTTGTGTACTAGAAGAAAGCACATTAGCCTTTTTTTTCTTTGATGAAAAGTTAATGGCTTTTAATTGAACAAATAAACTGCAAACAGAATAGAAGTATGCTGGCAGAATATTTTTGTTATACTTTTTAAACCCTGTAACTAATGAACAGGGTTGTGGTATGTACAGGTGATGTGGTTGCTCTAGCATGACAAACATCAGTTTCTACTTGAATCATAGAGGAAACTGTTGTTGCAAGATAATTGTTATCATCTGTGCAGATTACAGCCTGTAATCTATAATTTAAAACACTATCAAATAAATTGCTTTTGTTTATACAGTTATTATTTTTTCCTGATGTATCTTGATTTTATTCCCAAGTATAGTTATAAAGGTTTTCTAATAATGATTTTTGTATCCTGCATGATGAAATGAAGGCATTTCAATAAACATTTTTAAAAATACACTTGTTTCAAATCTTTTCTTGCTGCATTATCCTGAGACATTTGTGCTTGTCTTTTAAATAGTTATATACAGTCATGCAAGCAACTATGTATTTCTCAGTAACACTTAATTGAACTATTCCATGTATTTTCCCATAAAAGAGCTATGGAAAATAATCTTTTGGAGGGCAGTGAAATTAGGAGTGTAGTTTGTTTTCTGCATGTACATAATATAATACCTTTTTCATTTTTTATGCACCTGTTTGAAAATTTTATTACCAGCTTTGGATATTGACTTTTTTTTGTTTGTTTGTTTAACTGCAAACCAGAAACCGCTTGAGTTTTAAGGATTCAAACATTTTCCCAGTATTCAACTTAGACATGACCTGAATGGGAGTATTAACTGACTGTGGAAATGAAAACCAGTGTGGTTTTATGATTGATTTGTTTTCACTAAGTTTGCTATCATCTTCATGAAGTGGGGAGGGGTCTGCAGTGGTGTATATCAAGACAACATAAGTAGAGCATGGTGGTGGGTACCCCTCTCTATAATCAGTCTGCACTGATCATAATGATTGTTAATGAGGTCCCCTCTCAGCTGTCTCTTGAGGCTTGTGAAATATGCCAATCACTTGGTTTTTTAAAATTTTTAAAAGTTTAATAATAATAAAATGATTATAAAAATAGTAATACAATTAGAGTAATAAAATTTGGAGTTAGGATAATTACAAGACGATAAAAAGCAAAGAATTACAGACATCCAGATGCTCTCGGACACAAAGTCATGAAAAGCACACCATGTGAACAAAGGAATAACCTTAAAAACAATAGCCTGTTGTATATTCATATATCTCATACATAATGCATGAATTCCTTGCAAATGAAGAACTTTTCTGGGTTTTGTCAGCTTCTTTAATTTTGGTGGTTCCAAAAAGATGGAGAGAAGGTAGAAGAATGTTTGTCTTTTCCCATAAGGAGGCAGTAACTTTTTATGGGCCCCCTTCACTGACATCTCTGTGTGAAGAGTTTCTTGATTATCTCATCTTCCTGCTCGAGCTTGTAACAAATCCAATATCACAGAGTTTCTATTTTAACATTATGTTGTAAGCTAAAAACTGTATTTAACACAGTACTTAAGAGAATTCATACAGCATAACTCTCTAGCATTACACATATAATATTCATTGTAACATTTGTGAAGAGCCTATCATAAAATACGCGTTTTTAGTGCATATTTTATGATAAAATGTGCATTTTTAAATGTATATTTTGTGATAACGTGCATTTTTAATGCATATTTTGTGGTAAAATGTGCATTTTTAATGCTTATTTTATTATAAAATGTGCATTTTTAAAGGCGTATTTTGTGATAAAATGTGAATTTTTAAATGCATATTTTGTGATAAAATGTGCATTTTAAATTTTGAATTTAAATTTTAATTTTAAATTTAAATTT
>QUSF01000016.1:848455-879041 GCA_003676055.1 Chloebia gouldiae
TTTTAATGCATATTTTGTGATGAAATGTGAGTTTTTTAATGCATATTTTGTGATGAAATGTGAAATTTTTAATGCATATTTTGTGATGAAATGTGAATTTTTTAATGCATATTTTGTGATGAAATGTGAGTTTGTTAATGCATATTTTGTGATGAAATGTGCACGTTTAATGTACATTTTACGATAAAACATAAAGGCTGCAGCGGCCTTTCCCCCGGCCTGTGCTGCTGCGGTGCTCGGGCCGCCCTCGCAGCTGGGCCGCCCGGGGGCTGCGCGTCCCTCCGGGCCTGCGGAGCCGCGACCCGGTCCGGCCCTGCAGAGCTGCGAGCTGAGCACAGGGCCCGGGCCGCCTCCCTCCAGCGCTGCCAGCGCACACCTTCGCCCTTATCGCCGGCGAGGCGCGGCCGGCTCGGAGCAAACACCCACCATTAGCGTTTTGGTTTTTATTTATTGGACAAAACTCGGCCGTTTCCCCGGCGGGCTCGGCCCTCAGCCCGCCCCGCCCGCCGCTCCCCTCCTCAGCCCGGGGGGCGGGCGGCGCGTGCGCGGCCATGGCGGCCATGGCGCTGGTGCGGGCCGGCCGCGCCTCGGCGCTGCGGGCATCGCTGTCTCCGCTCCTGGGTAAGGGAGCGGCCGCGGGGAGCTCGGAGCACAGGGCTGCCACTCGCAGGGGAGGGGATGTGTGTCGGCTCTGGGGCAGCTCCCCTGGGAAGGGCCGGGCGCGGCTCTGTGGTGGGGATGGGCGCCTCAAACTCGGCGCCCTTCCCGCGGCGCTCCTGGCCGGCTTCTCCTCCCCGCCTGGCCGCGGCGGGGCTCGGTGTGTGTGCGCGGGGCAGCGCCGCTGCTCTCCTCGTGTGCCCTGTTGGCTCTGAGCTCTTGGCCCCGGCGGGGATCGCCTGTCCGCCCGCTCGGTGCGGTGTGAAACCCAGCAAAGCTCCGCCAGGCGCCTGGAAAGCTTTGCTGGCGTCCGCCTCTGAGTGAGCTGTGCCCAGACACTGCCCTCCTTGATGTGTCACACCCCGTGCTTGTCTGAGCTGTTCAGTTTATTAATTGCCCTTAATTGGACAGGTGAGTCTCATCTTAAGGTTGCTCGGTGAGTAAAACTTAATTGCCACGATAGGTGCACATTTTGTAGCTGCATGAAAGCTTGAATGCAGTGGGATTTTGTTGCTTTGTTCTTCTTCCTTTCTATGTGTTTGCAACAGTAATATTATCAGTGTATCTGGTTATTTGAGTGTGTCTTTAGGTGCTCTGGGACCAGGCCAAGCAGCAGCTCCTGCTGGCATTGTGGGTGGTTGTATGAAACCAAGTGTGGACAGAGTTGAGTCCATTACCTGTCACAGCAGCATGAATCTGTTGCTGCTGGGAGTGGGGAGATCTCAGTGCAGGAATATTCCCAGAGTTGTTCAGGGAACTTCTTTGGCTTTGATGTGTAATGTGACACTGGTCTCAGTCACAGTTTCTGCTGTTCATAAAAGTGCACTCCAATATGAAGAGAATTCCATAGATCAGGCAAGGGTCCTGTGGTCTTCCTGTAGCTATCACCTTCGGTCTGTAACTTGCTTTTATGAACATTAATACCTGCCTTGCACCTTTTAGAAATGCTTTCTGCTCTTACCAAGGTCTTTCCTAAAATCAGGAGGGGAAATTACTGGGTAGCTGCTGATGGTTTTGTCTGTCTAAAGAGAAATCTGAGAGGGTGACTACACTGAGCTTTGCTTATGGGTTGGCTGCAGTGGTTGGTTTAGGGGTTTCCATTATTCAGGTTAGGATTGCTGCTGGTGCTTCCATTAACTTGTTAAATGGAAGAATAGTTTGTGAAATAGCTAAGACAGTGGTTGTGTCTTGTAGCTGCAGTTGGAACCCTGCCCAGTACTGAAGTAATTTGAAGACACCTCCAGACTGCTGCAGCATGGAAGACAAGTGGCTTCAGAGATGGCTATCAGGGCTTAAGGGGGAGAAAAATATTCCCAGTTACTTTTCTTTTAAATTTAGCACTTCTTGGTTCTTCTCCTCCTACTGACACTCGCAATCTACTGGCCCTGAAGAAGTGACTGGCTTAGTGAGAGACACACACCAGTCAGAAGCCACATTGTGGATGCATCTTAATACCTTCACTGTGGAAGTCATTCACCTTTATAAACAACTCATGCCTCAGTAGGATAAAGAACTACCTCATTAATTGAGGAGCAATTTAATGGTTTTAATCTGTAGTTCAAATGATGCCATTTCTGTTGGAGTGTAAGAAAGTTCTGAATGTTAGCTGCACTCTGTATGTGTTATGTATCCACACTTACTCATGCACATCCGAGTTTAACAACAAACCAATCCCCTGAAACCCTTTCAATGTAATCTCTCTGTTAGTGACAAAACAGAATTCAAGGCTGCAGGACAGTTAAGTGGTGTGATACTGTCAGGCTTGGGTTTTGCACTATTTATCCACCCCTAGGAAGCCCTGAGGCTTTATTTTGAGTTACATGGTTTCTTTGCCCCCAGGTGAAGAGCCAGTGATCTTCTAATCTAAGAATTAAGAGTGTCAAAGTCTTAGACTTGACCAAGCTTTCAGTTTAACAAATTACCTTCCCGAGCTGGATAATAGAGTGGATTAAGTCTCCTTAATGGCTCTCTACAAATTACTTGTCCTCACCTGCAGTAGAGGTAAAACTGACTGCTAAAGTTAGATTAAATCCTGTAGCAGCTGTTGAGATTCAACAGAATTATTAATTGTTTAGCATTTCCTCTGTTAATTTCAGTGTTTGATGTTATTTATTTCATTTGGTTTAAACAATGCTAATGTTGTTTCATGCTCATCATGATGAAAAAGTTGGTCACAAGATTCTTTCCCAGTTCTTGATTATGAACTTGCCCCTATATCTCCATATATTGTGTGGATCCAGGGCTTTGATAAGATGCAGTTTTTCCTTCAGTTTTAATTCTAATGAAAAATTTGTCACCTCATGTACTTGTAAACTTACACTGCACAGAGTACACTAGTCTCCAAAGTTTAAACTAATCAGATATTCAATGGGAAGATTTTTTGGTGAAGTGAGTAAATGTACTCAAGGTGGTATGAAACATGAAGACTGATGAAGTCTAGGAAGCCTGACAGTTTGTTTTCAGTCAACTACGTCACTAATTGCTGAATGAACTCTCTAGGTGGTTGGCATTTAATGATTTGAAAATGAATCACAATAAACTTTGTCTTTCAGGTTCATCAGTACTTGTCAGTCATTGAAGAAAATAGGAAATGCTTTTTTTCTTCTCTCTTGAGCCAAAATACCTTATTTTCACATAATGTGTCCATATTTGCCAAACCCAGGGTTTATAAAAGCTTGCATTTCTGCCAAGGTTGTCATGATGATTGTACTAAATAGCTCCTCTTACCAGTTTGCAGGCTGAAGTCATCAGTCAGCTTTCTCACTCGACCAGATCGACCAAATATCGCTTATCAGAAACTAAAAGGGAGGAATCCAGGGGTTATTTTCCTTCCAGGCTTCAATTCAAATATGAATGGTCAGAAGGCAACTGCCCTTGAAGATTTCTGCAAATCATTAGGTCATGCCTTCATCAGGTACAAAGAGGAGTATTGTTCCTGAGAAAGTGAAACTAGTTTCATGGGTTGTGGGAAGGGGTTTTAACACAAATATGTAAACTTTGGCATTTGGATTGGGATGCTCCCTGTGCTAAGGTAGCTCATATACAAGATTAGAAGTCTTCTGTTTCCAAATGTAGGATTTCTGTCAATAGAGAGACTGAGGTAAATCAGGAGAATGTATTCTGAAAGTAATTCAGAAAATTCTCTTAATTTTCTGTAGTATCCCACTGCTACATGTTCCAACCAGGCTGTAGGCACAAAAATTATAAATTAAGGACCTGGAATTCTGTTTTTTAAGTTACCAATATAAGCAGTGTCCTTACGTGCCAAGTCTGTTTAAGTTACCCTTTGTCTTCTGTGGGTTTAGAAGATCATGCCCCTGCTTGGTGATGCTGTCTGTTCTGAATGTCTCATAAATCTTCATGTTTGGGTTCAGTGTTTGAAAGAGTTTGTACATTTTAAAAATACCCTCAAGATTCAAGTGTCTGAGGGTTTGGTTTTTTTTGTCTCTAAGGGAAATTTTTTGTCTATTTTTGTAAATTATGATGTTATCTCAAATTACAGAGAATGCTGCATAACTTAGTTGTGTTTGTCGTATTTAAATTTTTTTTTGTGATTTCTGGTCCTAGTGATAAACAGGACCAAGTAAGAAAATATACACTGTGGTATCTTGTTCCCTGCTGATTTGATTATACAGTAGTATTTAGTTAGTGTCTGTGTTGCTGTAGACAGTACTATAACTTTTGTGTTGATGGTTATTTTTTCAGATTTGACTACACAGGATGTGGAAGTTCACATGGTAAATTTGAAGAATGTACAATTGGGAAGTGGAGAAAAGATGTTCTGTCTATACTGGATGAACTTACAGATGGACCACAGGTTATATTTTATTTTTAAATATAGAATGCTGTTTTTCCCTCAGGGTAGAACCTTGATCAAAAATATGCCATAATAGCTCTGGTCAGCAGTAGCTTTTGCTGAACAGCTGACACCTGCTCACTTCCAAGATGAATCATTTCAAACATCATATTCATACAAGCTCTTTTGCAGGCAGGTAGGTCACAAAATCATGGAAGCATGGGTTGGCAGGACCTCCAGGAGGTTGTTTATTAGAATCTCCTGCTCAGAGCAGGGCTGTTGTCCCAGAGAGCCTGAGAAAGCCTCATGGTGGAGGTGCTGCCTGACAGGGGACAGGGGATTGTTCCTGTGCAGTACAGCTCTGTTAATGAAATAGTGTGTCACTGTCCCCTGCTTATGAATTAATTAAAGGATTTGCAGGAAGATTACAAGATATGCCATATGATCAAATAGCTTTAAAAAACAGGCTGGAGAAGCAGCATTTGATTTCTTCAGTTACTTTAGAAATTTCTGTGAGAAACCTGGAATCTCCTACAACCTAGAAATACCTAATATTGTGTTCAAAACTATTTTGTATTATGAATTGCTTTTGTTTACTTCTTTCACTGCACTCTTTACCACGTGCATTTATCTTGAGAAGGAAACATAAAAGTATGCATATGATAATGAATTGTTTCAACTCTCATTTTGTTTACAGTGTTTCAGTCTCAGACAGCAATAACCAGCCATGACAAACAGAATAATAAATACCAGATCTTGTGGTGCTTACTCAGGCAAAATTTCCACTGGAGCTGACAGCAGTTCTGCCTGGGTAAGGACAGCAGGATTATGCCCAAGGTTTAAATAGTTAAACCAAGTGAACACTGACATTTTGTGCAAGAAGAAAAAAAATCTATTAGCCATTTCTTGTAAAACACTGTATTTTCCTTTTTTTTTTTTTTTAATTTTCTTTTCCAGATTCTGGTGGGCTCCAGCATGGGTGGATGGCTGATGCTTCATGCTGCAATAGCACGTCCAGATAAAGTAGCTGCTCTGGTTGGAGTAGCTGTAGCAGCAGATCACGTTGTAACAACTTTTAAGAGGCTTCCTATTGAGGTAAATGATGGTTGGCTTTTGTGCAGTCTAGAAATCTTAACAAGAATTTAAGAAATAATGTTATTTAGACTGTACTTTTCCTGCAAATTTTAGGGTAAGTTTTCTGTGTTTGATTAATGTAAGCTTACAGTATGAGACTAGTGTGAGCACTAGCCAGAATGTGCCTATATTATTGTGGTTTAGAGGATGTGAAGTCAGATCCCTGCTGTTTGCAGTCCATTAGATTTCAGTGTTGAATATCTTATATTTGCACTGGAATTGGATCCTTGTGCTTGGAAGGATGGAGAAGTAGCCACTAAAGTAATTGAGGTGTCACTGGATGAGATGTGTACAATGCAGAAAGGAAATTTTTCAGATTAGTGTGTTTGTAAAGATTTAGGTAGTGGGAACTGCCCTTCTGAGATTTTTTCCCTGATGGTAATAATGTCTAGTCTTCAGGAAAGCAAAGGAGTTGTTACATGGCAATAAATAATGTGTGCCTTAGAATTATGAAAATATTTTCCCAATTTGTTTGGGTTTTTTCTAAGGTACTTTGTAGTGTCAGTATTTCTGTTTAGGACTCAGAATCTAAAACTACTTAAGAATATAGAAATGTAGTATTTAGAGACACCTACTGTGGCAAAGACTGATCACTGGACAGTGTCTTTTCCCTAGGATTTCCCCTTGTTTGAGGATCAGTGAACTGGCTGAAGCCAAGGAGATTTACTGTTCATGATGGCTATACATCTTTTTCTTTTCTGATAGATTCTGGCTAAGAAATTTAATTTCATTGGTGAATTTTAAGTAGATTAATTTGCAGGAGAGGTTTGGAGAGCACCTTTTGTGACATGGTAGGGGATTTGTCCTCTCAGATGCTGTAAGGAGAATGGGAGTAGACTTGATAATAAAAACAACAAGATGAAATTCTGTGCTTGGGGGAGTTTTACTGCTTTTCGAACAGAAATAAATTGAGGTACTCTTAAGTACTCCTAACGTGTGTTTTGTCTATTCTTTGCTCTCTTTTTATATAGGCACAAAAAGAAATAGAACAAAAGGGTGAATGGAAGTATCAAACAAAGCACAATGAGGAAGGATATTACTCCTTGACCTATGACTTCATCAGAGAAGCAGAAAATCACTGTGTGCTGAATAGCCCTATCCCTGTAACGTGTCCCATACGCCTTATCCACGGCATGAGGGACGGGGATGTCCCTTGGGAGATCTCAATGCAAGTTGCTGACCGTGTTTTGAGCAAGGACGTGGATGTTATCCTCCGCAAAATCGGCCAGCATCGCATGAGTGACAAGGAGGACACCAAGCTCCTCGTGAATACTGTTGATGATCTCATTGACAAGCTGTCAACAGTAGCATAAGCTGAAGAGTAGCAGTAGTGCATGAACTCTGCACCTGACTCTTTTCCTTGAGTAACAGAAGCCTTGTTCTTACCCAGATGGTGGCAGGCCTGTGACTGTCACAGTAGGAACTGAGCTTTATCTGCTGTTTCCTTACCTCTGTTTCGTAAATACAGGTATTATATTATTGCTGCATTTGCACACGGTCCAAAGTGTGAGGGAGTGCTGCTATTGTGTTCAGAACCTCTCCTTCACCACTTTACCCATTCTTTTCACAAATTTCCTACAATTTTGTACTGACATGTTGATTACTTTTTGTTGCTATTGGCCTGTACAGTAAAACTTTATTTTCACATCTTTGATGCCTGTTACTGTCTTTTCACTGTAACATCATTGTATCTTATGTCTGAAACCATCTGTGCAAGGCAAAATACAATTTACGTGTTTACTGAAGTTAGTTATTAGAATAGTGAGTACCATGAAACGCAATAAACAGATTTCAGATAAATGATTATTTTGTTCTGAAATGCTGTTAAAAAGTGGAAGGCACACCTTGATGATGTGCTTGGGGTACTACATAGGGAAGAATTTGACTTCTAAGAATGCAGGGCCTCAAAGCCTTAAGAGCTCTTTATCTGTGCTTATCAGGAGGAGGTGTGTCATCATCTCCAGGCTGCCATCTGTCGTTCATTTGTGGGCCTGCTGTTAAGGAAACAATAAATAATCACGGTGTAAACTGAAACTGCATCAATAAGGTGACTTCAGTAGTAACTTCTTCCAAGTGGGGAGTATGGTGCCACACAGCACTTTTGCCTCTCCCATGACTTGAGAGCTGTGGATTGCTGGGTGCAGTGTCTTCTTCAGCTGCGTGAGTCCAACCCTGAGAAGTTGTAAGTAGAACTTGATAGTTGAATAAGTCTTAAAATTTAAATCCATAAAATTTAATAGGAAATTGATTTAATTGCAAATATGACTGTTACCTGGGTTTTGTACAGAAACACAGTGCTGTTCATACACTTGAGAGGCTGGAATTAGTTCAGGCTGGCCTTAATGTGTAACAGCAGTCAAAAGCATACAATTGTTTCTGGGTTTGTTATTTGAAGTAGTAAATGACATCACTCTTGTTATTTTAAAGACTAGAGCTGCTGGGGGTAAGGTATTTCTAGAGAGTTTGTCATTTTCAGTTTTAGCTAGCTGTGTCAGTAGAAGTGTGCTCAGCAGGGCTTTGCTGAGGTAGTGGGTTTTAATTTAGAAAAAAAAATCACAAACAAATAACAAAAGTAAAAAAAACCCAACAAAAACAACAACAAAACTAAAATTTCAGTTGAGTCCCTGTGAAGTGCAGGAACTCAGCTGAAGTTCCTGTTGAAGTCCTGTGAAGAACTATTTAAAAAACAAGCTGTGATGTAAAAAATTTAAAAAATTAATGTTGATATAAGTAAAAAAGATGGCTCTTGTTTAGATGCAGATTTTCTACTTCAAGTGTACCAATTCCCTAACTCAGTCATAGAATGGTTTGAATTAGAAAGGACCTTAAGGATCATCTGGTTCCAACCACCATACCATGGGCAGGGATATGTTCCACTAGGTCAGGTTACTCAGAGCCCCATCCAACCTGGCCTTGAACACTTCCAGAGATAGGGCATCCACACCTCCTACAGGCAACTTGTTCCAGTGCCTCACAGTAAAGAATTTTTCCCTAATTATCTGATCTAAACCTACTCTCTAAGTTTGAACCCATTCTTCCCCTTGTTCTGTCACAACAAGCTCTTATAAATAGTCTCTATCCAGCTCAGGATGATCAAGATTGGGATAATTGCTTGAGGAAATCATTTCATGAAATCTTGTTCCCAAGTATTTCTGGCATAGACTGTTCTTCTGTTTGTATCACTATGCAATTCACTTTAGCTTTAAAACCTCTGAAATGTTTCTGACTTTTGAGAAAGTTAATGCAAATGGCATTCCTGGAGTTGAGGCTGTTTCATGTTTATGTACTGTTAAGCAGTTGTCATCTTTATATGTGTTTGTATGACTTGAATCTGATTATACCTAAAAAACAGATTTTGTGGCTTTTAAAGATGCAGTCAAATCAAAATTATTTCAAAACTTTGCCCTTAGCCATGATAGGTTTTTTAAATCCAGTTTTGTCTCATCTTAGATTGGTTTGGCTCGTAATAGGAAGAAGAGGCTGAAACAAGTGGACTGCAGTAATTCCAAAATAATTAATTTTAATTAATGCCAAGAGTTGCCAGTTGTAATAGATGCACTTTTTCTTCACGTATATTAAAGTTACTTCAGTGACTGAAAAGTTTTGAGCTTTTTTTTTTTTCCATAGGGAGTTATACCTGTAAACATTTAATTTAATATTTCGGACAGGGAAAAGGCTTTGTGTGCCTGCATAAGCTGTAGCTGTGTATTCCTCTTGAAAGAATTGCATTGTGTTCATGCTTCATGTTAGCCTTTATTAAATAATTGATTTTTTACAGGTAAGATGTCTGTTGCAGTGCCTTAGAGCAAGAGAGGTGAAGGCACATAAAAAGTGGAGCAGTTGTGTAAAGAGTTTTCAGGAGGGTTTTTTTCCCTGTTTGCTGTTGCTGTTTTGTGTTGTTGCCCCCTCCATTATTCTGCTGTAATAACAATGTAACAGGGTTGGCATAATTTTTAGGAATACAAGACTGCAGCATCAGTTGCTGAAACCACAGCATTACTGAAAACTTATTCCTAGGGGAGTGTTTTTTGTTGCCACTTGTCTTGTAGTCCTGTTTTCCTTCTCTGCTGGCTAAATGGAGATCAGTGCTAGCATTTACAGTACAGGTACACCCAAAGTTTGTTACATATGGCCTAAATGCAAAGGCAGAGATGATGCTTTCTTCACAAAGATGATATTCCTGGTAGTGTTTTCAAATTCAGGGAATGCTAGTGTCCTTCTCTCTGTATTCACTTTTTCTTTTTGTAAATCTGGTTTCCTTCAATATGAAGAAGTAGACCTTGTGCAGACAGACCTTTTTCTCTGACTTTGCTGTAGTAATTGATATTTATCTTCGCAAGCATAAGCATTTTCCCTGTGTTCATGCTGGAAATTACCAGAGTTTTGACTGTTGGCAACTTTGCATGTTCAGATGCCTGAAAGAAGGCATAATGATAACTAGAGAGATTGACATCCTACCTCTGAGCAGCTGTTGATCTGCCAGGAAGTTTTGACAATCTCAAATAATGTGGTATTCACATATTACAGTGTCATTCCAAATCGATAATTTTTCTCCTCTGCAAAAATTTTGTCCTCTGCATTAATGCCTGGGGCATTGCTTTTTTCTTTGCCAGTAGATGCCTACATAGTAATTATTTTCAGTATTAGTTGTGTTTAAAAACTAGTATTTCATTCTTCTGTAGAGGTACTGTATTAAAATAGGGTATTGCACACTGGGAAAGCTCTGCATGATGCAGATTTTTAAAATCCTTTGTAATGAATTATGTTGTGTTTTGGGATTTTTTTTAACAGACTGCTGATTTGTTGACAAATGCAAAGCATTTTGTGAACATATAATGTATATGTTCAATACATGTCTTCTACAATAAGCTTGATTCACATGAAATAATCGGTTGCTAAAGCTTACTCAACTTGTTTCCTAATAAACAAGTGCTCTTATTCTGCTTATATGGTTTTAGATACATAGTTGTTGAATATTTGTTAAATCATCATCTTGTTTTGTCTCTCCTCTTGTTTGGCTTTGTATTACACACCATCTGGTTTGCTTTTTTTGGTTTGGGGTTTTTTTTTAACTTAATTGGTGTTAAGTGTTTCATGTAGTTTCTGTTTAGCTAAGCTGTTTTCTCTTGCATCAACACTAAATGCAAAAAAGGCAGTGTTCACAAAAAAAGCCTGGCTGGATAGGCCTTAGAAGAACCACCTCCTGCTGTTTCATTTTTATGTTAATTTTGGTTACATGCTCTCTTGGACATGCTGTTATTCAATGGGGCTAAAAGATTTATGGTACCATACTTTTCAAATCAAATTAAAACGTGCTTAGAGAGGAACATTCAATGACTTGTGACTTGTCTGCAGCTGCTCAACTCTCTTCAGTGCTCCAGTCATGATGCAATACAGAGGTGTAACATCTTCTGAACCACTGCTGTGGTCAGAGTTTCTACATTAGGTTTGTGCTTGTAATTTCTTTCTCCTCTGGCAGGAAAGAAACCCAAACAAATGGGAGGGAAAATCATGTCCTGGGGAATAATGAGATTTGAATAATTTTCTAAGCTACTCAGTTGTGCTGTTACAAAAAGACCTATCTTAGCCTTTCACATTTTTTTGGTTTTCTGAAATGCTGAAAAGTGACGTTATACTAAAGGTTTCCAGTGAAATAGAAGAGGGTTCTCTGTTTGACCTGTCTTTGAGATGAGCAATCTCTCTGCTTTGTGTTGATGACCAAATTCATTAAGATGAGTATGAATATAAAGTTTCACCAAGGCTTGGTGAAAATTCATCAGCTGTGTAAGGAAAGGAGACAGAAATACCAAACATCACTGTGCACTCTCACCCTTCTAAGTTTGTTCTCAAGCCCAGCAGGGACAGGAAAGGCAGAGGGAAATCAGCCATTACATTAAAGACCAGCCAGCTTGCTGAGCATGTTTTAATGCCCCTGTCATTGGCACTTTGCTCCTGGCAGGTATTTTCTAAGGGAAGATTTTACTGTTGGGAAAGAGAGGCAGAGGTGAAGATCACAAATGCTCTGCTCATAGATATACTTCTTGTTGGTCAGTTTTTATAGCTCACATTTGCTTTGTGACTGTAGCACCTCATCTCTCTTCAATATATATTTGCCTAGAACAGAAAAATGTCACAGCCTTGGTCACCTAATATGTAAAAGGAGTTACTGCAGTCTGGTTGTGGGCTTGACATTTTATTTCTCTTTCAAGTCCTGCATATATATGTTATGTGGTCCAGTGCTTCTTTTCCATTGAAGAGAAATGGGCACCCTCCATATGATGCAGTAATTGCAGCTCACAGGTAGACACATTTTCAGCCTCCTACAGTCTCAATTTGTGTCTGGCAGGGAGCTTCAGGCAGCTCTGCATTTATATTTGGAAGGAAAAGCAAATGACAATTCCTAAAACTTCCAGCCATTTGGTCCTGAAATTAAAATACATATTTGAAATCTTTCTAGGCGAGCACGTGAAAGGTTGTGCTCTTTTTGGGCCTTCTGATCTGCACCATGCTGTCCACTTGCCTCCCACTTGGCAACATGAGAAGGTCACTGCTGCCTGCTGGGGTGGGAGCAGGTGCTCGTGTCAGTGGCCAAGGTCTGCTGAACAGTGGCACATGTAGGGATTGGTGTGATGCAAGTGGCCTGCTCAGACTGTAGCCTGGGAAAAGCATTCCCTGAAACCTGCCTAGGATCAGATCTCGACCATACAAGTTGGTTTTGGGGTTTAATTGATTATGGCTTGCTGGCAGAAAGTGTGCCAGAATGTGCTAGTCCTTGGGGCAGTACCTCTTGGAAAAGTTCCTTAGGGCAAAGCTAAATCCCTAACCATAAGAAGCAGCATTTATGTTGTTAGAGGATTTGATCTTTTAGGGGGGTTTTGTTTGTAAATTCTGCTGTCTGTTTTGACCTCTGTTTCAGTGAAATAAATAGGTTGCTTACTTTCTGTTCTACTGTGAATGTGCATTGCAATGTACCATTTTCCAACCAAAGTCATTCTCAGGAGGTACTGTTCTAGTTGGGGAGAGAAAAGCAATGGATATGAAACCTTCTGGGTTTCTTTCAAAGGAGTCTGTTAATCCAGCTTAAAACTTAAGAGGCCCTGAGAATTCAAATGCACAATTTACCTCCAAGGTCATCTTGAGTACTGGCAATGCTGAGAATTATATCCACAGGAATTGGTTTCCAGTGCTGAGTGGTAACTGTTTCTGCTGGCAAGCTGATTGGAAGGTGGTCAGTGATTTACAAATTCCAGAAACATTCCTGTTCATGGCAGCCTTCTGAGCTGCCTCGTTCTGCAGGCTGGAGTATTGGTGCATTCTCTTTTGTCACACACATAGGAATGTCCTTTTTTCCTGAATTACTTTTCTTTTAAACCCAAATTTGAGGTGTTCCAAGTATGTACTTGCTTGGGGCATAACATGAGCTGACAAAGAAACAGAGCTGATAAAGAAACCTTTATATAGGTGGAAGATACTTGCTTAAGTTAGCATGTTTTGTCTTCAAGGACCTCTAGATCTTAGACTTCACACTAATGAGGAAGTTAGAATTTCTAAAATTCATGTTGTCCCCTGGTTCTGATAACTCTGCCACCTGTTTTTGCACAGTTAAAAGGAGGGCAATATTCCAATATTACCTTTTTCCCCTAGTCTGACTAGTTCTCTTGTGTAGAACATCTGCAGCTATCTTATGACAAAGGCCATGCATAAAACCAAGGCTCTGCAGAGCATTTTCCTGCCTTGAAGCTCCCAGAAAAAGGCCCTGTACTTCAACTGAGCTTGTACTGGACCTGAGCATCCTCTCTGCAACTCTAGAAAACTTGACATCACATGTGGACATTCATGCAGGGAGGATCTTTGAGAGCTCTTAGGAGGCTTCCTTTTGAAGGGAGGTGCTGTAAAACGTAAAGTTTTTGAAAACTCCCTCTTTTTGTTTTGGTTGTCTGATTTTTAAAAAAAAACTTAGTAGTAAAAGGTTCATTATTGTACAGTGGCATACCAGGGAAACAGAGCCTGGGCTTCACAGTTATTCTTACTGCTGGACAGCTTTGTGTGATGGGGATTTAACCCACCATACTTTGTAAGACTGTGCTTGGGATAGCTGAAATACCAGGCTCTTTCTAAGGAATGAATTGCCAAACAGTGAATCTGACAAAGGTTAATGATTTCTCTGTGGTAGGATAGGTTTTACATTTTTTTATGTGTTCCAATTGGAATACATTGAAAGTTATTGAGTTACCCTGGATCTACACATGGTGAATATCAGCTGGTCAATGGTCAATATCTACATGGTCAATATCTACACTAGTTAATATCAGTTGTTGGTTTTGGCAGCATTTATTTTTAGGCTTACAATGATTTTTTAAAATATACAGAATAATATTGTGATTATCTGGGAGCATAAGTGGAGTCATGGTGCTTACAGGCATGAAATGCTTCTGCAATTCAAGCTTCAGCCCTAGTTTTTAGTCATAAATTCTAGTCTTGTGTTGCCAAGAAAAATAAGAGGACAAAATCTATTAGAAGCAGTAGGTGAAGTGTTCTAATGGTAGTACCTTTGTGCTGGAAACCTGCCCCTTTCTTCCACATCACATTTCTAACCATCAGGCTTTAATCTGCCTGTGTGTGACATAAGGAACTTGATCTTATTCAGTTTTTCTTAACTTGTAGGCACATATGCTTGCCATTTCTTAACTTCTGGTTTTGATGAGATAAACAGGTAATCTTTCTGATGTAATTACTGTAAAAGCTCTAATTTTCAATCCTCCAGTTACTGGAATCACAATGTAAATTTACTTTATTCTTCCACTCCTTTTTATGAAGAGTAATTATCAGAACTGGATGTGATATTCCCATTGCTGTTGGTGCACCTCCCATGTTTTATTCAGCCAAGTTCTTCAATCATAGTGTCTTACCCAACATCTTCATTGTATTCTGCATTTTTTTTTTTGCATCTGTTTTGTCATAGGACAGAGTGATGTATTCTTAAAAGTACTTTTTCAATGATGGCTGGACTTTGGCTGCAATAAGACACTTTTTGTTTGCTTTCACATAGACTGCTTTCAAAGAAGTTTATCCTTTTTGCTTACTCACATGAGCTGGGATCTTCTTAGGAGTGTGGGGGATTTCATTGACTTCTAATAACATTAACTAGTTCAGGCCTGGGGGTTTTTATTGACTTCTAATAACATTAATTAGTTATTAATGGGAACATATTCTTGTACAAACTGAATAACGTATACACCATAATTAATGATTTTTCAGTTACAGTCATATTACAGGATCTACTAGTTACCCAGCTTTAATCTCTCTAATGTGTCATGTTGCTTCAGAATTGGTTTAGTTCCCTAATCAACATGTCATGGAGTAGCCAACTCTAATATATTACAGAGCATTTGGTAAATTGCATCAACATTATCACTTTAAAAATTATTCCATTGTTTTCCCAGGATTGATGGCATAGAAAGCAGGCTTATGATTTGTTTAGTGGTACTTTGGAAAATATTGGTGGGGAGCTGGCATTTCTCCAAACCTCTGCAGTTTCCCAGTTTTTCAAAGCCTTATTAAAAATTGATATTGATGGGCAAGCTTTTCAGCTTTCCCAGTGTGGAAAAGTCCCTTGAGAACAGGGATAGCCAACATCTGTGAAGGGAGAGACCTCTGCTCTGCAGCTTAGGAGAGTTAAATTACTCATCCCTGCCCCCAAGTTAGGAAACAGAGGCTGATGCAAAGGTAGGTGACTGTCACAAAATCTTGTTGCCAGTGAGCACTCAGCCCCCTGGTGTGACCAGAAACAACCAGGCACCCTAGGTAGCTCCCTTCTAAACAGAAGAACACAAAAAGCTCTGAAAGTGCAAAATAAAGCTTATTGGTTGTGGGGCTGGCCAAGGAGAGTGAAGCCCAGCCCTTAACAGCTGCTTGAAGAGAAAGGATGTCAAATTCAGATTCTGCCTCTTCCTGTTGCAGCTGCAGCCTGTTCCTTCTCCGACCTCCAGGCTTGCAGCCGTGGCTCCTGCCCATCCTCTGTGCCTTCAGCCCCTTCGTGCTCACTGAGACAGAAAGTGCTCAAATGGTGGCTCTGTCACGTAGCTTGCTCTGAGTTATGTAACCAAGTGCTTCATGGGCTTTAAAACTACCAGTGCAGAGAAGAGAAAGCACTAAATGAAATGCCTGTGGAGGACAACAATGAATTAGGTCATCTATTACATTTTTCATCTCTTGAGTCTCTTCAAGCCCAGCAGCATCAGAAGCAGTGCAAGTCTGAGAATTCAGCATCTTATGAGAAAGTAATGGATGAAGAGCCCATTATGAAACAGATATACAAGGAAGTGGGGGGATTTTCTCCCTTTTTTTTCCTTTCCAAATTCAGCAGAAGGACTTTTCTTCACCCAACTGATTATGTGTCCACCTTGGGTTTATCAACCTCCTTGCATATCAAGCTGAACATTAATCGTTTGCCAAAAGGAAACTATTTCATACCAGGGTGGATAATGCAGCATGAATGAAAGATATTTGACAGTCTCATGTAACTCAGAAAGAAGCAAAGTGATTTTATTTAATATAGGATTAAATCAGACCACAAGAAAAGTCTCATCTTAACTCTTCTCTCTCCTTACACACTGTATGAGTGGTATAATCAAAATTTAAATGACTGTACATGGGCATAGCTCCCTTCCTATCGCTGGTGGTTAGCTGACTCATAGCAGCAGAAAGTAAAATCCTTGTGCTTTATAGTAGGTTTGCTCCTTTTAGTGATTTCCTCTTGTTTTCAGTGGTTTGAGTTGTTTTTCAGGACACCATTCCACTGTTTAATAGGCTAATATATACTGATGAGAGGGTGATAATAATATTCTACTACCTGCCTCCTCTTCCTTCACTTTTCATCCTATTGTCCCCTTATTCAAACTTGTTATCAGCATTTGAACAGGGTAGAGGAGAAATTATTTATCACACTCTTAGCCTGTTATCGAGATGCAGAACAGGGAGAAAAAAGGTCTGTTTCTGTCTTATGACTAAAAATAAACGAGATGTGTGGTAATTTCTGTCACCTGCATTTAACAGAGTGCCTCTGTTTGTGTTTCTGCCTGTCACTGGGACGCTTGATGCAATTTGGGTTGATGCAGACTAGGTGGAGTAAATCTGAGCCGGTGGGGTGAGCAGCACAAGGCTGAGGAAAGATGCCTGAAAACAGACCACAGATGGGCGAGATAAACAGGATCCCTGGGCTGTGACTGAGGAGGCAGGTCTCTTTAATGGCTCTTAGCAACGCCCCTGCTCTGACCCTCCTCATATGTGAGGAAAATCAAATCAATACACTGTTCTTCAAACCACCATGCTGCAGCAGCAGCAGGGCTTTGTGGCAGCCTTCGTCTCTTAAATTCATCTTCGCTTTTCAGTGTGCTGATCTCTGGATATCCATCCTTGCCTCTCTGCTGAGGAAGACTCTGACTGCATCTTTAATCGGATTGCTTGAGCTCCCATGCACAACCTTCTTCCTATTAGCAAGTATTAGGTAGGCAATTTTAAAGTGCTTTTGGATTTGCAGGCAGCTGTAATGTTGATCTGACAACCCTATTGTATTCTCTGTAAACATAGCAGAAGCCTCTCTTTAAAACCTGTTTTAAATCTTTTTTTTCTTCTGTTTTTGTGGTTGGGCGGGGGGTGGGGTGGGGGGGCTGCTGTTTTTTTCCTTCCTTTTAAAAAAGATGTATCTGATTCGTGCTTTTGGAAAAGGATATTCCCTTGTTGATCCCTCCCCTGTTCTGTGGAGCTATAACTTGGTGCCATACAGTCACTTGCAGCGTTGATGAACATCTGTTCTACTGTCTAATGTTTAGCACAGGCTTCTCACTCTTTTATCCTTTAATTTTCCTGTGCATACTTCAAAGGTGTGGACTGGGACTCTGCCCACTAAGTAAGTTCTCCCTTGTTTCCAGAGATGGCTAACAGAGGACCAAGCTATGGCTTAAGCCGAGAAGTTCAGGAAAAGATTGAACAGAAATACGACGCAGAATTAGAGTCTAGGCTGGTGAACTGGATTATTGTACAGTGTGGAGAACAGATAGAGCACCCTCCTCCTGGAAGGCAACATTTTCAGACCTGGTTGATGGATGGAACAGTGAGTGTTTTTTCCAATTGCACACTTTCATGTTTTTATATGCACAGTGCTCCTGTGCTCTGTCTTCATTTAGATAAATTGATCAGAGCTCATGGTCAGTGCAGAAATTTATGTCTTAGAACCTGATTTATTTCCTTTTGACCAAGAGTCTTAATCTCAGAAGATAAATTATCCTACTAGTGCACTGAGATCAGTACAATATTTATGATTCTTATGAGTCATGCATATTTTATATATAAGTATGACTCATTCCTTCAGCATTTTTTCTCATGCAGTTAAAGGAGATCTTTTTTTAAACAAGATGTATGCTTTTATTTTAAAGAAATAATCAGTGTTGACAAGGAAAAGTGAAGAGATATAGCAAATTTGAAGGATAGGATTGTGTCATAACTGTCTTCTTGGGAATAATTCTGTAGCTAAAACATTGTATTCCATTGGTTTATTGAACAACAGGCAGATGCTGCTGTTTGCAGTGGCTGTAAGACTATGCTAATCATTGAATCTCTGCCAAAGTGACTTTAACAACATTTCAATTGACATTGCTTATTTTTTGGCTTGGGCATGAGGCTTCTTCTCTGTTAGTTGTTATATAACCTCTACCAGGGATTGCTTTGTTGTTTCTAGCAGATTAGGATTTCTATAGTTAGGCTATTGCCTCAGTTAATGAAAGCTTTAGTGCTTTCCTAATATACTTTGATTATTATCAATTCACTTTTTTGTTTTTAACTGTAGAAATTTCGTCCCTGACAGAAACTGGCCAGTCAAAAGCATTAAGCAATATCATTTCATGTGCAGAAATTGCCTTCTAGTTTGGTGCCTGCTTTCTAATTTTGTTTTTGTCTTTATCTCTCAGCTGTTATGCAAGTTAATAAACAGTTTGCATCCAAAGGGAAATGAGCCTATTGCAAAGATCTCAGAATCAAAAATGGCTTTCAAGCAGATGGAACAAATATCTCAGTTCTTAAAAGCTGCTGAAATCTATGGAGTAAGAACAACAGATATTTTCCAGACAGTGGATTTATGGGAAGGTAAAAATAATAAACTAAAAGTCAGTTTACAGTCTTCATTTTACTTTGCTTTGATATGCATTTTGTCTAGGCATTTTCTCTAATGTAATTATCTTTTGTTTCTGTTTGCCTTACCTCATTACCATGTTCTTCCAGTGCTGCATTATTTCCTCTGAGGGATTTATATTACCCCGAGGGCATAACAGAACCTTTCCAAGCTCATGTGTTATCCAAAACCCCAGCATTCTGATAGAAATTCACAGGCATAATAAAACAACTGTACTCTCTGCTAATTATTTCAAAGTAAATAGCTCCTAATAAGAACATGTAAAAACCCTGATTTACTGATGACAAAGTTTCATTGCAGTCTTCAAATTATAAGCAAAGCTTAAATTGGAGCTAAGAAATTCATTCCCAGGAGCATATATATGTGTGTATATATATATATATATATATATATATATATATAAATATCTCTGTGAGGCTTATGAGGGTTCATTTATGACTAGTGAGAAACAAAACTCACTGTTTAATGCCGTGGTAGCTGACCTTCTCTCTCTAAGGAGACAGTCTTTTAGGAGAGGTCACTATGGCAACAGGAAAGAAAAGTCAGGGTGCTCCTGTGGTTTTACAGTAAGGCAGGTGAAGTCTGTCTCCATCCCAGGCTCGAAATGGAAACTGCATGTTCTAGCTGTTGAAGAGCTGAGTCATTTGTGCATTCCTGGGGCTGGTTTGCCCATTTCTGTGGTGGTACATCCCATCCTGGTGCTCTGACCAAACACGCTGTATATCCTGCATCTCCCTGGACAAGGTGATGCAATGCTTTGGCTGAGGGCTCAGAGCAAAGACAGCTGCAGAGCAGTGAAAGGCACATAGGAAAGGGCCAAAAATCTTCCACAAGAATCAAACAGTGGAAAGAAGAAAACAATACACTGAGCATAGTTTGTGTAGGAGTACACATCAAGAGAAAAAAGTGGGGTGTGTTTTCACAGACGGTCGGAATATATGTGGAAGAGTTCACTAGTCTGAAGGACAGCTGGAGAAATGAAAGATTAGGGAGCTCTTCATGAATGGCTTTGAGGGAAAGGACATACTGACAGCTGGAGGTACTGGGATCTGTAAATGTCTCAGAGTGCCAGAGTTACTTGACAAATCCTTTGGCACAAGGGCGGGATTGTTTCTTCCAGTTCAGTCTTTAGTGTTTTATGCAATCTATCTTTACATGTCTTAAATGAAGGGATTTTCACTTCCCTGAAGTAGAACCTTCCCACCCCTCAGCCTTGCAGACTGTTGAGAGAGAAGCTCCATCTAACTTGTAAGGGATGATAATCACTCATTTCAGACGCTGTTCTCTACAGTCTTTTGCAAATCATAATGGCTTCCCACCATGCATGTGAAAATACAGTACATTGCTCCTCACCAGGAAAAGGACTTGCTTTGAAGACATAATGCTCTTAATGCTAGTGGCTGTCTCCTAATTTCCTTTCACTCACCACCCTTTCTCAACAGACACAAGGTGAAAAGATAGTAACTTCTAGAGGACAGGAAGTCAAAACACAACTTGCAACCTAGGAGGGAGACATACAAGGCTTTTCTTCACTGTTATTTTAAGACTTCCCAAAGCTAATCTGTGACTCCTCACTTTCCCACTCCCTTTTCATCCTTTCTGCTGCTCATTTCGGTGCTGGGATGACACAATATGTCTCTCCAGCAATGGGAGCTCTTTGTGTCTCACTGTAACTCTGACCTCTGGCATCTGTGCTGCTTCGGGGCTGAATTGTCTGAACAGGGATGCCTTAGCTGGGCAGAAAGGACAGTCTCTATTTCACTGTTTCGTAATTGCAGTACTCCTACACTTCACACCATGATCTCTTTGGAAAGAGAGATGTCAATGTATGTTTATAGGGAAAGAAAAGTGTGTGACTGAGAAACAGCTGTCCCCTGGCACTAATTGTTTTCTGTGAGCTTTTGCTTTGAAATTCTTAGCAATGATTAATGAAAATGTTTGAGGATATGATCTGCTGTTGGCCGTTTCAAACTCACTCAGTCCATCTGTTGCACTTTTCTTCATCTCTCTGGCTTCTTGATCCAGGGAAAGTATCACTTCTCTTTTGACCCCTTCTTACACAGATGAACTGTGCTGAGCAGCTTTTCCTGATCCACACCCAAGATTCACTGCCTTTTACAGATCCCTCCTTGATATGTTTCCAGGCAGGCAAGAGGCAGCTGAACCACTGGGTATTTGTTCAACATTTACAAAAAGCATTTCTGCTTTTTCAGGAGTACTCTGCAGAGCAATTCTCCATCTTTGTGTTTGAACCCTCTCCTTTCTGGACCTGGAGAGGAGGTCCTTCCAGATAGGTTTTGCCTAAAGAGAAAGGCTTAGCACCAGAAGTGAGCAGAGAACCCTTCCTCCTTGTTTTAAAAACAGTGCCAAGTTCCTCTATAAGGCTGTGCTATTGAAAGCACCCTGCAGAGGACACTGAGATGCAGGAGTGTCATCAGTGAGGGTCCCTGAAGAGAGGCTGAAGCTGGGGGCCAGGTGGGCGGCCCACATGGCTGTCAATAAACAAGTGCTGGAGCTGAGGGAAGGTACTGACTACAATTTGGTGCAATACCAGAGTCAAACCCGGCTTCGAGGAAGGTGTATGATCCCTTCTCTAAGGTGACTGCACTGGAAATTTAAATTTTTTTCCCTGTATTTTTTTTTTCTTTAATGCTGTCCATCAAGCCCTTGGTATCCTTTGCTGGAAGAGGGCAAGTGACAGGAGACCACTTGGATTCAGGTCTTCCCTCACCCACAGCACTCCTCATATGCAGCAAGGAGTCTCTGAAAAGCAGGGCCTGCCTTTGTTTTGTCCCGTGTCACTCAGCTCCCACTCACTCACTCAGTTTTCCCCCTGCAGCATCTCCCACTCGTCACTGACAAATAAAGCAGAGCTGAGCACAGAGCGTGGGGGGGCTGCCAGATGGCTCTGCAGGGCTGATCATCGTATTTCACTGCCTGTCTTTTGTTCCTTTTGCTTTTTTTTTTCCCTTTGTTTGCCATCATTATTCAACCGATTCACTTTTAAATCCTTCTCTGCATCTCTTTTCATCCCGGGAGTCACTGCTCTCTGTGTTATATGGGAGGCATCCCAAGGACGTTGTGTGGCATCTGTCACAGCATATGGTGCAGCTGCTGCCCCGGGAGCTCTCAGGGCTCCTGCCTCTTGCAGTGCCTGGGGATGTCCCCAGCAAGGACCCCTCTGATGCAGCTTGCCTTAAATACAGTAAAATACACCCGTTCTAGAGAGCTGACCATTTATTTTATGAGCAAATGGGCCCCTGCAGGTAGGATTTTTATAAACCTTAGTAGTCTATATGCTGGAAGCTGATAGATTTTTTTCAGCTTTAGCATGCTGTCCTCACTTCAGCCACTGTGTTACAGAGCCCTGGACTTCACATGCCTGTAATCAGGGTATGAACTACATAAATACAGAGTGTGCACTGCTCCCTTCCCTCCACACTGCACCTCATCTACAGTGATGCTCATTAATATTGGTCCACTGGAGGTATTTCTGAATTCTGTTACCATCGCTTCTCTGGTGTCTCCTTTTTTTCTGAGTTGGTTGTTTTCACATGTGAAGAGCCAGAATCAGATCTGTTAACTAGATACATTACATTAGGAAAGGGGAAGAACTGGAACAAAAGAGGAGAGGGGAGTAATAGAAATGCTAATAGAAGGATTTCATAAGGGAGAAACAAAAGGCAGATTTCCAATAATTTACCACCTTGCACAATTGGAAATTCCTGCTGCAACTTATTTTTGCTGGAAAGTATTCCAAAAGGTAGCATGTCTGGATTGGGTAATGAGTTATGTAACTTTTAGTTAGCTAAAGCTGAGACAAGTCCTGACTTTCTGAACTGAGGAATGAAATAATATAGCATAGGGAGAACATGGAAAAATAGTGGACCAAATGAGAGAAATTAAAGGTATGAAACTGAATAACATCATAGTAAGTAGGAAGGTGCTTTGATGGTTACTTTGGGAAGGACTGATAGAATTTATCTGGACAGGAGCTCCCAGAACTGCTGTGAGCTCTCTTACAACAGGGATCAAACTGACTCTGGATAAACTGAGACACAAGCATTGTTATTTAATATGCTATTCTCCTTCAGCCACGTTTTACTGAGTATATTACCATTATTTGTGGAAGAATGCATTAAAATAATCAAAGGCCTGGAAACCTAGAAATGTCTGAAAAACTAAGTTTTGTTTTAACTCTATCCCCTTGTTGACTTTTAATAAGCTCTTGCATGTCAGTACTTCCATTTCAGCAATGGTAAAATAGCACTTATAATTCTATTAATGCACATTGTCAGGGACCTGGGGGAGTTAGTTAATAGATCAGATAAAACTGGTTTTCACTGTGCCAAGCTATTTGTTGTGCAAGGATTTCCTACATTAATGTCACTGTCTGGCTTTCTAGGGAAGGACATGGCAGCAGTGCAGAGAACCTTAATGGCTTTGGGCAGCTTGGCAGTCACCAAGGATGATGGTTGCTACAAAGGAGATCCATCCTGGTTCCACAGGTAAAGTCCAGAGCTCAGCTGCTCAGAGCTGTCTTCCCTGAGAAGCTGGTAATATCATCTGCCTTTAGGCTTTAAGGAAATTTATTGGGAAAGGAAGGGAAGAATATTTCCCGAGTTTCCTTGTAACAGGGAGGATTTTCTCTCTGGAGGCTAGAGAAGGGAAGCAGGAAAAGTGTACATTTGCCATCAGGTTTGTTCTCTCACATCAGATAGCACACAGAAAGACTAAGGAAGACAAGGCTGTTAAGGATGTCTATGAACCCCCAAGTAGCAACACCTTCGTGGAGCAAAGAGAAGGCATGAAGTCTCTTTATTTTTCTCCTCAAACCAAAAATAATTTAATTTCCTAGGCTTCTTTATTCTTGGGGAGCACCACTTATCTGTGAAGAATTCTCTGTCTTGGCAAAGCTGTTTATTTTTTCTGAAATTCCATTTGTTTTGGCTAGGGAGGCTGTAAAGCAGGGACAGGAAGAAAAGGAAATCCTCCCTCAGTTACTCTCCTGCCCTGCAGGCATATTATTGACATGAGTTTCTACCCTCCAAGAGTATCTCTTACAGAGAAATGTTGAAGGCAGGTTAGCAAAAAGAGTTCTGACTGCTTGTCTTTTCTTTGCTTGAATTTTCTGATGTCTAGGTGAGGCTCAGCAAAAATAAAGGAAACTTCACTTTGTTTGTCTTAAACCCTGAGCTAGTTAAACTGAATCTGAGATTTGAATTTTAGATGAATAAATGCAAACTCCTATGCATTTTTTTAATGAAATCAGGTTACAATAACTTAATACACTGCACAAATAGATTTATATTTATGGAATATAATTAGGTTTAAAATTGATTTCAAATCCAGTTACATTCTTTAATATAAACCAGACATGAAATCACTATGACCCAGACAGACTTATTTGTTTTATGTAACTAAAACAAAGTCCCACATGGAAAAATTAATTTTCATCTGGACTCTTAATTGTGGGTGGGAACAGTTTTTGTTGGCATGGATGAAGATGTGATCAGCTCCCTTCTCTTCTAGCTGTCTGTCCAGCCTGTACTACTTGGATAGCCAACCCATATCCATTGCAGTCCCTGTGAAATGCTGTGTTGCAGGGCTGCCTTAAGGAAAGCTGGTGTTGTGGCATGTTGCCAGTCAGGAGCTGTTTTCTGAGTAGCTCCCCTATCCCTTCAGGCAGACAAAAACCTCTCACTGCCACCAAGTGTTCCTCATAATTCAGGGCTTTCAGGCTGATTCTTAATCACCTTAAGTTGAACTGGGAGACCAGTAAGAGTATCCGTGCAGGGATCTGCAGTGATTGGGATAATGCCACACTTGAGCTAAGCCATTTAATTTCCACTGCCAGTGTCTCACATTCCCAGTGCCATCAGACTGATGTCCCTGTCCTTGCATAGCAAGATTCATGGATCCATAGCTGTTTGTTATCCTGTGGCTTGGCAAACACAAGCACTTGTGTAAAGTTGGCACAAAAATTTGACAGATCTGGTGGGCTCGGTTTTTGGGTAAGAGTGATGCCAGACAGGCCAAACAGAGCTTGACATAGTGTGAGACATGGCAGGTGAGTAGACTTGCCTTCATCTCTTTTCTTAGTCTCAGTTAAGGTTGTTTCCACTCACCTAAAAACAAATCTTGTACATATTATCTGTAAGACCATCATATACTAAATGTGGGGCTTGTGATGGTAAAAATAATACTATATGATCCAAGCCATATATGTAATCAATTTCTATTAACCTATCCAGGCTATCCTTTGGTCTCTCCTTTTATTTCTTCTTTGCAGTTCTATTTTTTTCCCTGTTTAATTACTTTTTTATTTTCTGTGGAAGTACTCGTCAACATAGCAAAAAATTCTAAGAGGAAAGAGAAAAGAATAGTAGAATGCTTTTCTGTTTTTTAAATTAAAATAGAGGCAGACACAGTGAACCTGAGATTCAATTAGGTAATAGGAGTTGTTCTAAAAACTTCCTCTCATGGAGATCCTGGCAGTAGTTTGCTGCCTGTGTAAGTGTTCTGGGAAAGAAATTAAGCAGCCGTGAGAGGGGCCTGCTTTCTGAGGCATCACTGTTCTGTGTGCCTCCCCCAAAACACCGAGTTTTCTGAAAAGAGCTGTGGGATCTGAGAGCCTGTGGTGGACCTCGATAAGCCCTCTTTACTAGTCTATACTTCACCACTTGAGGACTCATTCTGAAAAATGGTCAGTCCTGGTGTCCTGTGGATCTTTCTCCCCCTCCCACTTTGCTGGGCTTTCACGTGGACATGAATTCATCTCCTGCAATTTCCTGAACACCCTGAGCCTAGCAGAGCATTGAAGTGCTTTTTGAGACTTGAGCCAGGGTTGTCAGCACGGTGTAGGATCTGACCCTCACAGAGAGGATCGTGTTGATGGTTTTCAATCACAGCAGGTACCTAACCCAGTATTCTCATCCCGGAGAGGGGTGGGGAAGAAAAGGTGAACTGTAACTCGATGCCATATTGCTGTGTAACCTGTAACCTGATCACAGGACAAACAGACACAGCAGGGAAATAGATTCTACCCACGTGGGAGTAGGGGCTGGTAGATGGAAGGGCTCCCTCAGTCTGGGACTCTGCCAATTCATATGGCTCATTTGATAACAACAGATTGATCCTTTTCCATCGTGAATCGCTTGTTTTCCCCACCTGGTAGAAAAGAAGGACGAATCCAAGATGAACAGTTTCTTGTGAGGCAGCAGATTGCAAATTTTCTCCTTCTTCTTAGCTGCCACTTTGGCCTTCAGTGCTATTTTCAGGGAGAAAAAGTCTCCCTTTATGCTCCAACAAAGGCTCATTGATCCAAAGGGCTTTTGAGACCAGGGACACTGAACAAAAGTGATCAGTATGTTTTGACAGAAGATAAAGAACTGTCATACAGTTAAAACACAGGTGTAAAGAGCAAAGACTATTGCTTAGGAGGTGAGAGATCTGGCAAGAAAGCAAACATTCTGTCCTGCAGACAGCCAATGTCCCCTCTGCAAAAATGAGCAAGTCCCTTCTCTGACCCACTGCTGCTCTGGGTGCACTCAGCTTTTATTTACACCACTGAGTTAAATTATACCAGTTTTTACTGTTGCTCTAGATGGGTATCAGCTTGTGGTACAGCACAGGTAAGTGTCTCAGGGATCAGATCCCATGGACTGCAGCTGTTAAGAGCTACAGGGTTCAACACAAATTAACCCTATTTTGTGTTTTATATACAACACTGCAAATAGTTTACCTGTCACAGCTTCTGGGAAGTCCCTTGGGGTTCTGCAATAATGGGAATATTGAAAATCTAAAGTATTGTAAGTTTGACTAGAGCATTACTTCTATCTGCAGGAAAGCAATTAGCCCAGCCAATATTGTCCAGCACATGGGATGGTGCAAATGACTTATTGCATGACAAGGGACATGAGCCAAATTTCAGATTTTCATTATCATGATCCCTGTGTGATTTCATGATCATACATAGAATGATGGTATGTATGTATGTTGCTTATTTTTTTGTGTATCTGGACAGGAAAGCACAGCAGAATCGACGAGGATTTTCAGAAGAGCAGCTTCGGCAGGGACAGAACGTAATAGGCCTTCAGATGGGCAGCAACAAAGGAGCATCACAGTCGGGTATGACAGGCTATGGGATGCCAAGGCAGATTATCTAAAAGCTTCTCTGTCTGTGGAGAAAACACTCTTTCTGCAGCATGGTCCGTTAAGGAAAAAAAAAAAAAAAGAAAAAAGAAAAAATGCTTATTAGTTCCCTTTCTGCCTGGTTTTTAATAGTTAGTGCTCTCTAAGGTTTGGGGTATTTTTGGTTTGGTTTGTTTTCTTTGCAGCTGCAAGAGTTCCCCCAGGAACTTGGGTTTTTGTGGTGGTGTGTGTCAGCTCACAGCACGTGCGCACTGCTGCCTCCTACTTTTCACTTCTGAACTATGCAAAGACAATTATTCTGTATTTATTTGCAAAGTGTTATCTTCCATATTTGTCTCACACTGCACTTGTATTTCAACCAGTAACCTCGTTCTTCAATTCAGTGATGATATTGTTTGACTGAAGAATAAAGACAAAATAAAGATATCTCAAAGGCTCTTTATTTAAAGGAGGTAAAAGCCAAAACCAACAACCACATGGTACAGTGGAGATGAGTTAAATATTTTCAATGGTCAGTCTCTCTTATCTCTAACCCAGAGCACTCTGAGTGACTCCCTGCTATAGTGTTTACAATCTGTGTTACATGTTCAATTTAATGTTTGTCCAAAGGCACACCTAAAGTGTTTTCATAAAAAGAAAAAAATATTTATTATCCACAGAGTCTGATTCACGTAGTCCCAGCCAATTTAGCTCAGATTTTTCTTGACCTAGTCTGCTGAGTCATCTGCAGCTCACAAACTTGTGAAGCAAGCTAAAATCAGTTTTATAAGGAAAACAAAAGCTGTGTGGGAAAACAAAGCAAAATAAGGATTAATTCACTATTTCTCATCAGCAGGTAGGCATTTGGCTGCTTTCTGGAAACATGGCCCCAGCATGCATGATGGTTACTTGTCACCACAGTTATTCCCTTTTGCTGCTGACCATGACACAATTTATATGGGAAATCCTTTGGCCAGGTGGGGTCAGCTGTCCCAGATGTGCATCTCCCATCCTCTTGCCCACTCACACCGTAGGGACAGAATGAGATATAGAAAAGACCTTGGCACTGTGCAGGCAGTTTAGCAGTAGCCACTACTGATCAGTTATCAACTTCTTTTGTCCCCAGTGCAAAGCAGAGCACCCAGCCAGGCTCGGTGCACCCAGCATCAGGTGAGTCTCCAAACTTAGGGAATTCTGCACTGTGAATGAACAGTCTGTCAGACAGAGGTGAGAACAGGCTTCATCTTGTGATAGTTGCTACTATACCAAGCAAAGCACAAAAAAAGTCGTGTTTCAAATGCAAAGCAAGAAATAGAACAAAAGTACCAGAATGCTTCTGACCTGAAAAACACCCACAGTTCAAATTCAAATAATCTGTTACACTCATTCATGAAGATGTGGCTGGCATTTCATTTAGAGACAGCTTGCTGGAGTGTCAGTAGAAGAAGTGGCTGACACAGTCACCTGGCCACCAAAGGCTGCCAGAGCATTCTCTGAGTGCTTGACTTGCCAGTCAGCACAACTGCCTTGGGGCTGTGCCCCACACACACTTGAGGGGTGCACACTCTTTTCTATCCAGGTTTCCTTGCTATTGACCATCTCTGGGCTTTCACTCACAACGCCCCTTCCCCTCTTCCCCACAAGCAAGAGGGAAGGAAAACATAATTGAACTCAGTGGGTTTTTACTTTTTAATTGATGACAGTTTTCCAAGAAGGTCTGAAAACATACTATCTAGGCAGGTAACAAAGATTAATCTGTTCTGACAGCTCTCTGGGTGCCTACATACATAGAAGGGGTGATTTCTGTCTGGCTTTGAACCCAGACAAACATGCTGACAGCTGGGTGTTTGCAAAGTAGCCCTAGGGCCAGCCACACACAGGTTCATGTGGCTTCAAAAATTTCTACCACCATGTAAACTGAAAGGATGGTTCCTTCAGCCCATGGGAAGCTCTATCTTCCCTGTCAGGAAAAGAGAATTACCTCTCCCCACTTCAGCCAAGCACTTCAGCCAAGCAGAGAAAGTGATGTGACGGTCACGTTGCATCATTGGCTCTGAGTGGATCTGCAGTAGCTGCCCCTGAGAAGGTCCTGTCCCCACCTGTACCTCCTCTAACAGCTGCCAGGGCATCTTGGTTCCCCCAGTGTCCTACTGTCACACTGCTTTGTGTTTACTACCTTCAGGGCTATTCTCCTTTTCCTTAGGTGAATTAGCTCAGCAGAGGAACAGATGACAACTCCAGATGGTGCACCTCAGATAGGGGAGTTCACGTTTTAGCTGTGGTAGGGCAGTACTCAGTAACTTCCCCCTAGATATGACATTAGTTGTAGCATGAAGAGACTAGAAGGTTTTCTTACTAGAAACAAATAAGCTGATTAAAGAAATCTGGGCTGATGGCGAGACAAACGCCTGCCACCAGAAATTTCACATTGGTGAATGTGAACAGCAGCCACAATCCTTTAATAGAAACTACAGTCATGGCCACAGTGGGCAAAATGGCTGGATGGGAGGAGCTGGAAGAACTGCCTTGCAGGTAGGTAAGGGGTCTGAGAGGTCCTAACCTGACCCTCTGCCCTACACCACCCTCACAGGGGACAGAGCCTGTAGGATCCCTCTGGAATTTGGTGACCTTGGCCTTCCCTCTCTAGCTGCAGAATTTTCATTCTATTTTCTATTCATATGTCCTCTCTGAAAACAACATTTTTAAGAGCTACATGACAATTAAATTACCAGGGTATATTACTTTACTCTATTTCTGATGCTAACAGCCTCATTGAAGTTATAGAAAACATTGTGCTTGCGTATTAAAAAAAAAAAAAAAACGGAACCAACCGTATTATGGAAAACCAGATAAGTGCTCCAGGAAAGAAAATCTATACCATGTAGCTCCAGACACAGGAAATAATGGCCAAAAATACTGATTCCCCAGGATCTTATTTTTGGCAACCAATCCCCAAGATCATAACATATTCTTTCATTACCTTAATCCATCAAACTAATCTAGCTGTTAGTATCTGGCAGTCAATGCTGCAAATTTATTCTGGAGTTCACTTTATCCTTTTATATTCCCATACAACAGATGGGAATATAAACTAATAATATTAATATTATTGTTAATTAAATGCTAATATGCCCTGGCCTACTAATATTCTTCTATTAAAATATCCCTAATACTAAGTTTACAAACATCCTAAGCCAAGAAGTGAATTAATACAGTACCATGTTAGTTGCAACCAAGTTAACAGAAAACATCATCACTTCTCTTATATCAGCAATAAGGCCTTGTAAATTTGCTTTTACTGCATCAAAAGCATCTGTGCAGATTTTCCAGAAGTCTAATTAGTTTATGTGACATCCTTGTGTATTGTTACTAGTTAAAAGCCTTGATATCCATTAGATTAAAGACATACAGGAGCTTTGAACACTGAGGGGTAGATTGTGTGTTTGGGAGGAGGGGTTTATGTGTTCCCCCTCCCAGCTCTGTAATGCTTAGGGTTCCCCTGCAGATGATGAACAGAATCCCACTGAAGGCTCTGGACTCAGTTTGACAGCAAGGGTGAGCTAAAACAAGATCCCCCACACGCTGATTATAATCCTGTTTGAAGCCTGGTTGTAACTTGATGTGCTATCTCAGGAATAGAATAGAATAGAATAGAATAGAATAGAATAGAATAGAATAGA
>QUSF01000016.1:879051-950756 GCA_003676055.1 Chloebia gouldiae
CTCTAAGCCTGTTCTGTGAATGCCATGGTAGGTCCTGAGCAAGAAAGGGAGAGGTTACCAGGGCTGCAGATAAGCCTGTGTACACAGACTTCCAACTGCTATTTCATCTTCTATAAACTTAAGAGAAACATAAAAGCTGATAGTTCAAATGCATGCATGAGCTACCAAAGGAAACAATCTGCAACACCCTAAATTTAAGGCTGTCACCAAACAGACAGAGTAACAGACAATGTTGTCAGCATGAGTTTTGTGCACAGCTCTTGATGGGAAACAAATTATTTTCCTCTTCTACGGGGCTTGTCATCCTGCAGGAAGGGCAGGCAAGAGGAAAGCACAAGAAGACACCAGCAGGAAAACATTGAGAAGCAGCCACTACTCCACACCCTAAAAAACTGATGTATCTATTTTAACTTTGCTGAGGTTGTTCTGCCCACGTGAATCTCCAAAATAAAACCACTACAGTTCTACAACTAAGGCTGAGCAGTACAAAATCATGAGATAAAATGGCAGAGGGAGACAAAAAAAAAATTAACTGTTACCACAGAGGGAAAATCACTGCCTTGGATAGAAGGAAATTCTTCTGCTTTCAGCTGCATTGTTTGCACTACCACACAGTGTGTGTTGCTGTGACATTCAAGTGAAGTTATAATGCCATTCCTCAGATGTAGAAATAGATTTGTCTTTGGTACTATTGGATTTATAGGGGATATTAGAAAGGTGACCTTTCTCCCTAATGAAATTTCTGTTAAAGGGCTCACTTAGGTAGAAATGTTCCTCTCTTATTGGGCAGCAGTAAATCTTATGCTCCAGTGAGCCAGTGCTCTGCAGACCATGTGGCTGCTTCAATCTTTATGTGTAGTTTCAGAAGAAGTGATGTCCAGAAACTCAGCAGAGAGCTCTACTTTCCTGATGACCTGCAGCTTGCTGGCAGGAGAGAGGAGGTGCTGGAGGGAAGGAGCAGGTAGCCCCAGGCCTGTGGCTGTCAGGGGCTGGAAGCACCAAATGTCTGAGATGGGCTGGTGACTGCTGTTGCCTAGAATCAAAGACAAAAACTTGCCACAACAATATTAAGAGTGCTTATATTAAAAGCAGATCTTTAATGAAATCTTTCAGATGCACCAATAGGGCTCTGTGCACGTGCACAATTGATTTACTATAAATTCTATAAGGTTAATTAATTAGTATATCTAGAAGATACATTCAGTAAGAGAGCAGTTCCCCCAGCAATCCACCCTTGGGGTCTGCACCTTGGAGTTGTTCCAGAGACATCTTTGCCCTTTTTCTTGTTATGTCTTCTGAGTTCTAGTGCAAAACAGTGTCCTTGTTAGAATTCCTCTTATGGAAAATAAGACTAAACAGAATTTCAGGAATGCGTTAGACAAGGTTAGCTTATTTTTCTAAAATATGATAGAAAGAGCAGGAAAAGTACTAGAAGCTATATAACTGTGTATCAATGGTCTACAAAACTACAAGCATATGAAAAATATATGAAAAGCAAAAATCTTCAGGCATCACTGCTGGGTACTTCCAAACTGAATTTTAAGAAAGGGCATGCATTGTCATCCTGTCAGCAAAGATGTGAGGTGGATGAAAGCTTTTTTGTTTGCACAAGGATCAAGTAAATGCTCTGTTTCTCTCGTTTTTTGGCAAGATATGGAAAGGCCAGCAAAAATGAACAGGGTTTGTTTTTAGGAGCAGGTTTTGCATTAGTGTTGTTATGAGTCAACGCTTCATTCTAAGTTTCTTTGTATTACATCCCACACATAATGTAAATGTAAGGGTAACTCTGCTGCTTCCAGCTCCTTCCAGCACTCAGCCCAAGCACTGCTTTGACCAGGTTCTCAAATGTGCTGGAGGAGTGCTTGTACCCATGGGTATGCCCCACACTCCCAGGGCTGCTGAGCACTGGATGTGTTCTTTGTTGGTGCCAGTTCTTGGTTAAAGGGGGCAAATTCCCTTCCTCATCTTCAGGAAAAGTCACATAAATTCAGGTCTGGCTTTAAAGTGCTGGGATACCATGGCAACATTAGTTTTCCAAGAGAATAGGAAAACCTTTTGATTCAAGGAGGAAAAATCAGTAATTCAGGTTTAGAAGGTGCAAGTGGGAGATCAAGGGACTCTGTGCATGTGACAGGAAAGTTCACCACCTTCTGGTATTATTAAAAAGACTCTTTCTGTGGATCTGCCACAACAGCAGTGGTGTTAAATCAAAGCAGTATTTCTTAGATTGATGTAGGAACCCAGGGCAGAGGGAATATCCCCTTGTCTGCCCTGGGGTGCTGACTCCCAGGAAAACACTGACTTTGACCCTCATTTATGGAGAAGGCCTCCAAAGCCTCAAAGTAACCTAGAGACCACAAAAATGTGAAATAGATTGTAGAGATTGTAGAGAGTAGTTTAGTATGTCACATGGGTGAGAAATTTAGATTTTAGGATTTTTAACATACTGTAGATATGCACAAGATGGAGGGTACAGGGTCTTGTCTTAAGTTTCTTTCTTCTTCCTTTTTCTTCTTGGGTTTGGGTGGTGTCTTGTAATTGGGCAGAAAAATCCACATTGTGGGTCTTTAGGGGTCAGTTATTGGGTTAGAAAAGGTAATAATCTAGGTGTCACTTCTTAATTGGGTAGTTAGGTTTTGATTAGACTTAAAAAGACCTTGTAGCATGAGCTTGTTAGCCATT
Source organism: Chloebia gouldiae (assembly GCA_003676055.1). Taxonomy (NCBI): domain Eukaryota; kingdom Metazoa; phylum Chordata; class Aves; order Passeriformes; family Passeridae; genus Chloebia; species Chloebia gouldiae. The sequence continues at coordinate 881,734 of QUSF01000016.1, forward strand.
TTTGTGCTGGTTTTGGGCATGCAAGGTCTGGGCACAGCCAGTGTGCTGAAGTCATGATAAGATAACAGTAAAACAAGAACCTGGAGATCGAAAAAGTCCTGTGTGTCTGCTTTTCCTGGCACAGAACTGCTTCAGGAGTTTCCCCCTGCCAGGGGAGCTCTCAGGGAGTTGCCCAGCGTGGGGCCCACAAACTCACAGATTCCCCTACCTCAGAAGTGTATTTTGGAGTATGGATAATGGTCAGACTCAATTAAAGTTCTCAATATTAGGGTATTTTCCAACCTAAATGATTGTATGATTCTTTGAAGATGAGCTACAGCTGGGTCCCCACACCAGCAGCAGCTGAAGAAGGTTTTGCCATGAAAAGCAAGAACTCCAGCTGTAGCCAGGTGAATTTGGTAGCTGGAGCACGTGAAGGACCTGCAGTGGAAGGTTCAGGCTGTCCTGAGCAGAGAGATGGTGACATGAACAGCACCAGCCTCATGTGTGTGAGCTGGAGTGCTTTTGGGGGGATTTTGCTCTAGGGAACGTCCCTAGAAGGGCTCAGCAGGGGCAGGCGCTGCTGGGACTGTGGAAAGCAGCTGCTGATCCTCCCTGGCTGTTTGGTACCAAGGGTGTTTTGTTGCTGGAGCTGTTGTTAACCAGGGCAGAGGCACAGCTGAAGCTGAGCCCTGCAGGGGCTGTGCCAGGGTCAGTCCGAGGGCTGAGCTGCCTCCTTTGCACCAGCCCAGCCCACTCACAGCACTGCCCTGCCAACCTGAAGGTCAGTGCTGTGAGTTTTTTAGGGAACAGACCTACAGCTTCTGAGTACTGGGAATTTCTTTTTTCTTGAGGCTCCCATGTATTCAGTTTCATTCTCTACCTTTTTTCTTGGAAATCTTCTCTTTCGGGCTTCTTACTGTGATTAAAAAGCATTTCTGATCACATTCCAAAAATCTAAGTAAAATCATACTGTGTTTTGTAAGAAATTTACTTGGCTCTTGAGGTCTTGTTTAAAAGCACAAATCTTTTTGTGTTGTGACATGTTTAATTACGTAAATCCTTCCCCCAGAAGCATTGCCATAATGTCAGCTGGATCATGAGGTGTCAAATACAATGGCTAGAACAGAGAGATTTTTTTGTTTGTTTGTTTTGGTGGTGGTGGTGGGGAGGGTTATGCATTAGTAAGTCAAGCTTTTCCATAACCTTTCAAGAAAGAATTTGAAGAGAATTATTATGTGAAAATAATTATTGCAGTATATTTCTGTGTTTTCTGGATGTGAGACACCTGTAACCCACTGAATCATAGTAAGTAGAAAAAAAAAAAGAATGCTTTTACAGTAAGTACCTATTTTTCTTAACTTTTTGTCTTTATTACCTCTGTCTTCTTCACTTTTTTATACTTGGTGTAGGATGAGAATCAAAAGCAAAATTATTGTGTACAGCCTCTGCTTTCTGTAAAATGAATCCATGAATGTTTAAACAGGTTTTGTGCTGCTTGCTTTTTAAGTGGGAGTTGTGAAATAAAGTAAGCCATAGTACTGCCATGTCACTGAAGCAGGCTGCATGAGTGTACCTCACTCTGGCAGAATATGTTCTCTATTTAAAAATGCCTGTCTCAGAGTAATATGATGAGTCCCTTAAGAACTACCTTCTGCAGCTGCTCTGTGAATTGCACTCCTATTGGAGTCAAGTACATCCAGGCAAATTGGATTATTAGCTGGAGATAAATGGGCCCAGGGAGCACTTAACTGCAGGAGCCATGATGCTCTTGCCCTTTAGCTAAGTGTAAAAGCTGGCTTTTACAAAAGCAGGAGGCATAAAGGAAGAAGGTTTTAGTTCTGAACATTGTCTTCTTCCTTTCAGAGGCTCTGTACTAGCTGTAATGGGATGAATCATAAACCTTAACATACCTCTAGAATGAATCTTTAGTTTTGAACACAATGAATTTCAGGAAGATGTTACATTCTTTGCAGTGATTTTTAAACGAAAGGGGTATTTTAGCTTTGTGTTGAGGAGAACAACTGCAAAACGATAGTTTAATAGTATTGTAGGTATAACACGTGTGATCAAGGCCAGCAGAGAACACTTAGCATGCTTTAAACTTCAAAATCTTACAGTGATATTTTTAGGGTACGAGAAGATGTGGGATGGAAACAGCTGGACTTATTTTCTTGCTGTGTTGTGTTGGTGAGATGTGAGCCTTTGCAGAGCGCTGTGTGGTCAGCAAAGCCTGCAGGGAACTGAACTGCAGTGGTCTTGGCTGCCTAGCTGGGGCTGAGGAATAACACATCCTCTAATGGGCAGAGAAAACGAGAAATGGTTTTTATTGTTGCTGTTGGTTTTTCTTACTACTCCTGGGCGCCTTAACTCTGAAAAGAGGAGCAGATGCAGTCTGATAGCAAATAAAAACTAAATGCAAACATCTCCTGCCTGCTGCTAACCTGCCTGTTTTATACACGTGGCAGTTCTTTAGGGAAAAAAAGCAAATTAGAAATAAAAAATTGGAAGAATAAATGGTTTTAAAGCTGCCTTTCCTGTGAGCATACTTGAAATAACCAATGAAATGCAGGAAAATATAACCCATAAAGCACAGGAAAATATGGACAGAATAAAATTCTTGGGAACAAAAAACTATAGTGGAGCTTAACCAGCTGTTCCTTTAGAAACATTAGGGAGAAGAGGGAGATGAAGGACCTCTACAAATGGAAACATAAACCAGTCATATTTAATGTCATCAATACCCCCTCTTCTGTCATCAAAGGTCACCAGGGGCTTTGAATTTTCGTTGTTCCTTTGGTCAATGTTTGTATAGGCTCAGTTAATACTTCTAATTTAAATCTATATATAGCAAGGGAAGATGCAAGTCCTGTCACCTTGGCTGGGAACAAGGGAAGGCGGATCTTTATTCACATTAGTGGGAAGCTGCTCATAGCAGAGACCGGTAATGGACATTGCTTAAAGAGAACTGGCATTTGCTTGTTTACTTGGCTGTCTTAAAATAAGACTGAATGCACAACAAAATGCACATGCTGCTTCCAGATCCTCCCCTCTGTGCAGGCAGAGCTGCTGTGCTGGAAAAAACTGTTCCTGTGTCCAGCAGGAGCTACTCAAAAAACAAAGAAATTAAAGACAGTGCTCTGACTAAGGTGTTTTATTCCAATATAGATGGATCTCTATCCATCAAAAGGCAACCAGGACCTCTAAAAGAACATTTTATTTAAAATCTGAATTTTCAGAACACTGTTTTGCTCCTTGGAATGAGGAAAACTAATTCCAAAAATAGTTCTGTAAAGAACATCAGTTATGAGCTGGGTGCTTCTAACTACACTTTGTCCTTTGGGATCGAGGATGTGGCTATTGCCACGTGCTCAGTGTTTTACAGAATGAATCGTGTTTCCTCCCTTAGGATTCATTACAAATTCAAAGCACTTCCCAGACTTATTATTGCGTCTGGGAGTTCTTTATAATCATCATGATTATAATCTTTATAATCATCATGAGGTGGGCTGCACTGAAAATGCAGGGTTTTATGAAGACTCATTGAAAAATACAATATCTATAACCAGTTTGAAATCATGTACATACAGTTATGTGTCATGTCCTCGCCTCCCCATGTCCACCCCCAAAGGGAAATTGGAGTTAAATATATTCTTTAAAGTATTATGAGAAAGAAGTTTGAGAAATGATGAGGCGGAGGCAAGCTCCAAGATTTGATGTGTTGAACAGGATCCCGACCATGTGATGGGTTCAGTGTGTAATGAATGCTCTGGAGGAGAAATTTTGACTGCCCTGCATGTCACTTGCAAAACTAAGAGCAGAGTCAACATGAGGGTGCACAAAATTCTGAGCTGTGTGAGGAGGCTGTCCTTACAGAAGTGCACGTGGTTTTTGTCTTGCTTATATTGTTTTGTGGTCATGGCAGTAAAACAGCTCTGCCAGTGCCTCAGATGGTCCTAAATTAGCTCTCTGCTGCTTTTGACTCATCAAAATACATGAGGAATCCATCTGGCCTGTTAAATTAAATCCACTACAAGTCTGGACAAGCAAAAGTTAGGTCAGTAGCCAACATGGAAGTGAGTATAGGGAGCTCCCTGAGCGTGAAGGTCAAGAGACGCAGGCGTTCAGCACTACTGTGTTACATGCAGGAAGTGCAGTCTTTGCAGGTTCTGACATTACTGTACACAAAGGATTTAGTGTGGGGATCTTATCCCATGCTTTCCAGACAACAAAAGCTACTGAAATTTCGCTGGAGTAGGCTGGTGCAGCTTATGTGATCAGCTGCCCTTACTAGACACTGTGCCTGTACATGTGTGATTAGCTTGTGTGCTGTGATATCCACCTGAGCCTTAAAAAAATCTCAGGTGGCTTGCCTGATTTGGCAAATTGCTGATAAGACTGATTTCCCCAATGGTCTTGATTAACTTCATTTTATCTTTCACAGGGTGATTGGCTCTAACATTTGGAGAGTTGAAGCTTCTTGAAAGAATATAGGATAGGACCTGCTTATGGGAAAATACAGTGTTTAAATCCCAGGTAAAGCTTTTGTGCAGAAAGCTGGCTCCAGTACTGGGAGATGTTGACTGGTGGAACTGGATAACATGATGGTGCTGAAGAAAAGCTCACAAGCTCTTTGTGTTGAGGTTGTGTGGAGACACAGCAGCTGGAAATGATGTTTCTCTCTGCTGGCCTTCTGCACGGCAGACACAAAGCATAAAAACAAACCAAATCAATTCAGCTGTAGTTCAAACTACACTAAGATTTTAAATTTTTTTAAGTGATTATACTGTAAATGAAGCAGCCAGGGCTATAGCTCCCTCCTGTTTAGAGTTCCTTAGTTCTTACAATTTCTTCACAGGGCAGTGAGTGTGTAAGGACATTGCAATATGCAGAACATGCCCATATCCAACCCAAAAAGTCCTGCTTCTCTAAGCAACATACGAACAGCAATCTCTGTAATGCAGAACCTAGATGCAGGCAAGGGAAAAAATAAAGCAGCTTGTGTGGATCACAGTAACGAGTTTTATATTTAGACTTTCATTTGTTTCCATCAGTCCAGATCCTCTTAACTTCTGTCTGTTATTTCCCAGCACTCAGCCCAAGGGCACGAGCAGGTATTCAGCTGGTGATCTACTCCTAATGAAGATTAGCTGAGATAAAGAAATTGCCTGCCAGTACCCAAAGATGTCAAGGTCAAAGAAAACTGCAGTGACCTAGGTAGAACATCAAGAGAATATCTCTGGGGGAAAAAAAATTTCAGTAGGGCAGTTTGGTCATTTGAACCAAGTGCAAATCTTGGTCAATTATATTCATGGTTAACAGCCCTCATGAACAGTTTATCTTGATAGACTAGTCTGTGCTTCCATGTGGTTTTTATTACGAAAACCATATTTTCCTTGTAAGTTATCTGGGACTAGCAGAACTATGTTACTCAAACACTAAAAATACTTTTGTGTAAACTTTTCTTTGTCAAATTAGGTTGATTAACTTCCTGGTGCCCCTTCCTGTCAAGTAGGCTTTTTCAGTTCTTGAATTAATCTCTTTAGTGCTTCTGGGTACTCTGCATATCAAAATCTTTAGTGGGTGAGGGATGACAACAGCAGTGTCAGTCACTTCTAGGGATGAAATATTGAGCTGCTCCATAACTCCTGAACAGAGAGACTGAAGCCCCAAACTCACCTGACTCAGTGAAATAGCTTGTTTAATAGTTGAAAGTGCTGCCCTGACTTGGCCTCTGTAGAGGGTGTTACCACTGGTTTCAGTGCTACTTCAGCTGGGTCAACCTCATTATAGCAGAAACTCTGTTTTTTATAGTATTTATTTTATTTGAAACACAGCAGGTTTTGCACCTCTGTCACTGTCCTAATAAGTCATATTTAATCTAGCAGTATTTATCCATATATGCTGTATCAGTATTGCTTGACTTGTTCATTGCCCTGCTACACATAGCAATTTCATATAAGCAAGACAGAAATGGAAAGTAAAATTAGCTAGTGGCACCAATGAGCATTGAATAGTGCAAGACCATTAGCTGCTGCAATAGAAGGGCTTGCTGTCCTTAAAATGGCACAGACAGATGAATGGATGTTGTGTCCAAAAGATGTGCTCACTTAGCGTTTTAAATTTAATTTAAATTGATGTGATGCAAATCACGAAGCTATTCTCAGTCTGTTTGAGATTAAATAGCTCTATTAGTGCTGCTATGCAAGATGGTGAGCTGCTTCATTTCAGGTGATGTACTCTGCCAGTGGCAGTTATGTATTTTTTCTGGATCCTTGAAGACAGCCCAATTGCCTGTAATTTCCAAGGTGATTTTGTCTGTTGGAAAATGTTTTGTTACATCAGAGACCTCTAGTGCATAGTCAAGCATTGTCAGCAATCAGAAACTGAGTAAGAGGTGAAGGAGAAGAAAAATAAATACAAGTACTGTGATTCCAAGTTGCATCTCTAGATGACAAAGAGCAAGAAACATGGTACTCGTTCAGTGGAGGAGGGGAAAAGAGGTTCAGTTGATACTGATACACGTATTACTAGACAGTTATAAATAATTTAGTATTTAGTAATCAATTGTCACCCACTTCCATACTTTGATAAAAGTATCACTTCATCTTGCTTGAAATTTCAGCCTTCAAAAAATGGAAATAGCATCTATTGTGTGCTGGTTCTGTCTTCAGTGGTGGAAGGGATGTATTCAAAATGTAAATACACACCTGCCTGTGTGTATCTTCACAATCTAATAGTGTCACAGTAGTTATTAGTAAAGGTATTTAGAGGGTATAGGTATTTGACTTTCTTTGTGTTCAAAATGAAGCTGAATAACAAATTCAACTGGCTTATTAGGAAGGACAGCCAAAACCTTTCCTTTCTCTGTTGGAAGTAATCTCAGCTGTAATTTGAAGAAATTATTGAAATAACAAAATATGGAATCAGACAGTGTGATTGTGTACCAATGAAAATTGATTGATTTAAGAATGTTCATGAATGCCTTCTGAAAGGTTGTTATAAACTCTTAAACTCTTGTTTAGTTTTCACAGACATGTTAAAATCTGTGCTTTACCTGAGTTTTGATTAGAGAAAAACAGATAGAAGCAGTATGCAAGAGAATTCTTATAGGTAATAAAACCAGGTTGTAGCAGAATTAACTTTGCTTTGTGCAGGGACTTTCCTCCATTATTTCATGCAGCTTGTTAGACATTTCTGGTAAGCAATGGAAGATCCTGCAATGCAAGCAAACCCTGTCACTTCAGATGTATAGTTTGTTAAAAATGTCATGCTGAGGTTAGTGGCTCTGTGGAGCTCCCTGCTGTGTTAGTGGGCTGATGCTGCCAGGCTGGTTCTGGGCTCCCATCAGTTAAAGGAGCAGGAAGGCCTCTGAGCTGAGCATGAAGACAGCTTTGGCCAGAAGGGAAACATTTCTACCACACAGAGATGATTATTGTGCAGAAGATAGGTTTGGTTAGATAATTGCCTCTTTTCTGTCTGTACTCAGTGTGATTCATCTTCTCTGTTCTGAATGCTTCTCTGTCACCATCATGTATAGACTTGGTCTAGAAAACAAACTTAGATTTACATGCCCAGCTTCTAGACAGTCTAAGACAGGTGAGATGAACCCTACCTCCCCCCAGCATGGTGTGCTGCATAAGACAAGCTTTTTGTCCTAGAAGGCTGAATTGCTGCTATCCCAGCTTCCTGCAGCTACGTGTGTGTAATACAGACAGACATCTCTGCTGTGGCTTGAGGCTGTTGTGTGGATCCTCTGTAACCTTTCCTTTAATCAGGTGGCTGGGGGGTGTAGCAGAGAAGCTGAGGGAGTGTTCTCAGCCAGGTGTGAGAAGCACAATCAATGTGTGCATGATTGTGATTAGATTTATTGCTAGTAGAGTATATAAATATTGCCAATGCAGCATATAAAGAAAAGCTTTATGATCTATTAGAATGGATTATAATGTCAAAAGGATTATAAATGAAAGAAGGTTTGTCTAGAAATGTGTACGTTTACAGTCTTTGGCCCTGCAGAATTCTCAATTATAAAGCAAGAAAGCACCTATGTAGTTAATTCAAGACTGTATCTCTGTATTTATCAGGATCTTGGCACTTTTAGTCACTCATCCAAAAGTGAGTGTTCCCTGTCTTCCCTGCTAAAGGAATCCACCCTGAAGTGCTGGCAGCTTCAGGACAGCTTGTCCTCAGGACAGCTGTCCTCCTGGGTTGGTAGATGGTGTCAGGGAGCAGAATGGTCCCCCTGTTATTCAGGAGGAGGCAGTCTGAGAACTTGGGTGTTCATAAATCCATGGGACCAGAGGGGATCCACCCCAGGGTGATGAGGGAGCTGGCAGATGAGCTTGCCAAGCCGCTCTCCATCATTTACCAGCAGTCCTGGCTCACTGGGGAGGTCCCAGATGACTGGAAGCTGCCCAATGTGACACCCATTCACAAAAAAGGGTGGGAATGAGGATCCTGGTAATTATAGACCAATCAGCCTGACCTCAGTACCCAGCAAGGTCATGGAACAGTTTGCACTGAGTGTCATCACACAGCACTTACAGGATGGCCAGGGTGTCAGACCCAGCCAGCAGGGGTTTAGGAGGTCATGTTTGACCAACCTGGTCTCCTTTCATGACCAAGTGACCCACCTGGTGGATGCAGGAATGCTGTGGATGTTGTCTATTGGCCCTGTCTCCCACAGCACACTCCTGGGAAAGCTGCAGCCCATGGCTGGGACAGAACACTCTGTGCTGGGCTCAGAACTGGCTGTATGGCCGGCCCAGAGAGTGGTGGTGAGCGGTGCTGCATCCAGCTGGGGACAGGCACCAGTGGTGTCCCTCAGGGCTCTGTGCTGGGCCAGCTCTGTTCAATATTCTTATTGATGACATGGATGAGGGTATCAAATCTTTCATAAGTAAATTTGCAGATGGCACTAAGCTGGGAGCATGTGTCAATCTGTTGGAAGGTAGGAGGGCTGTGCAGGGAGACCTGGAAGAGTTGGATGTATGGACAGAGTCCAATAAGATGAAGTTTAATAAGTCCAAGTGCCCAGTCCTGCATTGTGACCACAATAACCCCTGCAATGTTATAGGCTGGGGTCACTGTGGCTGGACAGTGCCCAAGCAGAAAGGGACCTGGGGGTACTGACTGACAGCTGACTGAACATGGGCCAGCAGTGTGCCCTGGTGGCCAAGAAGGCCAATGGCTCCTGGCCTGGATCAGGAATGGTGTGGTCAGCAGGAGCAGGGAGGTCATCCTTCCCCTGTACTCAGCACTGGTGAGCCACCCTTGAGTGCTGTGCCCAGCTCTGACCCCTCAGTTTGGGAAGGACGTTGAGATGCTCGAGTGCGTCCAGAGGAGGCAACGAGGCTGGAGAGGGGCTGGGAACACAAACCCTGTGAGGAACGGCTGAGGGAGCTGGGGCTGTTCAGCCTGGAGAAAAGGAGACTCAGACCTGACTTTATCACTCTCTACAAGCCCCTGAAAGGTGGTTGTAGTCAGGTAAGGGTTGGTCTCTTTCTCCAAGCAGCAACTGACAGAATGAGAGGACACAGTCTTAAGCTACATCAAGGGAAATACAGGTTGGATATTAGGAAAAAGTTATTTACAGAAAGAGTGATGAAGTACTGGAATGGTCTGCCAGGGGAGGTGGTAGAGTCACCAGTCCTGGATGTTTTTAAAAAAAGACTGGATGTGGCACTCAGTGCCATGGTTTAGTTGAGGTGTTAGGGCACAGGTTGAACTCAATGATCTTTAAGGTCTTTTCCAATTTAGTGATTGTGTGTCTGTCTGTGACATCAGTTTGCCCAGATTGCCTGGTCTCCAGTGGCATTTTATATACCCTTTTGCAAGTCAGTGTGCACCAATATCAATCCAAACATCACAGCTCTCCCATCTCTGGAATGCATTCATTACATGAGCATCCTCCTGCAAATACCCATCTGGTGTTTTTGTCTTAGGACAAACCATATTGCCCATCAGAGTGGAAAGGGAGAGAGGTGTCTGGGTGTGTAAGGGAGGCTACACCAAAGATCCAGCTATGTGTTCTTCACTATCTTTTTTTTTTTTTTTGGCACCCACATGGTAGGTCACAGATTAGACTTTCAAGCTGCCCTGGTTGTGTGAGAGTCTTGATGAGATGGGAAAAAGAAAGGCTGCCAAACAGATGTGCTTGAGAAAGTTACTCCCCTAATGAGAGTGATGTGAATAAAACCAAGTGTTATTGGCACTGTGTGAATTGCCTGAGAAGTCTGTTGAAGTTTGATTTTTTTTAATCTTCAGACTTTTTTTTTTTTTACTAGGGGGAAGATGCAATTAATTAAACAGAAGAAAATAACAATGTTCACTTTCATAAGATGGTTTTATTTCTAATATGTTTCATGTTTCATTTCAGTTTGTCATTCTCTTTATATTGACTGCATTATCATGAACAAAACTCAAGCTCATGATTTTTAAAAGGAGAGGAGGGGAAAGTATGTTCTAGGTACTGTAACAATGTCGTGGTTTAGCCATGGTTATCAGCCAAACTCCCACCCAGCTGCTCAGCCCCTACCTCCTCTCCTCAGCTGGATCAGGGGAGAAAATGGGAGGAACTGGAAGGAGGGAAAAGGTTTTCTGATGAAGACAGGGAGATTATTTGTCAGATACTGTCACAGGAAAAGTAAACTCAGTTTGGGGAAAATTTACTTAATTTATTGCAAATTCAAATAGAAATTGAAGTATTAATGTGGGTAGTGGGAAACTAAATGGCAAACATTGAAACAACATTGCTCCTCTCTGCTTTCCCTGACCCACTTCTTTGCTTGCTGCTCTTCTGCTTACCCACACCCTTTCACCTCCCAAACCCTGAGTAGTGCAGGGGGATGGGGACTTACCTGTCAGTGCTCTCTCCATCTCTGGACTAGCTTCTGAAACAGCACTTACAGCATTGTAACTCCCTGTGCGTGGGGCACTGGGAGACTTTGGGGACTTACATGAACATTTTAAGAGACCAGAGTAGTCCCTAAAAGTTAATCATAATTAAATAAAAACAAAAAAAAAAATAGGGAATTCCAAGCAATTACACATAGTAATATGGAGTGCATGGATAGACTTTCCTATGCTGCTAAGCTTTTATATAGCTTAACATACCACTTTGTATGCTTAAAATACCTTGCAGTTCTAGATCAAGCAGCAAGGACTGAGGACAGTAATTACTGTCATAAGCCAAAGATGACTCCTGATAAGAAGTGTTTATTTTGCTAGCACATTATCTAACTGTAGGACTTTTTGCCTTGTAGTTGGAAGTAATTTATTGATGGTTACATGGGCAGAGCATAGATCACAACTGGACCTCACTTGCTATGAGTGCCAAATACATCTTTTATATTCTATACCTCTATTGTAGTCTTTGGGGTTTTTTAAATTGCTAGTCTAGGTTTTATGTCTTCAAAGATAAATTAATAGGAGGGTTATTTTTTTTAAATAATACTTGTATATCTCCATTTCTGCAGTTGACTCAAGGAAGGCATTGAGATTGTTAATCACTTAAAAGGAAAGACAGCTCTATACTTAGCATCCATTGAGGAAAGTACTGGTTTACATCCTCTATAAATATTTAATTAACAAAGACAATAGGATGGAACTGTTATAATACAAGTGACTTCCTGCATCTGATTACAAAAAGGATTCTCAGTTTGAAGCCTGATCTATTTTAATAATATGAAGTAAGTTGCCTGGAGCAGTTTATTTTTCAGTTATAATAAAAGAACTAAATTTGAGTGTTCAATAGTGTACATTACAAAATTTTAGAAGAGTCCAAATACTTGTCTTGATTTGTTATTGTTATCTGTAATTTTCAACACCCTTATTTATGCTTAAATATCTTTTTCTTATTTTAGCATATTTTTGCTCTCACTTTTACATTTTGCTTGCCACATGTAACTAATGTTGTGACATTTTCACAGAATCATAGAATATGCTGAGCTGGGAAGGACCCATGAGGATGAGTGATGTATAGATTTTAGCACTGCAGTTTTGTACTTTGATATTTCAACTTTATAAAGACCATGAAAAGCCTATTTTATCTAGTCTGAAGTTACATGATAGCAGTCTTCTAACATTTGCAAAGGTGCAGGAGGGCAGATGAGATTACAATTGGAAACTCATCGAAGTAAATTGATGCCTCTTTTGGTCCTGGACATTGCAATTAGCTGTCTTCAGCTTCACAAGCAGAAGGGGTGCCTGAGAAAAGGTGCAAGGCTCTTTCTCAGCTTGGACAAAGCATAAAATTAATTCTCCTGAAATGGATGAAAAAAATGATCCCCCAACAGCTAAACCTGAAGATGAAGTAAATGTAAGTAGGTGACTTAAACATTCTTGATTTAAACATTCTTGATACTTCATGACATTATTAGATGACTTGTGATCTAATTCTTAAGTGTTAAACTTAATATGATGGTTAGATTTGGTATAATTTTCTGGTTTATAGCTCAGTCTGAAAATGTTAACATGTGTTTATCCCTGGATTGCTAATATTATCTATTTTCAGACAATTGAAATAATGGACACGTCAGTGTGACAACACAAAAGCTTATATTGGTGTCATGCAGCATTTTTTTCCAAAAAAGTTAACTTCTAGGCAAGAAAGGCAACATTAAAGGAGTCAATGTATTTTGCTTTTCCCAGAGAAGATAGAGAAGGGGATTGTGGTATGAGAGCTGACTCATGACAAAGATGTAATTAAATAATTTAGTGTATGGTGATAGTCAAATTGCAATGTTAGCTGGAGCCAGTTCTAGAATACAAGAACTAAGTTGCAGTAGAGGAAAGCTGAACTGAGAATTATGGTCCTTATTGAGGGAAGGGAGCAGCTTAACTTTGCTGTTGCTTTCCTTGCTATAAAATGTTTATGGTAAATTAATAAAACTTATAGAAATATTGATAATGTAGCACACAGCATTCAATATTCCTATGAATCCCATGTAACAGAGAACTTTGTCTGGAAAGCTTGGTACATGAATTGCTTTAAAAAAAAAGAGGATTATCGTAGATGCAATGAAGACATCAGTTGTTTCAAGTGCCCCCTTAAATATCCAGTGATGTCAATTTTGTGTAATTTTTAACAATACTTGACAGGATTTAATTTTTAATAATCTGTCTGTTTAAGTCTAGAGCCATAAAAAGGAGTTACATGGGAAAACATTAATATAAAATATTATTGTGGGAATCTTGATGAAAGTGACCAGAATTTCATAAGTCAGAATTCAGCATTCATTGAGCTGCCTCAAGCTGGCCTACTGAAAACCTGAGTGTATAAAGGAACTTCGTGACAATCCAGAACTTTAAACAAAAAACCATTCATTTTCATCCTTAAAGAGACTCAGTAAGGTTTATAAAAAATACAGAAGATGGGAGCACACAAAACAAATGCAGTTCATTACCTAGCTAGAAGACATGAATCTGAAATGTTCCAATTCTGTGCTAAGATTTTGAGGAAATTGTAGAGGGTCATACTTAGTCTTTTAATTCTACTTGTTATTAATTATTACCAAGTTTTCTTCTCCTTTCAGAACATCCTCCACTCTGAGATCAAAGATTGCTATCTGTTGCATTTGAGTATGGGACCAGCAGGATATTTGTGGGGATGTTTCTTATGCATCCTCTGAGGATACACAGAGGTCTCTTCTTGATAGTATTGCTGTGCATAATATCAGAGAAACATATCAAAAAATGGGTTGGTGAAGACTTCTGCAGGTTTTTAATTTTTTTTAAAGAACAGGGCTAACATCAAAACAAGAAACAGATTTCTTGGAGCATTGATGCTCTGAGGTTTGAATAACTCCAGGTGTGGGGGTTCCCCAACCTCTGTGGGCATGACCTTTGTGGTGGAATGCATTGTTCCCTCTCCCACAGTGCAGCTGGAATGTCCCCTGCTGCTGTGGCTCTCCACTGTGCACCTGTGAGGAAAGTGTGGCTCTGTCTTCTCCATAGCCACTTTAGATATGGGAATCTAGGATTAGATTTACTCACACTGCCTTTGCATTTTTGTCTCCTGCTGAACAACCCCAGGGCTCTCAGCTTTTTGCTGTACATCATATCCTCCAGCTCCCTACCTCTGTGATCTTCCCCTGGAATCACTCTGGAAAATCAACATCTCTCTTCTCCGGATTGGCCCGAAACACAGATGGGCATCCCCTACTGCTGAGCAAAAGGAAAGAAGCACTTTTTGTAGGTGATTTCACAACACCACTTTTGCACATGGCTGGAAGTTGTGCTTGTCATTCCCTGAGTGTCAAGCTGCATCAGCACAGAGCTTTTGTAGCCACTGTGTGAAACGTGGCACCCCACAGTGAAAACTCAAGGGTGAAATTCTCAGCTGGTTATTTCCTGATTTTCATGGTCTTCTTTCTCATTAAGTGTAACATAAATAGTATGGATGAAAAATGAATGTTGTGTCCATACATTTTAGTCTAGAACAGGTCACGCACTCTTTGCAAGGTACCTTCTGAGAGGCTTCAAACAATGCAGTGCTGGTAAATGGGTGAGCATCTGGTTGTACCCTTTCTCCTCAAGTACCTGCTGTAGCTCTGCAGAGCCCTGTTGAGCACAGGGAGAAGTTTGGTCTGCCCAAGATGGGGGCTCTGCTGTTCAGTGTCTCTTCTAGTGTGATTGTGAACCCCACAGTGTGTTTTTGTGTGGACACAGAGGGGGATGGGTGATAGGGCAGCAGTTTGTCCCTCAGAGTGAGTCTATCAGCATCTTGAGCAAATCATAGACCAGTTATCACTGGTTGTTGTCAGAGCTGTTTGATTTGCACTGCTTAGAAATTATGTACCACTTAGAGAGGCCTCTGAGTGGCATAAATTCAGCTCTGAGGTGAGGGAGACCTGCTTCGATGCCATTAAAGTGAATCTAGCTGTTCCAAAAACAAGGAAAAATACCTGTTTGTTTTGGTCCTCATCTTTAAAATGGTGAAATTCAGTTTAATCCTCATATATATGAGCTTCTGAGCCATGTCATTTTGTCTTAGACCGTGTTGTGCTTCATAGAAGACTGAACTAAAACCCTTGCTGCTGATTGCTGACTGGTATTTGTCAACACCTCCCATCATGGACAACCCACGGCTTCCTAAAGCCACTCCTTGAGAACTTCCCTCTCACTTTTAGAGTATTTTTCCTGAATGCTCCTTGTTTATGTAGCAATATTATCTAACTTACGCTGTGATTTTTATGTAAAGAGGTGGGTTTTGGTTTGTTGAGGTTTTGTTGTGGGGTTTTTGGTTTTTTGTTTTTTTTCTTGTAATTTAATTCTGGTGCAGCTGGGTGTAACAGCTAAAACAGCATTCTTATCTAGTACACGTGGTCAGTAATACCCTGAGTGGTCCAGGAATGTGCCAGCTAAACTCTGAAGAGATAAGACAATGAATTGACTTGAGAAAAGTGGTTGAACCTCTAGCTGATCTCACAACAAACCATTTGACAGTGACAGGAGATACCCTAAAGAGAGACTTTTATGAAGTGCCAGGGACTTCTTCAGGCAGCTCTTGCTGTGCCTGCAGCAACTGATAAACATTTTTTGTCTGCTTAAATGTGTTGGTTATTTTCTGCAGAGGGAAATGCCTGAGGCATGGTGTGGTGTCTGGTACAAATGGGCTTTCCAGAACAGACAAGCTGTAGATACTTTATAAGACGTGGAAACTACTCCTGCAAATATAGAAATGGTCATGTAGTCTTTTTTACCTAGATGAGATGGTCAGGACGTATTTTGGATCCAGCTTAGAAAATCTGAGACTGTAGTTCAAAATAAACTGTCAAGCGTTTGGATATCCAGGTAATGATTTTGTGCAGGTCCCATCTCAGCAAGACCTGTGCTGTGCTCTCCTTTTCACTGCAGGGAACTTCTCAGAGGGAGCCAGGCATGCAGGAAGTCCATAGCCACTGCTCCACAGCCTGGAGGCAGTGCAGACTTTTCTCTGAGGAACAAAGTGGTTGAGACTTGTTGATCAGTCAATTCCTGCTAGAAACATTCCACGATTTTTGTTGTCTTTCACCTTATTTTAGGCAGCCAACATTTCAACCCAAATGGTATCTGCAGAAGACAAGTTGGCAAAGAGGATTCTGGCAAGGAAAAAGCATGACAAATTGAAGAAAAAAGATAAGTTGCTATGGAATTTTCAAAACAAAATAATTCTCTTTACCCTCATTCTATTCATTTTAGGAGTTGTAACCTGGACATTACTGTGGCTCTTCATTGGTGAGTTGCTGAAAGTTCATGCCAACTCTATATATCATTATCACTAGTAGTACTTTCAGATGATTTTAGGATCTCAGTGGTCCTGAAGGCTATTTCTAAAGTAAACACAAAAATTTTAAAATTGGGTCTGAAAAACTTTTGTCTTTGCTAAGACTTAATAAGTAATTAGAAAAGCTGGCTTTAGGGAGTGGGACTTTATTTCAGAGGTATGAAAAGCATTTTAGCTTGCAAGCTGATTTGCACAGACCTGAAAGGTTTTTATGAGCTTGATTCCTCAAAAGTTTTGCCTTTCACTGTGTTTCTTGAGCTTCTGAAGTTCAGGTAAGTACATTATTTTTCAGACTAGATTTAAGGAAGTAAAAGGGGAGTAAAATAAATATGTGTGTAATTAAGCATTAAAAGCTATGTTTTCCTGTTTAGGCCTACTGCCTAAGATACCTTAGGGATGCTCCCAAATCTGGATGTTGATACTGCCTTCAATTTTGCTGGCTTGTTTGTATGGTGGTATCTTATTTTGCATGTAGGTAACAGTAGCTCAATTAACCATAATTTGGTACACATCTACAACAGTTTGGCTATAAAAGTGTAGTGCTCTTTGGGTAGTTGTTTCACACCAGAAAGTAGATTAAGCCAAATAGATTAATTTGGTTTCAAATTTAATAAAAAAAAACCTTCATTGTTATTAAAAAAAGGCTAACTGTCTTTGTTTCTTGCAGTTCAGGCAGAAAACAAAGATGCACTGTATTTTGTTGGACTGTTTCGTGTTGCCAACATAGAGTTTCTTCCAGAATATAGGCAGAAAGAGTCAAAGGAATTCCTGTCTATGGCACAGACTGTGCAGCATGTGGTAAGATGGGTGGGCTGCTTGGTTAGCCAAAAAGACCAGAGCTGTGAACAAGTGATGTTTAGGTGCCATTGGGGCTGCTGTGGTGTTCTACCCCTTCCCCCTCAGAGGATTATGTGCAAGCAGTGGCTCTCTGGAGGTAGGAAGGAACTGACTGCTTTCAGCTGATTAAACACAAATTGAGTTTTGAACGGATCTGGTTTTTACATTTGACTTAAAATATTATGTACTTTCACCCATAAATTATGATCTATGACTAAAATTCTGCAAAAGTCCTTAAACTCAATTGCCACTTTTGAAACATCAGATGAAATCTCAAAATCTTTTGCATTTACATGGGTATCTTAAAGCATTTATAATCACCCTAGGGATCCCAAACATATTTCAGAAGGAAATTTACATTTTCTTCTGATACTAGGTATTCTAAAGACCATTATACTTCCCAAATACTTTGCATCAGTCAAAGCAAAAATAGAACTCTGGATCAATAGCTGCTCTGCAGTGGGAAGAAAGTGAGGGGGAATCTTGGTTAAAAGGGAATTTGACTTTAAAGACATTTGGTGTGGGGAGTAAAAATACATTTTTTGTCAGGAACTGCACCACTGTCCACATAAGGATTCAAGCAACTGTATGACAACTGCTAAAAAAAAAAAAAAACAAACAAAAAAAGTTAGATGCAGCCAAGAAATTTTTCAATAATTACTAAGTTTTTGTCACCTTATTGTGTGAACTAATGTTCCTGTTTTCCAGCTCTTTCCAAGTTCTGCATATTAATCGTTGAAGTTCTTTCAGATAACCAGTGCAGGGCATCACCTTTCCCTGCTCCCCATGGAGCAGCTCTAATGTCCTGTGTTGCCTGTGTCCTGCTCAGAAGGACAGAAGGTGTTGAGCTGCCAGTGTCACCACCTCCTACTTGAACATTACTTGGAATTTATTTTTTATCTGTGAACTTTGCTTGAACTCATCAATGGATTTTGCATTGCTGAAATTGGCAACATTAACTGTTGACTAAAATTGTTATAGGGAAGTGGGGGGTTTGGGGTTTTTTTGTTCTCCTCGAAACCCTTTGTTACTGGCTGCTGGCTCAGACACCCCAAGTGGTAGTAGAAAAACCTCTCAAGATAGGTTCTTTCCATTTGATAGTAACAGTAATACATGAAATCCCTCCTACCTTAATCTAGAGTAAGACTGAGCTCTACCCACCTTATTTGGGCCCTTAAAATTATTGTTTGAACTTCCTGTTTCAAATTATGAAAGTTAGGGATTAATGTGGATGTGATTTTTACAGCCTTTGCAATATTCTGTGTCATAGTCCTTTGCACATTAGTTTTAATCACTAAGCAGCAAAGTCTGAACAGTTTGAGGTACATGCCACCTTGTGGCTTTGAACAGGATGGGGAGAGGAAGGTTATTGTCACACCAGTATCATCCCAGCCCAGGGACAATCAGGAGCTTGCTTTGCCCAAAGGCAGTCCTTCAGCAGGGAATGGGCAGAGATTTTGCTTCTCCACATTTTACACTGTGTAAAGAAAGAAGTGTGTATTGGAAAGAAATATGCTAATACTAAGATGTTGATGAAGAAAATAGACACAAAGGCATTGAAGTGCAAACATTTCCATGGACACAGTAAAAAAACAATCCCTTAGCTGTGAGGGGAATCCAGCACAGAGGTTTTCATCCAGGGAAAGTGTGGAGTCACCATTCTTGAAGGTAATCAACTGGAAATGGCCCTGAGCAATACTATATGTGGTATAGCTGACCCTGCTTTGAGCAGTGGGATTGGACTAGATGCTCTCCAGAGGCCCTTTCCTATCTCAGTCTGTGACTCTGTGGGAAAAGCTCTGGTATGTGCTCTTCACTGCACCTCAGTAACAACAAAAAAGTGTTGCTGAGTGTGTGTGCATTTCTTGAAGTTTGCCCTTAAGTTATAGCATCAGAATAAGGAAACCCTCTGTGTCTGGGATTTTCTGGGTGAAGGTTGTGCACTGTTGTCAAAATTCATTTATATGGAAAGAGCATTATTGTGTATGCCAGCTGGCCGTGGGCAGAAGATCTGATGTTTCCTGAGAAAACTGGATTTGTTGCAGGTGCATTGAAGAGCTGCTCTATTCATCTCCTTTTCTGCCTAGCTTGGCTGATGTACCTCTGGGAAGTGTGTGCATGTTGCATAATCCTGGTGGAAAATAGGTCGTTCCTAGAAAAGCGTAGGCATATAACATCTCTAGGTGTGACTGGTTTGCAGAATGCTGAATCTTTATACTTTGTCTTTCAGATGAACCTGGTCTACACAACTTCTTCTTTCTCCAAATTTTACAAGCAGTCCACCGTCTCAGAAGTCAGGTAAAACTGTGGTTAAAGTAATTTCTTTTCTGCTAGGCAGTAGATAATGTAATAAGCCCACAAAACAAGCTTATTTTTAATAGTTAGAATTCAGTGTCTTTGCTATGTACTTGAACTGATAGCAAAATAGGTTTATTACCTACACCAATTCACTTAACAAAAGTAAGGGCAAAGTAAAGTAATATAAACTGTTTCTTGTCTGCCAGAAATGCAATGCAAGATGAACAGAAATAATGTCAGTAAAGAGGTTTTGTGATCCTTTTGCTCATGTAGAAGTTTAACCACTTAAACATGCTGTTGGAGCACAACTCTGTGTTATTGACTAAATTGCACATCTTTTGTGAGTAATATTATTGGAATAAAAGCATTTTCTACCTAAGAAGTAGGAAATCTATGCAATAAAGTATTCTTACTCTAATATTAATGTTTGCAGCTAATGTTGGAGGCTTAGTTATTTCAATCCTCTAGAACCACATAGAGTTTTGTTTCAGAAACTGGAAGTTTTTAGGCTGTGTTTGATTTAAAGGGCTTTCTCCCCACAAAGGAGGTAGGGATTAGTGTGATCATACATGGCCTCTAATGTGTTACCTAAATAGTCTAGGAGTCATTTCCTACATACTGCAGCACACAGTGCAGGGGGAGATACATACCACTGCATTTCTGGAGATGATAATGCCATTGTTTCTGTTCTACTATTTCTGTTTTGATCTTTAGGAAATAGTCCAGCTCTAATTCATGTGTAGACAATGTGATTTCCACAGATCTCTAAAGTTAGGACCTCTCAGGAAATTAGCTTACTGAACATTCCCAACTGGGTGTGAAGAGCGTGTTTTGGTGTTTTGGGATTTGTCTCGTTTATTTGTTTTTTTAAGGGGAAAATATACATGCACTGGGTTAAAGTAATGATAAAATCTGGAAATGAGCCATGCACTGCTGAATTTGTGCTTCAGAAGCTTGGGCTAAGAGTCTGGTCTTCAGAGAACTTCCAGCAGGATGATCACCTGAGCTCTTTATTTCAGCAACAACAACAATGGAGGCCTCCTTGTTCACTTCTGGATCGTGTTTGTGGTACCACAGGCGAAGGGGCAAGTGCTGTGTGAGGATTGTGTGGCTGCCATCTTAAAGGATTCCATTCAGACAAGTATCATTAACCGGACTTCGGTGGGAAGCCTTCAGGGCCTTGCAGTTGACATGGATTCCATTGTCCTAAGTGGTTAGTACTAAAACCTATCCATATCCTTGAGGAAACACTTCATTAAGCAAATGTTTTTACCTTGGAGTAGCAAATTCTATAAATAAACTAAAATCTTGACCCAGCACCTCTAGCTTCTATTACTAAAATTGTAATTGAAGAAAAAAACTGAGAAGGAAAATAAAAATGAGATTTGAGGTCAAATCAAGGTACAAATTATCCTTGTAAACAGTGATTGCAAAACTTCCTGCAGTGGGAGTGGTTATATTCATAGTCAGGAGGTAAAATTAATACCTTTGTAGGCAGATTTGGGTTAGTCTGTGATTTTAAAAGCATAAAAACATGAAGGGTTAAGGTGGATCACTTCATTAAAAATGAGACTCTTATCACTCCTTTATTAAATGTTCAAAAACAGAATATAAAGGTACTCATTTGTTAAATAACTCCTGTGCCATTCCTGTCTGGGAGCAAACTCACAACGTGTGATTCAAGCATGTTTAATGTATTTAGCTACAAAATGTTTAATGATTTTCCATTCTAAGGACATCAGACAGAACAATTGTGTTGAACTGAAAGACGAGAGGGGAGAGAGAATTTGTGGCCAAGGATGAGAAAATTACCTCCTGGGTACCTCTGTCTCAGTCCTTCAAGTGACTTTGACTGCTTAATTACTATGCAGTCTCTTCTTGCCTCATCTCCAAAACTGCTTGCAGAATTTTCAGAAATGAAGGGGGTTAGGGCAACCCCCTTCACTGAGAAAAGTGTTGTTTCCTGCGTGTTCAGGGTTAGGACTGAGGTGGGATTGAATTAAACCCTGAATTCTGGATTTCAGGCAAACAAGAAGACTCACATATCTCTTTTTCTATGCAGCAGGTCTTCGGTCAGATTATTGGTCAACAACAGGAACAGGTAATTCACCCTTTGGCAGCTTCCTGCAGAGGAGAGGTGGAAAACATGGCTTTTAGCTCATGGCTTGGACTTAGATACTGTTCAGTGTTAATTTAAGAGGGCTAAATTTAAGCTCTAAATTTAATTGGCATTTAAGAATGCCAATTCATCTTGCCATTTCCTTCTAAAAGAATGACAAAGAATCTTGCATGTAAAAAATACAGGAACTATCTACCTTTGATCTGTCTGGTACATTTTTAGATGTACCTAGTGACATAGTAGGAAACAAACTAAATCAGGTGTTTGCCACTCATTGTGTCGACCAGCAGATTAACCTCTTCTAAATGGGACAGTAATTAATTTAATATGCTGAACAAGAGCATGTGTTCTCCATGCTTTTGTCCATCTTTTATCGACCTTAACTCCCTTTTCTCCAAGGTTAATGGTGAGTTATTCTTTTGAATGAATTCCCTAACAGTAATTACTTTAGGCAGTTGAGTTTTGCCAGGGTTGTGGGAGACACTATTTGTACACCTGCTTGGTTTCACGTTGTAAACCTCCCAGAATGGCTCTTTGCCAGCGTGCAAAGCACTGAACAAGCAGGTCAAAAGTACAGTACATCTACCTGCACATGGAGTAGGTATCTAGAAAAAATGTGCTGCACCTCTGACAGAGACACCTGCTCAAACTCTGTTGGGCCAGCAATCAGTGTTGGCCTCCCTTGCTACTTGACACAGACGGACTCTTCTTGAGAAAAGAGAGAGACTCAACTTGAGAAGTTACACTGTTTTAGTTTTTCAAGGGCTTTATAGCTTTCCATGTTTGTATTTTTCTTTCCTGACACATTTTGTTGCACTTCTACCTGTGATTTTTCACTTATGTTACCTTGCAAAGATTTTAGGTGGCGTATATTTTTTCAGAATCCAGCAACTACTTTTGCCATGCAGCCCAGTCAAGCTCTCCTAGTTCTGAGGTCCACAGGTGGACTTCAGGTCACAGAGCATGGTCCAGGGTTTGCAATGTTTATATTGCTAACAGCCCATAGTTTCTCAAAACTTAAGTCGAGTTTGCTACAGCATTCATTCCTTAAAAGCCTCCTGACTTAAACTGCAAAGCATAACAATATTGGCTTCTATGCCATCCCATTAATGTGCATTTTATTTCTATCATGTGTTTTATATATTGGTGTTTACTTGCATAGCAATTTCATTTCCCAGTTCAGCGTTCCAGGGTGGAGAAGTTAGCAGAGTTGGAACTTGGTTCCAGTTTATTCCAGAATGCAGCCCCTAAAAGAGAAGAAATTAGGAAGAGCACAGCACAAATATTGTTGCTAAGGGTTTTTAGGACTTACATGGTATCTTTCACACAAAGGGAGAAGGATGACCTGCCATATTCTAGACGTCTTTCAGAGACTTTGTATAGGCACCCACAGGTGTCAGCTGGCATCTGTGGGAAGCATGGGTATGTAACAAAGTTCCTGGGGATAAACAGCATGGATGGCCACCGTAGCTTCTCAAAATCTGATACTGGTGCAATTTTATTTGTTGGGGTTCTTTGGCTGTGTCTGTTTAGGGCTATGGAATATGATGCAGAGGTAAAAGTGAACATGCAGCAGCACAAAACGAATGAGCATTGGCAGACTGTATTTTGAGAGCAATGGAGTTAACTTTGAGTATGGGGATGAACCCAGTGGTTGGTTCAGGCCCAGACTGGAGTCCAGATTTATTGAAGAGTGGTGCTGGAGAAGGGACTTGTGGACATCTAGCCAATGTGAGGTTCTTGCATTGCCATAATATCTGGTTGTGCTGGGTTTGCTCAGGTAAAGACTTTATCCAGCTTTGGTTTCAAGCCAGCCTGCTTGAACTACTTGTAGTTCTAGAGTCAGCTCTGAATTCTCTTGGCTGTGCTTCATAGCAGCAGTGAGCTCATCCCATTATGAATTACTTAGTGGAAATAATGGTAGTTGCATATAATTTTAGAGATTATGATCAAAGTTGGCTCTGCTAAGGGTGACTAGATAAGCACAAATAACTATTATAAAATGAACGTTGTTGGGAAGAGATAAGAACAAGGAATAAGGAATAACAATTATTTAAACAAAGCTTTTAATAGTTTTAACTGTAACTAATTTAAATGGAATGTGACCCTTACTGATTGTTCATAAACATTCATCGCATTAGTTTCAAGATTGCAGTTTAGAAGTGGAAGTTGGACAAAGCCTGCTACTTCCTGTCTTGATTAACTACTGGTTAAAAGGTCAGCATTTAATTTGAGTCAACAATTGGTAGTAAACTTTCACAGTGCTCTAATTGGTGTTCCTTGGTGGTAACTATTTCAGAGACTTACGTTTGTAATAGGCAGAAATTAAGGCAAATATCCACTTTGGATTTTATTCTCCCTAATTTGCATTTTTCTTCCTCCTCACCTTTCAAAGAGCTATATTAAGAGTTTTAGACATGACTAAACAAAAATTCTCTAAGCTTTTTGCTTAGAGACTGCTAGCTGCAATATTGAATTGAAATAAAGACCTCTATATATTTTATTTGGAAATCACAGTTGTTTCAGCTTAATTGGAAAATTGGATGCAAGTAGGGTAATATTCTTCTTATCCTTGCCTAAATTATGACACAAATTTTTACCTTTTTTTAAATAAATATTGTGTAGGGTAGGTTGCATAATTTTGATTTCACGGGGTTTCCATTTCTAATGGTGATTTTCAAGACTGGGCAGAACAAAGTCCTGGTCTGAATTCATTTTGATCCTGCTTTGAGCAGAATATTGAGCTGTAAAACTCCTAGCATCCCTTCCAAACTGAAGGACTTGGTGAATCTGAATTTGTTGCTAGCACTTCTAGTTCATGTCATGATAAAACATTGAGAACCTTGACATTTGATCAATAAAAAAAGCTGAGGGAATATAGACATGCCACTGCATTTTTGTTTTGATTTTATTTTATGTATTTTAAATATCCTAATGTCCATGGGGCAAGCAGTATATTTATGCTTTGAAAATAGATGAGTATGTCCCAGTGAAGAATTAAGTAATTTATCCTCTAGAGACTCTGCAGAACTTTAACTGCAAATTGTACAAAATGGCACTACTTTAGTGCAAATACCTTGCAAGAACTGAATTACAGCACTGTTGGCCATGCTCTGTGCTGTTTATAAATAGGCTGTTCATGGACCATGGAGTTGTAACTGAGATGAAAGCAGTGAGTGATGCAGCCAGAAAGGGAGGCTTCACGGGGTCAAAGGGGAATAGCTTTAACCTGAAAAAGGGTAGGTTTGGGTTTAGGGTAGGAAAAACTTTACAGTAACTTCTTTACTCTAAGGGTGGTTGCCCAGAAAAGCTGTAGATGCCTTTTGGAAGTGTCTGAGGCTGGGTTGGATGGGAGTCTGGGCAACCTGGTCGAGTGGAAAGTATCCCCATCATGGCAGAGAGTTTGGAATTAGATGATCTTGTACAACCCAAACCACTCTATAATTCTATTATTACTTTGTTTTCCAAGTTAGATATGCCTTCATATTTTGCTTTAGTTTAACATAAGCTTTAGGATTTTTTTTGTTTTAATGCCGTGTGGATTTAGGAGTTTTGGAGTGATTGCATCCAGTGCTGAAAATGTGACATTTTCACAGGAACAAATTGCATGTATGATCTCTATGCTGACCAACTACATGAGCATTTTCCTCTGGATACTCAAGCCACCTCAGAGGGAACAATCTGCTATTTTAAGCTTATTGCATCTGTGGGCCACGTTGTCCGCCTTTCCATAGTATCCCTTCAGATTGAAGCAGATAACTGCATCACTGACTCACTCACCATTTATGACTCCCTGATGCCAATCAAAGATAAGATCCTCTACCAGTGAGTATCAATTTCTATTACAAATTTATTGATAACTTCTGGGTTTTTTTCTGAAGATCTGTCGTCTTCATTTTTTGGTTAGTTTGGTTTTGTTAAAATTGCTCTGATCGTCATGTATTACTCACAAAACATCTGACAAATTAAAATGTCTTGGATATGTTATCTTGCTAATAAAAGGGAAAATTTTCTTCAATTTTTTCTCTTTTTTTCGACTAGAGTAGATCTTCACCTAGCTATAGAACTATGAAAAATTCGCACATGACTGGGAAAAATTTTCTGATGCTTATCAGGAAACAGATGCTGACTGAAAGAGAATGTTAAAATTTCCTCCCTTAAGCAAGCTATTCTGTATTAAGATTAGTGCTTTTCAGATAAAGACTGAAGTTCTGAAACTAAGTCTTGTGATTTTCACTTACTGGCACTCACTAGTTCAGTGCTTTTTTTATCTGCTCTATTTGTTTAGAGGGTTATAAAAATCTAAACTTGAAGCTGTGATGGCTTGAGGGATGTGGACTATTACATTTTTTTTCTTCTCTCTCTTTAATGATCCATTATGTATGTTTAGGGATTTTTTCTTTAAAATCCCTGATAATTAATTCCATAGGATTCTCCATAGGTACTCCATAGGTAAATCAAAAGAAAACAACAGCACCTCCATGAAGTACACAAAAGCTCAGTGTTTTCACCCCTGAAACCCTTTTCTCTGGCATTTCAGTCTGTGTATAATCCTCAAAGCCAGAGTCAGACAGAAAGGCTTTTCAGCCCTTTTTGAGAGCTGTCCTTTACTAATCTGTATCTCCAACTGACTTGGATGGTGTTCACTTGCATGTTAGTATCTGTAGAGGACTGAAGATGTCTGCTAGGTAATACGTATGCAAAGTAAAATTTTTTTTTTTTTGTGAGACTACTTGATTGGCTCAGGTTCTTAATTTCTGACTTGAAGAACAACTTTCTTGTCTTTCCCACTCCCCAGCAAGAAGATAAAATGAGAATTCTCTTTCTTTCAGCTTTTTGTTAATTTTGCCTTCATTCATTTTTACTGGGAGTGAAGGCTGAAAGTCATTATGTCATAGAGTGAAACATTCTATATTCATTTTCATGCAATTTCATTCATTTTTGTAAGAAAAAAATCCAGTATTGAGTTTCCAACTGGCCTTGTAACGGGTACTTTTTTGCTCAAGAGCATGGAGATTTGACTGGACTTTGAAACAGATAAGATGTGAACCAGTGGAAAATTTATGCATAGAGTCAGAGTAATGTGTTAAGCTTTTTGCTTTTTAAGAGATTGCTTATGTATTTGCTCTTTTTTCTTCCCCCTCAGAGCCTGTGAGCCAGCTGATTCATTGCTGTCACTTGTGTCCACAAATAATCTCATGCTGGTAATATTTAAGGCAGCACAAGTAAAGGAGCAAAAGGAATTCCATGGCTATTTTGAGGTCATTACGCAAGAAAGTAGGTTTGTTGTGTGTTTATTATATTGTTTCTTCTGAGCTCCTGAAGTGTCTATCATGTTTCTGACTGTGGAAAAAAAATGATACCTGTATCTGAGTTTCTTCTCTTTACAGCCTCCTGTCTCCCTTTCATCTCTTCTGCATTATTCCTATTGAGCAGTGTGGTCTCAGAGCGGCTGAGCAGGGTGAAGGCAGAAGGCTGAAAAGCCCTTTCCCTTTCAAAGGATTCAGTGGGAGAGGAATGCAGAGTTCCAGTAGATGGGGCTGTTATTCCAGCCGTAGCAGAGGTCTCCCTCCTGGGATCATGTTAAAAGTGCAAGGATGTCAGCCCTAAAACCGCTTTCAGAAGACAAAGGGTTCAGTTGCTTTGTCTGCGTTTGCTGTCAGTCCCTGCCACCTCAGGAACACAAAAGAGTCCGTAACGTTTGTGCATCAAGTTCAGGACTTTATTGCTTTAATCTGTGAGAAATTGTGAGATCATAATAACAAATAGTGCAAGGAATATCATGCTAGTGGCACAAGGAGTAAGGTCTCACACAACTCAGTGCAAGGAAATTCAAGCTGCTCACAAACATGCTGCATACTTTTCATGTAATTAAGCATTAATATGCCATCATGAAAGCATGTGATAAATTCTCCATAATAATTAAATTCAAGTTCTATTCTTTGTGGGTTGGTTGCTTTGTCTTCTTTAAGTTCAAGTCTGGGTTTTCTTTGTTTGTTTCTCGGCATGTGTGAGTTTGTCTTTAATTAATTCTGTAAATCCATTGAGCTGTCATCCAAGAAAATTCTGGTTTCTAGGAGGCTGATTAGTTTAGTTTGTTGTCCATTTCACTTCTAACTGGCTGCATCCTAAGACTAGAGGTCCCTGTGTAGTACTGCAGTGTAGATGTATTGATATTCTTGTTTGCAAAACTGTCTTCAGTGAAATAACATAGATAAACTTTACAGTGTGTTCTGGTCCTGCAGAGACCAGCACTCATCCCTGGATCTTTATATCCCTTGTCTTCTGTGTGCATCACTGGGAAGGGTCTCTTTCTACAACTTGAATCCAGCTAAATATAATTCCTGACCTGCCCAGCTTTGCAGTGACAGAGTTCTGATAAATTTGGACGCCTTAGCCCACTGAATAGCTTTACAGAAAGTATATCAAGGTTTGCCAAATGTTGCTTTTTTTTTCTTTTCTTTTCTTTCCCCTAGGGTGTGGAAAAGCAATAGTGACAAAAGAGGAAACTGGCTATGAAGGGAGAATCACAAGTCCATATTACCCAAGCTATTATCCTCCAAAATGTCTGTGTGCATGGAACTTCCAGGTAGCATGATTCTTCCTCCCTTAGGCACTGCTGTGTGTTTTGGCCACACAGAGCTTAAGTAAGGCAGCAGTGATTGGGCTGGCAGTAACCTGCTTCCTCACAGATGTTTATAGAAATGGCATTGCTGAATAGCTGGCTGTTCTCAGGTGTTTTGTATCAGTTTTTTCTCTTTCTGTGCACTTGTTTTTAAGGAAGAGAACATAGTACCTAAACTGTCCTATTATAAAGGTGAAGAGTTAAGATACATTTTGATGTTTAGTCTGCAGAATTACTTCATGGCAGGCAATGTAAGACTTGACTGTTTTTAAGTCCTCTCTTCTCACCTACAGAAATCTGTATGAAAAGTATGTCTAAAAAAAACTAACTTAGTTATTACTGCCACTGGTATCTTTTCATATGTCTAATACACTTATTTTGTCTTCAGATGATCTGTCCTATCAGCACAATCCTGTGCTGGTTTTTGTTGTTTTTTTAATTTGGTATGCTTTTTCTTCATCTTTTCATCCTAAAAGCAAATTGCTGAAAGTTGACATTGTTTTAAAGTACTTCTGTTTTCTGTTTCCTCTCTATGGAATGTAGCAATGGATATGATAAGGTCCACTTTTTACCCATCTTTCTGCTTATGGGACTCATGACTTGTTAAGCCAGTGACTGCTTACAATGGATCACAGCAATATAAATTAAGTTCAGCTAGCCATAACCTGCAGCCTCTTCCCCTTCTAGAATGATAAGGCAATTTCTGGGGGGCTAAATTTACAGTCTTCAGTTCACTCTGGACTTCTGATAGAAAAGTTCATTGCTCAAACCAGTTTCATTTTCAATATTGTATCTTCGTGCAATATTGAAACTTTGCTCATTTCCCGAGTGATATTTTCTGAAAGAGAGAGGGAGAAAACTTTCCATTTCTGTTTTTTTGCCCTGAATCAGCCTTTATTTTTAAATGAGCCTTGCCTTGCCTTGCAAAAAAAAAGGTTCTGTTCCTTTTACAGAAGAAATTTCCAATTAAGTATGAATACTCGTGATTTTGCTGGGTTTAGAAATGTTTTCTAAAATACCAAAGGATGCATGGCTGAGCAGGTGCTAGCAGAAGACTATAATAATGTGGTAGAAGTAACTCCTAGCATTACAGAGGTGACCCAAGTACTCCAGGCAGTATCTTAACTCTAAAAATCTTCTGGGCTTCTGTGTCCCGACACAGTTGGATGTGTTTGAGTGCTTTGATATTGCTACAAAAGCTGCTTTCTATGGCCAGGGGCACTCTGAGATGAGAAGGCTGATGGATAGAGGGGGAGAAAACCTGCAGCTGTGGTGGGGCTGTGCCAGCCTTTGACTCAGGACTGAATAGCTGCCAAGTGTGTAAAGTGCTGGGCTGTTGAGCTGGTGAAGCCAGCACAGCTCCCAGGGTGTGGCAATGCCAAGCTCTGTAATTCCTGAAATATGTTTATAGAGTTCTGTGTTCTGTGCCCACAAAAGGAAAAAGAAGACTGTTTGCACTGTCTTTCTTGCTCACAACAGACTCCACAGAAGAGCCTTGGTATAGCTCTGAAGTTCCATAACTACACCATTAGTGAGAAGAATATTAAAGGCTGTGAGCGAGGATGGTGGAAAATTAATGAACGCATGTAAGTACTCTGCATGAATTATTAATGTAATGGTAACAAAAAAAAACCATCCCATTACTACTGCAGCTCACTCAGAAAGCTTCAACAAGGACAGAAGTAATTCACTGGGGTGTTCTACCATTCTTTCATTTTAGCTGATGATGTAACAATCCTTATAAAACGTGTGTGTGTGTATATATATTCTACTAAAAAGTACCAGAAAGATGAAGACAAGAGTCTTTGGTACTCTCTGGAGAGAGAGAAATGGAAAGAGTTGGATGAAGATTGATGTCCTGTGAACCCTAAAATAATTCTGTGTTTTCTGGGGCCATTATACAAGGTCTGTTTAAAGCCCTTTTAAGCGTAACTTAATTCTATTCTTGCTCAAGAGGACAGTGAATCTAATTAACTTCTGGGTGAAAGCCATTGCCATTAGATGATTGGGAATAGAACTGTAACTGCTTCCTCATTCCACTCACTGCCTCTTGAAAGAGAAACTGCACAAAGTGGCTTTCAAGGAACCACTCGGTTTCTGAAGTATTTTTAACTAAAATATTGCTGCTGGTTTTTAATTAAGATACCACTGCTTTCCCAGCATATTGTCCGTCCATGCTTTCCTCAGTTTTGAAGTCATCTTTAGAATGGTGGCTGATGAGGCAAGGCTACATTTAAAACATCCTATTTTTTTCCTAACACTTCGTTCAAATGGAAACCCCAGTAAGATTAGTCTTGAAACTGAGTTTCTGGACTCACTATTGGAACCAAGTGAATTAGGCCCTTAAGTGTACAATTGAAAGAATTACAGAAAGAAGGAACAACTTCATCTGTTCTTCAATAGAGGGTTGTATTTATAGAGTGAAAATTCAGTTTGAATCTCCTACAACTGTGCCTTGATGGGAATTGGTTGCTGGACTAGAGGAGTGCATAAAAACACCAGTTAAAGCACACCACGTGTAGTGTGTTTGTGTGGCTTTTTGGTGGTCTTTTTACAACAGAAATTGAAAGACTTGTGATATTTGGAATGGTTGACATAAAAAACAAGGGCAAAATCTGGAGGAAAAAAATTATAATAGGATCATACTGAGGAATTCTCTCACAGCGAATCCTGAAAGAATATGAGCAGCTTTTTGACAAACCTGTCCATTATGCATTCCACAGAATCAAATGTCCATAGTATGATTCTTCAAAGTGTACTCAGGGTTACTTTTGAGGTACTGCACAGGAGCACATGCTCCTGCTCTCTGTTACAAGTTGCTGGCTATAGTAGCAGACCAAGACAAGCCTTCCTTGAAAAGAGTGTGTTTTTCATTGAAAATAAGGCTTTTGAACTTCTGATTTTTTGTTCTATATTTACTTTTGAAGTGGAAAAAAAATGACTTCAAGCATGAAACATGGTGATGTTTTATTTTCTTTTTTAGTTTTCCGAATTTTAATTTTTAATTAAATGGGGTGGGGGGGGGTGCAGGCAGGGGACCCCCATTTTTCAACTTCTTGCAGTTGAAGCCTATGGGATGCTTATTCTGTTATCTTAGGTAAAAATGTTTGAAGAACCTTTGGGATCCTGATATCAGTAACCACTGCAACTAAGCAGATGGTGCAGATAAGGTTCCACCAGATCTCTGGGGAGCTTTCTCTAACCAGAGACATTGGACACAGCCATGTAGTTCTTCCCTGTTTTTCTTCCACTGGACATACAATGCTTCACTGCCTTGTCAAAGAAGTTACAGCTGATGAACTTCTCAGAGGCAGGAATACCAATAAGTGTCCTATGAGCAGACCACTAGTGGTTTATGTGAACACAGAGGTGCTTTATTTGTCTTAAAACTGTTAGTGCAATATCCCATTGTTTCTGCTACAGCATGCATGCATCTGTTCATCCTCTGAAAAACTATCCTACTCACATCAACCTATGGAACAGGATCCCCTTAATCAGTTTCTCTCTGGAGCAATGGCACAGAGTTACAGATGGTGCTTTGCAACTTTTATCTGCCCTGGACCTGGATTATATGATCAGTAAAACACCAGCAAAAGGCTCCTGAGGGCCTGTAGCTTTGTTTTACAAATCCCATGAGCATATGGCATTTCTCACTGTGTACCTGTTACAGTTTTTCCACAGATGGGCAGTAATTTCCTCTGCTTTTGGTGAGATGAGTTTATTTGTCTGAGAAGGGGTCAATGCAGACTTGAACTTTTTGGTTGAAGTTTCTGGTTTTTTATTAGTTTGGGGGTTTCTTACATTGCTAGGGTTTGTTGGAAGGAAGACTGGGTAAATCATTGACAGAAGAAGAAATGTAGACAGTGTCTGTGAGCCAGTTGAAGGGAATCAGACTGGTAAACAGCATTTTCTTGTGCACTTTGATGGGCTGTTTTAGGTTGGGAGCATTGGTGACAAACACTAAATTAAGTGACAATTAGACTTCCTGTTGTAGGAAGTCTGCACTCAACACTGATAGATTTGGTGGGTGTACTGGTTTGAAGGCAAACCAGCAGGAGGAATTAACTCCACACAATATTTTGTGAGAGCTTCCAAGTCAGAGCTATAATTTCATAGGAAAATTACAATAAAGGAAACAGTACAGAAACACTGGCTGAAACAGAGAAAGGCAGAATATCAGGGTGGCAGTAGCAATCTGATTAAATGGATTAAATAATGGATGCAGTCCCATTGGAGATGGCTACAGTCTTGTTGAAGCAGTGATCCTGTGAAAAGGTCTCATCTTTGGAGAGCCAGCAGTGGCTGTCAAGAGCTCTCATCCTCTGTTATCAAGTGGTGGTATTGTGTGTCAAGCCCCAAATTTATATATATATATTATATAAATTATATATAATCCCAAATTTTATACAGGTGGGACTGTTTGGTATATCCCCCAGTGCAGGGAATTCCACAATGGGGTCATGTAATTCTGTGAATCATTCTGGGGAGTTCTTGATGGTCCACGAGCAGAGATGGCCCCCTCAGAGTGGAGACTGCTTCCCCCGAGGGAGTTATCAGGGCTGAGTCATGGAGAAAGTAAAGAAACACTGCTCCTCTCATTTTAACACCTCATGTGCATGGTAGTAGAAATACTTACTTTTGGTTACACCTTACATTGTAACCCGAGACAGTAGTTTGTGGTTTTTATTGTGGTTTTTTTGTAGGGTTTTTTTGGTGGTTTTTGTTGTTGTTTGGTGGTGTTGCCTTTTTTGTGGTTTTTTTTTTTGTGGGTTTGTTTTTGAATTTTGTTTTGGGTTTTTTGTTTGTTTGTTTTTGTTTTGAGGGTTTGTTTTCTTGCTTCTTTGTCTGGGGCTTATTTTTCAATTAATTTTCCTATAGGAAGAAGCTGTAAAATTAACTCAGATTTTTGCATCTGCTTTCAAGATGTCAAAGAGAAGTCTTTCTTTTCAAATTGTTTTCATCCTTTATTTTTCACATTGCTGGAACAGAATCTCCTAGATCTGTTAACAGGATGTTTGATTTCAGTACAGTGAAATGGGGCATACGTGCAAACATATTAATGTGTCCATTCCCTTTGGCAGACCTCACTGGGATGCTCAGGACACTGAGGCAACATCTGTTCACATGGAAATTACTGACCAATTTTTCTCCATTCATTGACATGAAGAGTAGTCCTGGTGCAATGCTTGATGTAGAAAAATACACAGGGGAAATATTTACTTCTGGCTGATTGTCCACTGCTCCATTTAACAATACAACAATCTGGTTTTTTTCTTCTGTTCTTTGTGTTTATTTTATTGTCAGTGAGTGATCTTGTACTGCTCTTAAACAATTCTGTGTGCCAAGTCTGCTAAAAATCAATACAGCCACCTGTGCTCTTAAATCTAAAGATTTGTATGTACTTTGATTTTGGCAGGAATATTAAAGCCAGATGTTTTGCTTTTAAGTGTTGCATTTTTGAGGCATTTTTGAGGCATTTTTGTTGAGCAGAGGAGAAAGTATTTATTTCCACTTCTAGAACAACCTGTACTGTTGATGTTCACTGATTTAATGCATTTAAAACTGTCTCCATTTTTAAAATCATGATCCAGCAACCTTTCCCTTGTCAGAGGCTTTGTTAAGTTGTAGTTTGTTGGTTTTTTGGTTTGTTTTTTTTTTTGCTTTGGGGTTTGTTTTTTCTATTTTGCTTTTTTTTAATCTATGTTTTTTGTTGCCCACCCCCAACCCCTGGTAGAGACTGGCATATTTGATGAAAGGAACATTAGAAATTCATTAACAATGGATGGATTAAATGTTTGCTGGCATCAGAAAGCATTTAGGTATCTCTGAATCAAGTTGCACCTAGGCAGAAGTCCAAGGAACCTCTTTGCCAAAATAGCAATTTAAAGTAGATGTGCACCCAAGGCATTCTTTTTAGGACTATTTATTTGAAGGTGTGACATTCAGAAGTAAATTTCCACAACATTAACGGTGGGTGAAGGCTGGGTACCTACTGAGAAATATTTATAGTTTTGGTTCTTAATTAAAGTATGGCAGCTGAGTGCATTTCTGAATTTCAGCGGTGCTGACATTTAAACTGTATGTAAGGCACTTTTCCCGTGAAGGCTGCTCTAGAGCTCGCCTGGACGCTTTCAGGTACTGTGGTTACTACATCGATCACCAAACAGTGTTCCACATTACGAGTTCTGCTGTCAGCGTGGAGCTGCAGTGCAGCTCCAAGGTCTCCGAGAAGCCCCTGCTGGTGGAGTACGGCGCCTATGACATCAGCCAGCGTAAGATGCATTTTTATCCCTGTCAGCCCTTCTTCTTGGCATCTCAGATCTCTGAAGCAGCATTTTTGGGGGTCCAGTTGCACTTAATTAATCTTATGCAGGAAATCAGCCGTTGGGTTTCAGTTCATTTTCTTCTCTACTCTCACTAAGATGACTGACAAACAAAGAACCTTTTCTAGGCTGTGCATCTAAGGTTTGTGGGCATGCGTGGCGTGCTCTGCTTTCCTGCATGCACGCTGTTCTCTTCTGCACAGTCCTCAAAGCTTCCTGTGTGGCTATGACCATGGTGCAGTCAGCTGAAATCTGCTGTTCCTGTTTGTTTTAATCCCCAGCTTTTTGTTTGCAATGCTTCTATTGCTATAAGGCTCACAGGTAATTGAAAGAGTACCAAATAACCACCTCCTTATTTCAGTGTTTCCATGTATTTATATGTAGTGTGTGCAAATCTGAAATCTGAGCTGAAAAAACAGCTTAAAATATTAATAAACTCTGAGACCCTGAATTTTTTCCAGTCCTGAAAAATACAACTTGTTTACTGGTACTTTTTCACCTGTGTTAGTCTTAGATATACTTTTTAAGGTAGTAGAGAAGCAGTGGTTTCTAGACATAGTTACTTGTCACATTAGGGATGCTTTATTCAGTGTATATATGTAGAGTATGTAAAAAGAAGAGAAATTTGATTATTTTCATTTATAAGGCAGAATTATGTAGTTCATACACCACCTCAATGCAGGTTATTTACCAAAGTTGCAAAGTGCTGCAAATTTTGGTTATTGGAAGTGAGATTGTTCTTTAAAATAAAGATGGTCTTCTAAGCAGTCTTGTGTTGCACCATAAAACACTGGCTTATTTGTTCCAGCCCTAGAGAGCCTGTGGTACATATTCCAGGAACAGCTGAATTAGAAATTTAGAGACATTATTTTCCTCCTCTTTAATTCCCATTTGAATTCAATTTAAGTGCTGGCAATGTATACAGACTATTAAATTTAGATCAGTGTTATCATTCCTTGAAGCAGCTTAGTGACTGCAAATTGAAACAAGCTGGCAACATTTGTGAAAAAGAAATTCTGAGGTTTGGTTGCTTGGTTTTTTTGTTGTTTGGATTTTGTTTTTTTTTTTTTCTTTTTAACCTCCAGCATGTCCACCTGGACATTTCAAGTGTTCTACAGGCTTATGCATCCAGCAGATGCAACGCTGTGATGGCATAAACAACTGCTTCGACGAAAGTGATGAACTCTCTTGTGGTTTGTATTCACTTATTAGAGATCTTGACTGGAATATACAGTGAATGTATTCCCTAATCCTAGAAGGCAGCTGAAACAAGGTGAAAATTTTTAATGGGAATAACAAAAGATGTTTTCAGCTTCCTTTGTACATCTGGGTACAGACTATGCGTCGGTCTCTGGAATGCTTAATTCATAGTTAATTGTCAAGGGACAAAACCAAGGATAAAGAAGGCACAGTACTGGAGAACATGAGGAAGAAATTTAGATGTGCAATAATAGCTGTAGTTGGATATGTTTAAAGTATGTGATAAAAGCTGGGGCAATTATTAATGATGTTCTGTCCCATTTTGAGATGAGTTATTTTGTTTTTGTGGGGAAATGACAAAGGAGGTGCTCATAGAGTAGGTGAGAGTGATATTAAGCATCTCCACCTGGGGTGCTCACTGAACTCCTCTGTGCTCCAGTTTGTCCATGTGTAAAGGGGCACTGATGCCCATCCTTGTATTGGAATGTATTGCCTTGTATTGCCCATCCTTGAAGGAATGAGTGTTGTATCCAGACATAGTCAGAAGGGGATGTGTTAGCATTTACAGGAATGTTTCTGTACCTGATTTGGCTTGTATTTTTAAAGTTGTCCGTGAGTGGAACTGTAACTCCAGCTTTGCAATACAGGACAACTTGCTCGCCTGCAATGGAGTAAGTGATTGTGAGAATGGAAAAGATGAGCAGAACTGCACCCACAGTAAGGCTGCTCTCCTGAATAACTTTTTTCCTCTCTTTTGTCATCTGTCTATTCCTGACTTGAATTCTGGATGCTGCATTCAAAAGGTTAAGAGGCACTGTCAAATCTCACTTGGGCTACATCATTCCTTTAAATTCTTCTGATACACTTAGAAACAAGACGTTACAGATTTTAAACTATTTCTTCTTAATAAGCTCATGAGCATCTGTTTCTGCAAAATACTGCCAGAAGAATGAAGGTACATGATAGGGATCTAGAGATTTAAAGCTGAATCTGAGATTTTATATCTTTTCAGCATAATCCGTGCAAATTAATTCCTGAACCCGTTTTACCATCTGTAAAATAACTATTAAAATGATGGTTTCTCTGTATTATTTTTAGGGTTATAAGGTTAGCAGAAGCCGTAAATCTAGCATTAGCCAAATGAAAGTTTTGAATCAGAACTTTCTTGAACTTTTTAGACTAAATGGATGTCGTGACACATGAAAAGGACTTACAAAAGGGAGCACAACTGAAAAGTGCTGCAAGTGACTTTTTTAAAGAAAACTTTTCTGACCCCTCTGACAAGACAGTCTGTGTAAATGATTACAGGATACTTCTGTGCATTGACAAGAAAATGGATTGGGTTTGAGTGCATTTATTGCAAGCCACAGGGAAACAGGAAAATGCTGATGTTTGGGGTTGCTGTTTTACTGGATACAGTTAATAAGACTGTTTTCACTGCAATCTTTCATATTTAATACTGAAATACAAAGAAGAGCTCCTCTCCAGAATACTGGATGTTTTCTCTTGCTATCCTTACACTCTACATCTAATTTTCACTATTATATCTCTGTGTGTTAGTGCTGTGGGAAAGGATGGGACAAAATCTTTGTTGAGACTTGGCCAGGTAAATACACACCCAAGTACAGATGCAGTCCTATTTGAAAGGTTCATTCTGTTTAGAGGTTAAGCCATCCCCACCTAGGTGCTTTTTTTTTGTCATATTATTTCCTATCTATTAATACATGCACATCTATCTTTTCAGACATGTCTTCGTGTGTTAAGTTGAGCCAATGATTGTTTTGGGTTTTTTTTCCTCACAACTCTTTCAGGTATTCCCTGCACCAACCACACATTCAAGTGCAGGAATAACATTTGCATTAGGAAACAATATGCAAGGTGTGATGGGACTGTGGACTGTGTTGATGGAAGCGATGAAAGCAGCTGCAGTAAGTTCCTCTCAAATATTCATCTTTCTGAACTTTGAACTTTTTGCACAATAAAGACCTTTATTTCTTCCTGTTTTGGAGCGGGTACAAGTCGGGCTGCAGGTACTGAACTTTTATTGCATTCTTTCTGTGATAGCTGGGTAATGATCAGCTCTCAGTTTACCTCTGATCTGGTTGCAGAACTTGCCAAGCTCCTGTGGGAGGGTGGGCTTACAGTTATGGGAGCCTTAGAAACCAGCACTGCTTATTGCAGCTGTGCTGAGGAGTAGGGCAGCAAGGTTAATTACAGAGTGAACTTGGTTAGCCTGGAAGGCAGCAACTTTGTTGTCTGCAGCAATGCCAGGCTCTTCATTGAAGTCAGACCGTATTTGGACATCAGGAGTGATACAGCTGCAATGAGAAAAAAAACCACAAACTTTTCACTTCTCTGACTCTTGCAGATGGTGAAGACCCCCAATACTTCATAGTATCAAGTCGGAGTCTAGCCTTAAACCTTCCTAAAGTAATCTCTGTACAACCTTTTCAGTTTGTTTTGATGTAAAGCAAATAGATGATTGTCACTGCAGTAGCAATAAAAGTGAGGTTAGGATTATTTGCTTAAACTGAATAGTCTCAAGTATATTGCATAACATGGATGTGTTGGAACAAGTCCAAAGGAGGCTGGTGAAGATATCTGTGGGCTGGAGCACCTCTCCTGTGAAGACAGGCTGAGACAGCTGGGGTTGTTCAGCCTGGAGAAAAGACAGCTTGAGGAAGAAGGCTCTTAGCACCTTCCAGCACCTAAAGGGACCTACAGGAGAACTGGAGAGGGACTTTTCACAAGGGCATGTAATGATAGAACAAGGAGCAATGGCTTTATAATAAAAATGGATAGATTTTAATTAGATATAAGGAAGAAATTCTCCACTGTGAGGATGGTGAGGCCCCAGCAGAGGTTGCCCAGAGAAGCTGTCAATGCCTCATCCCTGGAATTGTCCAAGGCCAGGCTGGTTAGAACCCTGAGCAACCTGGTTTAATGGGAAAGTGTCCCTGCCCATGGCAGGGTGGGTTGCAACTAGATGATCTTTAAACCCCCTTTCCAAACCAAACCATTTTAGGATTTTGCCTGGTTCTCAACTGTCTCTGGCATGCTGCCTGCATGTCAAATCTGTCAGCACTTGCCTTGGATCCAGGAGGATGTCTTAAGAGACTAGCCATATGCCTATTTTTATTTGGAAACATTAAAGCTGCATTCAGTTTTCTGGATGTGTTCAGGAAAGGGTCCAGAAATATCAATACCTATGTGTGGGACTAAAACTCCTGAGCAGAAACTTTATGTGCAAGCACTAGGGATGGACAAGAGGCTCTATAGAAGCATCTTTCTTCCTTGCTTTTCAAATTAAGAGTTCAGATTTTTGTGCTGATGAGACATGACTATTTCATCTGTTAGTAATATACATTGT
Organism: Chloebia gouldiae; assembly: GCA_003676055.1. NCBI lineage: Eukaryota > Metazoa > Chordata > Aves > Passeriformes > Passeridae > Chloebia > Chloebia gouldiae. The sequence continues at coordinate 920,752 of QUSF01000016.1, forward strand.
CAGTCAGTTATTTCCATACAAAATAATGATTGTACCACCTTGTTTGTCAAATAAATGTCCAATCTCCACATACTTTTTTTTTGTATCATTCCCACTGTTTGGGCAAGAATTAAGAGTCCTGATGACATTGAACTTCTTTGTTGATGGTATCCTTTCAGGTCAGGTTTGGCAGTATCAAAAAGAGATAATGGTTTGCCTATTTGTATATATTCATTGTGATGCTTATTAAATCAATGGATCCTTTGACGTTTCTGACACAAGAAATATTTAGAGGCTAATTTCTGTATCAGAGCTAGAAAAAGGACTTAGTAAAATTTCCCGACTGATGCCTTTTTATGGAGTCATCTCTGATTTAATTGATAGAGTAACCAAAGAAAGAAGTTTTGTGATTATAGCAGGGGAATTAAATAGGTTTCAAAATATTTCAAAGTGCAATATTCTTTCATGCCTTATGTGGGAAACCCCCTCATTAAAGGAAAGTGCTGGAGATAGGGATTACAACCCGAAATATTTTTTGCAGGTTGTGGCAGTAGCAAGATCAGCAACCTCATCTCTCGGATTGTGGGTGGCTCAAACACTGAGGAAGGTGAATGGCCCTGGCAGGTCAGCCTTCATTTTGTGGGAGCTGCTTACTGTGGAGCATCAGTGATATCAAAAGAATGGCTGGTGTCTGCAGCCCACTGCTTTCAAGGCAGCAAGTAAGCAGTCTTCCCTCTATGTCTATCCCAAACACGGCCAGAACCCACAGGTGCCTTTGGCTTCCAGAGTTTGAACTGCATGGAGGTGCTGCGCTCCGCTTTCCCAGCCCTGCTGTCAGTGGGTGTTTTGAGGCACTTTTTAAAGACACAACTCTTTGTTTGCTCCCACGCAGGCTGGCTGACCCCAGGGCATGGCGTGCCCACCTGGGCATGCGGCGGCAGGGCCGTGCCAGGTTGGTGTCCGCGGTGCGGCGGATCGTCGTGCACGAGTACTACAACAGCAGGAACTACGACTACGACATCGCGCTGCTGCAGCTCAGCACGCCCTGGCCGGACACCGTGGGCCACCTCATCCAGCCCATCTGCCTGCCGCCCTCTTCCCACAGAGCCCGCAGCGGGGACAGGTGCTGGATAACAGGCTGGGGCCAAAAGCAGGAAGCAGGTGAGTTTTAGCCCTTCCATTGAGTTGATTTTGTTCCCGGGAGCCTTCACAGCTGGGAGTGGGGAGAGCGTGCGTGTGCAACATGCACAGTTCTCTCACTCTCAGCATTTTTCATAGAGGTGCACAGAGAGAAATGGAAGAGAAAACAATTTCTATTTCTGCTCCTTGTTTTTCCTATGTGGAATGTGTTTGGAGAATTGTTTACCTGGAGTGAGTGCTTGAGTGGATTCTGGTGAGGATTGTTTGAGCCTGATGGCCAATCCAACCCACCTGGGGCTGGACCCTCAAGAGAGGGTCAGGAGTTGTGTTAGAGAAAGTAGTATGTAGTTTTAGTATCTTCTTTTTATATAGTATATTAATGTATTTTAGCATAGTTATAATAAAGAAATAATTCAGCCTTCGGAATTGAGTCAGACATGGTCACTTCTTCCCATTGGGTTCACCTGCATTTACAACATGCACGTACCTTCAGATACTCGGGAAACTTGGCTGTGCTTCCCATGGATCTGAATGTCTTCCACATTGTGTTGTCAGTGTAGGGAGCTACACTGACTCCAAAATATCACAGTGTTGTCTTTCCCCTCCATTCCCCTTGGAGGTGTGGGACACATGGTGTGGTTTCTCTCTTTGGGCTGCTGTTAAATCATATGTAAAATTTAAAAGCTGGTTATTTGAAAGATAAATATAATGCCTCAAAAAAAAAAAAGAGGGAGGTATATTTTTTTTCCTGTTTCCCCCAGTCCCTTTGTCATATAATAATATAATGGTATAATACAAGTTCTATAATACAAGTGCCAAATCAATCTTGTAATGTCAAAATATACTTTATTACATACTAGCTTTATCAAATCCTAAAATAAAGTTTCATGATTTAAACCAGTGCTGGCATATTTAAATATGTGGATGGGGGCTTTTTGGCTATAACCAGTTTTTGAAAGGATCACCTGGGGATGAGATTGGGCCTGCTGTATTAAAAGGAGGGGAAGCTTTAAGTTAATTCATATTATTAAAATATATATCTTATGAGGTGTTTCACCAAATCTTACAGACAGAAAGAAGCAAATGTGGAAATTTGTTCCTTATGGTGTGAGAATTTGCATTCTGAAACTGACTCATAATCTTAATCTTGAATTTGGCTTCTTCAGATATGCTGCCCTCACTGCAAATCTATCATGTGATGATCTAAATATCTTTGTAAAATTCCGTTTCCTTTTCAAAATAAGAAGAGAGCAAATTAAGAAATCTTGAGATGTTGTGGGGAAAAAAAAAAAAAGAAAAAAGCTTTTTTGGCCAATCCTAGTGATTATGCCAAGTGCTTAATTCATCCTAGGGATTTTGGCCAAGCCTAGTGATTGTGTTTGGGATGGCTGAAGGACCCAGATCAAATCACACAATTGGCTGATACTTTGAAGAGGCTTCCTGCTCTGTTGCAGTTAGTGGTTTGGAATCTGGAATAACGCAATGGTCTAAAGTACCTGTGGATGTTTTCTGAAGACTTTTGTTTTATATTTCAGAAGGTGAGTAAAATACTGAGCTCTGTGGAATCACCCTGCTCTGAATTTGTTTTCCAGACAATGAAGGCTCAGCAGTTCTTCAGAAAGCAGAGGTAGAAATTATTGACCAGACACTGTGTCATTCCACGTACGGGATTATCACAGCTAGGATGTTCTGTGCCGGGCTATCCTCTGGGAAAAGAGATGGGTGTAAAGTATGTACCTCAACAAACTTTCCATAGAGCTTATCTGGTCTTTCACTGCTGCATGAGGAGGTGTAAAGTTGACTGGCAGACCACTTTGTGGTCAATATGTTTCAGTTCTGAAATAGAGCAATATGAGAATTGTCTGTAAGCAAATCTCTTCTGTGCGTGATTTCAGAGTTCTGCTGCTTTATGTGCATGAGGAACATCACTAAATTTCAGTTGCAGGTCAAGAGCCAGTCAAATTGCAAGTCCCAATAACAAGTTGAAATCAGGCAATTTTCATTATAATAGGCTCTCAGCTGAAGGAAAAAAACTGAGAAACTAGTTTGTGTCTTTTCAGGATCCTTCCCCTCCAACTTGCAACTATAGGACTGTGATGAGATGCAGACAATTAGGCATAAATTTGCTAAGATATTTCTGATCTGGAAAAGCTGAAAGATAAATGTAAAGTGCTGAATTTATTTCTGGTGAATAGTAGTATAACCCCATGGATACACAGTATCTATCTATATGACACTTAATATTACAGATCTCATATGCCATATTATATTATATTGAACTTTTATGAACCATACACATTTACTGCTAAAACAGTAGTACAGTTACTGCTGAAATAATAAAAGCATTTTTTTTATGATGGAGATCTGGAATCTTCAAGATACTCTAGCTTTCACTGATCTACATAAAAATGAGTGAGCCTTCAATGGCTGAGGGAGTATAATGCTCCAGCTGTTTTTTAGAGGTTAGTGAGGCCGTTGATATTAAGTATAATTTTCAGTAACTGGAGAATTTGCTTGTTTATGGCTGCTCAAGATATAGCCAGGGAAAGACATCATTTTGGCTTCTTTTTTGTAGAGGCAAATGATTTGTTTCTGTGTCTGGCAGCTGTCAGAGCTAATCAAATTGTGGTATTCCTGTTCTGTGAAAAGTGCTGGTGTTCCATTTTTGGCCTAGGAATGAAAGAAAAGACTTGCAAATTTTACTCTCTAAAATCTGAAATCTTATTTGTCATGGAAGGAAAAAAGTTTTATAAATTCTTAGCCTTTTTTGAGGCAATTCAGTATAATCCTACTTTGAGGAGTGGGTGGCACCTAAGCACCTTGGAAGAGGTCTCTTCCAACCTGCATATCCCAAGAACCTATAAAGTGAAGGCAAAATAGTTTTCTAGCTCTAAAAAAATTTGTCTAGAAAGAAGGCAGTTCTCTTGCAAAACATCTGAATTTTGTCAAATGCACCTTTTGCTTTTAGAAGTTGTTTCTTGCACCCAATATTTTGGTAAAGTTAATTTGCCACTGGGTGTCTTTTTCAAAGATGCCGTGTGTACAGCAGACCCTTACAGGGAAGTATCAGTTTGGGTTCCTCAAATGGAAAATTTGCATTTGGTGGCAAATTGTTTTATACCAGCTGCCTCTGCCAGTGTATTTCCAAAAGAACACGCTGTAAAGGAAGAGTCCTAGTTGCTTTGTCTTGTATTGCAGCATTATGAGATCCTGTAATAAATTTTGAAATCTAGAACAGACTTCATTTAACTGCTCTAATTACAAAGACATTATGGGCCCCTAAACATTATATGCTGACTAGTATCTACTAGAGAACAATCCTTAGGCTCTTTTTCCTTCTTAAAAAAACCCAAAAAAAACCCCAAAAAAACTACAACAAGAAAAAACCCAACGCAAAACAATTAAGGGATTCAATCTGTTTCCATTCACCTTTAGTCTGAAATAAGTCATACAATTATTAAATACTTTATTGTATTTATCTAGTTTTAAAATATTTTTAAAAGCTTACTATTTTTGAGTTTTAGTGTGTAACCTATGAATGTATATACATGTTAAGTAGCAGATTTGGGGTTTAGCTGTAAGTGTGAAGTTAGGAAAAAAAAAGTGAATTTAAAATATAGTCCATGCAAAGTAATATCTTTATTAACGTCTTTAAAGAGTGAAAATTACCTTCTCTCTTGTGAAAGAGCAAACTTTGGTAAAATTGTGCAATGCCATCTACTTGAAAAAAAAAACCCTATCAATTATTTGAACTATGTGAATATGAAAATATAATCACTGGAATTATGCAAAATATCCCCTGTGGATTTTTCCCCAGCTTTCATAATTCATGTTGTAAACACATATAACTCGATGCATTATTTTTAGGGTGATTCTGGTGGACCACTGTCATGTCAAAGCAATGGAGATGGAAAATGGTTTTTGACTGGCATTGTGAGCTGGGGTTATGGATGTGGAAGACCAAATTTCCCAGGTGTCTACACAAGAGTGTCAAATTTTGCACCATGGATACACAAATATGTGCCTTCAGTCTTGTAACTTGAAAACTGTTTTCTTGGAATAAAACATGTCCTGTACATCTTCATTAAAATCATATTTGGAGAAACTGTTCAGTTGTGGAATTTCTTTGCATTCTTTGTGAAATCTCTTGCTGATTCTGGAATTCACATATGGGGGTAATAAATATCAGTGTTTCGAGCTTTGATGAAAAAGGAGGAGGCTGTTCCTTGTGATAGTTGTTCCACACAGATGTCTGGAGACATGTGGGAAGGGGCAATAATAAACTTAATTTTCAAGGCACCAACTAAGTGCAGGTGCACTCACCTGTCAGGAGGTGAAGATACAATTGATTGTGTAAACAGAGAGCTTGAGGCTTGCTCATCATTTCTTCTGAGGTGTGTGCAGCCAATACAGAAGTAGCAGTGAGCTGTTTGCACTCTGGCAAATGCTGCTTTCCCTGCCTCTTCCACCAATGACAGCTGACAGGGAGAAAGGAAGAGGAGACCCTGAAAAAAGTGAATGCAATCCTTCCAAATCCATAGGGCCCTAAATTTTGGAGATCAGAAATTCTGCTGCTGTAAGTGATTTGTTGCATGCTTACTCCTTCTCCTGCTTTCATTTTATTTAACTGCATGATATGGGGTTACTAACTTTTATTTCCTGGTTTCAGTTCTTTATTTTCAAGTTCATCCACCTAAGAATTTGAATTCTTGAGCTTCAGGCAACCTTATCAAGATGAATAAGCATGATGATGTGTGTTATTGTAATGATCTTGTCCTTGATGAAATAAAACTGATGTTTCTAAAAGGTCATGATATAATTTTTATGCCATAGGTTTTTTTCCTCTAGGCCTTTTTCTGTGTTTTTTTTTTTCTCTTTTCCATGAAGGAAGGGGCAAAGTGTCAGTCAGCAGGTTCTGTATGTGTAGCAGAGACAGGCTGTTGAAAAACAGGCCTTGAACAAAGCCATCTGTCTGCAGCTGTAGTTTGAATTTCTGAGCTTGAGGATTTCCTTCCAGTTAATCCCTTTTGCCATATCTGTGTGAACTGTTGGATTTGTTTGTTCCCTTTGTATTATTTTTCTGGGGCTGAGATTACTTAATCTCCTTTTGCTTTTCTAGATTATCTTCTTTGTCCTCTCTCTGTCTTTTGACATGTAACAAGTATGTTATTTCCCCACACACATCCTTGATTTTCTTATTTGGCATGCAGAATATGCTGAACTTGATGGTTTGCTGACTTAAACTTGCTTTTCCGTTCAAACAGGAAATGTGAACATAAATTGGTTTGCAATTTACTTACCACGTTTATTCTGTGGTACAGTCTTGAAGCTGGAAAACTAAGGAGATATGTGATCTGTAACTCTGTTACAGATATTTCTATAGATTCCCCAGGATGTTTACTAGAAGTTGCCTCATTTATATTGCCGTGGGAACTTTTATCTGTAAATTGATTGCATATCCTTTGCACTGTGTTGGAAATTATTTCCTTACTGTTGTATTTCTGAAAGAAGTGATCTACTTTCAAATGATGGGATGCATATCCTACTTAGCCAGTCAGGTGAACAAAGAGTTACAGTGATGGTCATTTTCCTGCCCACCTTCTTTGACTGCAGATCAGCTGGCAGTGGTAAAAGTGAAATAAGAGAAGCCTGGTGTGTTCAGTGGGGAGAGCAGCTATTCTGTTTAAGAAACCTGGTTCATTCAGGGAGTTGTTGCAAGCTTTGTCCAAAGGCATTTTTCACGGCAGCATGCTGCAGGCTTTTCCCTCCGGCCGGATTTCTGTGTACAGCATTCCAGCTCCAGATGCTGAACGGGCTGCAGGACAGGTAAGAGCCACCAGCTAAACTTTGTAGTAGGAACCAGTAAATAAATTCTCTGTCTGCACTGACCCCTGTTCTTGATAAATTGCTTTTAACTAAAGTGATAAAAATACCACCCCACTTTCACAGCTTGAAACGCACACAAGAAGGAAATAGCCCAGAGAGATGAGGGTTCCATGTGTGCCCTAGCTGATAACATGGAAGATCTTAGCTCAGTTTTAATCTCTTTAAAACTATGAGAGTAAATACACTAAAATATGATACAACTGCTCTTTTTTTTTTTCTTACTAACTGATGCCATCCATGGTGTTTCTCTAGGAAAGTCTGTGTGTTTGTGACTGCCCATCCTACCATGAAGGTAGGATGTATCGTTTCTTCAAATGGGTGAAGTTGTGTTTCTGGAGGAGATGTCTTCTAGGAATATTACCTACGGTTTCTTTAACAGTGACAGCAATTGTGCTACTCCTGCACTACTCACTCTGTAAGTGTTACTCCCCAGCATGGTCTGGGTGGGATGGATGTTTTGCACTGTGAAAAGCTCTGCATTAAGCAGCTGAGCACATCATGTGTGTATATAAACTACCGACTTTCCCTTCTCTTTAATCTCTTTGCTAAAGTGACAAAATGCACAATAATTAGCAGTGAGTAGTTGTACAAGAATACGCATTTTATCGTTAATTATTTTTTGCCACTCCTCGTGAATACCATCATTATTGGTATTAAGTGTTATCTCTTGCAGGAACCTATAGGAATTATTTGTTTATTTTCTCTTCACTTTTTTTTTTTTTAAACAGAATGGGTATCTAAATTGTTTATGTACTTCCCCAAATGTGAGCACACAGCCATTAAAGCCATGCCTCTTCAGGAGGAGAGTACTGCAAAAAAATTGGAATTAACAATGAAATCTTCCAAGTAGAAATGCCTGCCTAAGCCTTTATTCTCCTTCCTTTCTTTTCCTGCTGGGTATTACTCTGTCAGTGGGACTGCTCAGTTTGTCTTAAGAGCTGCATGTTTCTCTTAAGAGCTAATACCTGCAAATGCCAAGGACAAGCACATAATTCTGCAAGTGTCTTGCTCTGTAACATTATTAGGTGTGCTATTTTTTTTTCTTTTTTTCTTTCAGCTCCAGCATTTGCCTTTATTTATATCAGTGGAAGTGTAGAAATTCCTAATTTGACTTATACAAATGACCTCAATGATCCAACATCACAGAAGTTCATCCTGCAAGCAAAGGCAGTCCAAAACTATGTAAGTTTCCACATAAGTAGAGCAATATTTTGTCTTTATACAGAAGCAGTTGGGAATGAGGAGAGGACTTGGTAAGCAATTTTTTATTTCCCTTGGAAATAGTAAGTTTAAAGCTAGGAAGAGCCTTGGCAGTTTTCAGATTTAGAAATGCAGCTAAACTGATGGGGCTGAGTGTCTTAGAGTAAGGTCAATATTTTCTAGGTAATAAGGTTTCAGGATTATGGACAAATTACTTGTCTTAAAGGAAATAGGATAGTGGGTTTTGTTTTATTTTACTTTATTCAAACTCTCTTCCTTCTACATTTTCCTTTTTCTTTTTACTTTTATTTCAAATTCAATGCTTCACTTTTTAAATTTTCCTTATCACTCACAACAGTGTTTGCTTTCTTGCCCTTCTTATGAGTTTCTATTTGTGAGATCAGTACTGTTTCCCAGGTACAGGTGGACAGCAGTTTTGAAGACAAAGCTGTTCTCTGTTAACTTGTATTTCCCAAAAGAACTAATGTGGTGTCTCAAAACTGCTCTGTGCACAGCCAATACAAGTTGGTGATACTAAAAGTTTAAAGACTGAAACAAAAATATAAATGTATTCATAAAGAGTTTCTTCACTACTAATTATCAAGAATTGTGTCAATGCCCTTGAAATGTGATGTGAAAAAGCAAATTTTTAGTGGCATTTAATGCACATTTATGACCCTTACTTGATACATTTTGTGAAAATTATGGACAGTGCTTGTAATGTGGGGGAGGGAAGTGAGGAAAAGGAAAGAATGAAAAGACAAGCACTTTATAATATTAGAGATTATGCTGACACTGAAGTATAATTTTACATTTTCTTTTACTACTATTTCATTGTCAGTTGGCAGAAACATATGAATCTTCCTTCTTGGGAAAGTACTACTTGAAGTCTGTAGTGGCTGCTTTCAGGTAGGTGTTGTGTCAGCATATGGTAGAAATTTGAGATATTCAGCTGTGTTCACCTCTTTTTCTTTAATGCATTTTAAATTTGCAATCTAGAAGAAAATGCACATCTCTGTAAGAGAATTAAAAATGCAGAAATGCATTTAAGTATATGATCTAAGCTAATAGTGTGACTTCTATCCTGCCCTGTAGAATTGGTGAGAGAAATGAAGTCTGATTAATTGTTCCTGAGTCTATGGGTTGTTTTGTTGTCTATTAATCTACTTTTAATTTTTGAAATAACAATTCAGCACTTGCAAGATCTCATTTTAGTTTTGTCCATTCAAATGAAGTTCTATTTTAAAGTCTGAAAACAAATCCTTAAATGTGTGATTTGGGGCAAAACACTATTTGAGCTCCTGGGAAGAAATGTAAATCCATTGAGCAGCAGGTTATTACAATCCTGGTAGTTTCTGAAAACCCTGAAGGGTCAGTGCACAGGCAATTTCAAAAGGATTGTGGTGGAATCACTGAAGTAATAACTTGTATGTCTATGCTCAAGGATTCTTTATTTCAACAAAAATTGTGTGAAATGATGTATCAAAGTATGAGCATAAAATTGTGCTGTTGTATGGTGCTAGCTTCCACTAAAAAATGAATTGCAATGTGTATGGAGCTGTTATATGATCTTAATATACAGCAGGGATGGTAACATCCAATTTCATAAAAACTATTGAAGGATTTCAAGGTGTGGTTTTCAGTCTCAGTGTGTAGCTGGTTAAGCTGCAAATGTCAAAAATAGTCCTACTGTATAAAAATACAGAAAAAATAATTGTTAAACAATAGAGCTTTTTGTCACCATGTTTAGCAGCAACTATTGGGCACAGAGGTTCAGCTGGCTATGAAACTGAGCCAGCTAAAAATGCAGACCAGTGAAAACCAAAATAGTAATTAGACAGTATTTATAGTGAATTTTTTTTTCCTTTCACAGTGAAGGAGAATCTGGGCTACGAGCTTACTTCTGGAGTACATTCTGGGCACCACAAGATATGGTTGCTTCTCTTAAAAAATTAACCCTAGTGAAACAAAAAGAAACTTGTAGTAAACAAGGAGTTCCCTTGTTCAGTTCTGGGCAGGAAGATTTTGATCTTGTTACAATGGAGCTTTTTGGTAACAATGTACCTGTCATTTAATACCTATTCTGTCTATTTTTCTTTCTCCACTTCATGTCTTTGGCTTGTGTCGCTGATAATTATTACATTTCAGTTTCAGATTCCACAGACTATGATATGATGTTAAGATCAGGTAATTATTCTTCAATCCTGAATGATACCACTTTGATGGGGAGTGGAATCCTGTGATAGAAAAATGGCATTTTTTGAGTTATTCTTATATCTGTAGAACATATGAACTAAACTAGGCCATGGAATCTCCATGTCTTGTGTTTCAAATGAAGGCTGGATGAAAATACCTTACAGCTTTTATTCAATGTTCTGACTAGAAAGGTTGAAATTTAATAGTTCCCACTGAATTGCAGTGAGCTGTGGCTCCTATTTTTGCCATTTCTTAAAAAAAAAAAAAAGGCAAACAAAAAATCACCCAACAAAGCCTCTAAAAAATTGTACATAATTTGGCTTGTGATTAGACAATTTTGGTTATATGTTGTTAGTGATCAGTCAGATAATGTAGAGCTTTAATTCACTTTGCCTGATTTCTTCAAATCAATGTGTTTTCATTGCATGGAGAAGCAAATAGCAAAGGAAGCAGCAGGTGTGAGGCAGGTATTGTAGCAATTGCAGCTGAATCAGCTCCTGCTCTTGGTGGTGAGGCTTTGTACTCCCTTGGCCAGAGCAGAAGATGATGCAGTCTGAAAAGGGAACGGAGCTGTAAACCTAAGAGCAAAAAGGGACTAGAGCAGTCAAGAAATGTGGGTAGGTAATTGTTTCTACCTTGTCTGAAATCTTACCCAAGAACTTATGTTTCAATCTAACAGTTTCTCCATACTGATCTACACTCTTTTTTGTAGCAGTATCCTTTGACCTGTATGCCAAGCCAGGTAACAACAGGACTCTAACTCTAATGAATCCCAAAAAGTCTTTTTATCAGTGGAGACTGAGAGTTCCTTCTAATTATGTGGTGAGACTGGTAGTAATCACTCAGCATGGTGTCACTCCAGAGAGCTGTGCATCACACCACTTGTCAGCATATGATTTCCTTCTTCCACTGCAGAACAAGATCATTACCAGGTAAGATACAGAGCAAAGATGCTTTACTGAGCTCTACAGAAGCTCTCTGAAACTGTACCAGATGGATAAAATGTGAGATTTGAAATACAACTTAATTAAAACTCTTGGATAGCATAATAAAAAGATCTTCTAAAACAGCTGAAAGGGACTGATAAGGGTTTTCAAGTCCAACTCCCTGCTCCTCAGAGGACTACCTAAAACCAAACCATCTGATTAAGAGTATTGTCCAGAGGTTCCTTGAAATCTGACAGGCTTTGTGCCATGACCCCTTCCCTGGGAAACCTGTTACAAATTTCTGTGGGGTTTATTCTGCACTATGACTAATTCTAATGGGTTCCTTTCCATAAAATTACTCTCACAACTCAAAAAGAGACTTTATTTTAGAGTATTATATTCTGTTACTTTCAGAAATATTTTTATGGCAGTCCAGTCACAGCTGAATTCCTGTTCATAACAGGAGGTTGGAAGGCTCCATCCTCAGAGTCACTGTGTAGTCTATTTGAATAAGTGAGTTCAGATGGTATTTGAGTGGCTACACTGCTCCTACCTTTCAGAGTCAAATTTCATGTCTGAGCACAAGGAATCTGTCTTCCTCAACCAAATAAATAAACAAGCTGTAGGATCTGAGGATGGATGGTTTCAAGAGGGGAACTTTACTTAATTTTTAGGAACTTTCAGGAAGAGGTTAGCTGGGCATGAAGATTCAGCTAGAAATCTGAAATGCACTTGTTTAAGAGTGCTTAATGAGTAGGTGGTCCTCTTCAGCTCTATTAATGTATTAATTGCTCTCTATGCAACAAGACGTAACAGATTGCCACTGTTAGCATGGAATGGACACAAGTTTTTTTGTCAGGGGTTACTCTCAGACTGTGGCTTAACAGTTTAGTGAGAAGTTTTGTATGGAGTTATGCTTAAACTGTAGCTTAACATTCCTGATGTGGGCCTGCATCTGTTCTGCTACTTATTATAGATTATTGCTGTGACTGTTACTCCATTGTGTATTATTACCACTGGCTCAGCTTTTTAGGACCCATAAATGTAGAGCTGGCCAAGTGAGCATGAAGACACCTGGAAGACAGCAAGACCAACACAGGTGTCTGATGTAACACATTTAGAGAACACTGATGCAGTAAGCTGTAAGATGAAATACAAGAATGTTCATTGATGTCTGTCCATTAAAGAACCAAAACAGAATCTTATGACTGAAATTATGTTAAAAGCCTGATGGTACCTCAAAAAAACCCTGACTTTTTTGGTTGCTTTTACTGCCACCCTAGAAAATGCATTGTTTTGCATATGTCTATTAGTTTTGTGTTTGGGTCAAAAGCAGCCTAGTGAACATACTTAAGACACATAGAGTAGAACTAATAGTAACAGTATGTCCAATATCTGTGACAGCCAGTAACTATGGCAGCTATTATTCCCTGATGTTGAGGTCTAGGGTCACATATGGTGACTGAACTGATTCTCTCCAGTTTCTGTAAACTGCAGTAATACATCTGTTCAGTGACAAATCCAAGTCTGTTCAAGCTGAGAGGGTGAGGTGTGCTGTGAGAGTAAGCATCTCACATAGACTACTCTTCTCATATCTTGCCTTGCTTTTCTGATGATATCATGACAGAAGGCACAGAGAGAAGATAAGCCAGGCTGTTGACTGGGTTGAGGAAAATGCTGAACTATTTCCATATGGGGAGAGGACTTATATTGTTATTTTATAAATGCTTTGTCAGCTATTATGATAAAAATGATTGAATAATGTCTGCAGGAGAGGCAAAGCAGAGATTCATTCACTAGTGCCTCACTTCAAACACATGAAAGGAAGTCTGCTAAAGCAGAAGACAACTACTTTCAATTTAAGGTTAAAAAATTTAATTTTGAAGCTGCCAATCTGGATCTCAGTGACATCAAAGAACTTGGTGCAGGGCTGTGATGGAAATAATCTGTTACTGTGAGGTCTAATCTTAATTGCTTTCATTTGGTGTGCATAGAAAAAGAGAAACCTGTTGGAAATTTTTAACGTATAGGTTCACAGATATGACAGAATATTCTGAGTTTGAAGTGACCCACAAGGATCATTGAGCTATAAATAAATTTAAAAAGTCCTAAATATCATATTCCTAAAAGGAATATGATGTGGGTTGCAAAATGGAGTAAGCATAAGAGTGAATTGCAGATGCCAGAAGTATCATCTCACATTACAAGTAAAAGAGCAACAGGAAGTAATAGTTACCAAGCATGGGGTGTGATAGATTTTGTGACACAAAACCAGGCTGAATAGATGGAAAGTGTTTTGGGTTTATCTGTTGCACAGATGCTGCTCAACACTGCTGCACTGGCACTTGCTGCCTTTTCATTCCTAACCTCTGCTTCTCAGTGCCACTATCACCACTGAAGTAACATAATCTGGCATTGCCTTTCTGATGCTTCTTTAGGTATGAAAACTCCAGGGCCCTTGTTAAGCAAGAAAATGATGTACATGCAGAGTGACTAGCCTCAGTGCTGGGAAGCCCTAGCATCCCGTGTACTGTCAGCTGGGTGGAGAAATAAAAGGGAAGTGGTAGACAAGGGAATGCTTCTAAAACACAGATGCCCAGATCAGTGTGGTTTTCTTTTTTGTAATCTTCCAGATGGTGTGGGCCTGGGGCCTGGACTCCTTCTGTTGTGCGTTTGACTTCATCAAGTAATGTGATGCTGCTTACCTTCTCACTGGACCAAAGAGGAGAAAGCAATACATTAAAAGCTCACTTTCAAGCTGTTCCAAAAATCAGTATGTAGCATCTGATGGAAGCACACTTACTACTGGTTTTGCCTCTAAAAAAGTTGATATTGCCTTGAATATATCTGGAGGAGGGAATGTTGGCATATAAAGCAGGGGATTATCATTCTGATCCACTTTACAAAAAACTGAGAATTGAACAAAGAAGAGAGAACATCCTTTGGTCTGGGAGACTTTGTCTTCCTGATAACTACTCAAGCTGTACTTGGCAGTCATCGTATGGGTAGTGGCAGAGGAGCAGACAGACAGACAGACACACATACTTTCCATCTGGGCAAAGCTAGATAGCCCCAGTGCCAGAGCAGCTACTTTTGTCATTTTTGGCAATGTATCCACAGATCGTAGAACATGTGTTTAAAGAACATGGAAAACAAGAACAAACACTTCTAATTTATCTTTGTTCTTTTTCTGAATGCGTTATTCAGTGTAGTTAACTGAATAAGAAAAGTGTGTTCCAAACCTAAGACGTACATTCCAAACCTATGAGGCACTATGGATTTTACATGAGTGCTATGGATTTTACATGAGGTACTATGGATTTTGCATGAGTGCTAAGCTGTAGTATTAATTTTAGAAGAGATAAAGGGGTTTGACAGGGTCAAGTTTAGCCACAGTTACTTGGTAAGGTATAAGTGAAAGAGTTTTGACAATGAAGCAAGTGACTAATTTTTAATATGTGGACCAAATCACTGGGGACATCCTCCAAAGCTTCCACATTTCAGCTTATGTCTCTCTGCATGCTGCTTATCCAAATACTTATCCCATGCACATTACTAATTAAAATGGCTTTATTGTTCTGAGGATGGGCATTTCAAATTACATTTAGCGCAGGTTTTGCTACAAGATTTTTTTTACTTTCAAAATTATCTTATTTTCTGTTACATTCATATTTGCATTCACAACATTACCTAAAGGGACCCAAAAGCACTAAGGACTGGATATATAAAATATTGGTAGAAAATAAAACTTCAAAGGAATTGTTCAAATATGGCATTTTCAAACTGAGAACTGATACACAAACTTCCTTATTTACATGAAATTAATCAGTTTGCACTTCACTGGGCTAATTGCTTTTTAATTTTGAAAATAACTACGGAAAAGTTAGAAGTAAATTGGAAGGAGGAGGTTTTTTGCATCCACATCTTGTTGCTTCTTTCACTTGCCATGAAAAAATGCTTTTTTAAAAAGAACTTGATTCAGAGATTTCTTTGTACTTACCCTTAGTTGTAATTTGATCAAAAAAAAAAAAAAAAGAGAAATTCAATTTTATTTGAAGATGGAAGTTAAGTGATTTTCAGTTAATACAGGAAAAATGTGAGTTGAATATTGTCAGAGTGTATTCTTCTAACTCTGTACATAGAGAAGGGTCCTAGCAAATGAAGTAAACTGCATTTTTGTAAAGCTGAGGTAATTGTGATCCTTGCTGATGTATTTCTCTCCTAGTATGTGGTGGTCATTACATTTCCTGGAATGGGACACTGAGTTCCCCTTATTACCCAAGTTACTACCCACCAAACATCGACTGCACCTGGATCATCAAGGTATGTGCTGGGAGCTCTTCTGAGTACTGATGAGTTTTATTTATCTTATGCAGACACAAAACTGGGAGAAATGGCTTTTGATGTGGATGAAACAGAGAAAACCTAGTGAGACCACTGAACCTGATTTCTCCTCAGGCATTTCCTTCCTGTCCTACATACATGTGCCAACTGTGGGAGGGAAATATTGCCAACTTCCAGAAGTTCGAGCATTATTTGTGACAGCACCAAATTAATGTGCAAGGTGACAAATCCCAGCAGCCAGAGAAAATTAATAATAATCAGAACTTTTTTTTTTATGTCAAAAAGAAAAAAAATTTCATGCTAAATCATGCCTCACATCATGGATGCCACAGTGTATTTCCCTGAATTCTGCAGAGCCAGGACCTTCTTTGGCTTAGAAATTCACCTCTAAATTTCAAGCAAGTCCTCTGGCAAGACTTAAAATCTGCTCATGATTTCTACCAATTGCCTAATATGTCAGTCTATTGTTCCATTCAGCATTTAGCTTCTCTTTTAGTTTCCCTGGTAAAGAAGAATTTCATGTATATAACTTGAT
Source organism: Chloebia gouldiae (assembly GCA_003676055.1). Classification (NCBI taxonomy): domain Eukaryota; kingdom Metazoa; phylum Chordata; class Aves; order Passeriformes; family Passeridae; genus Chloebia; species Chloebia gouldiae. The sequence goes on from QUSF01000016.1 coordinate 936,958, forward strand.
AATTCTCTACCTTTCACAGTATTATTAGCAGCTTATAGCACAAAACTCTCACCTCTGTGCAGAAGAAGAACACATGGCATTACAAACCTAGTATGAACCTCAGATATAGTGCTTTTTGCTGGCTGCAGAAAGGCTTACACTCCTTCATCAGTCACAGTCTAGCCAAGGTTGGGTCTAAAAAGACTTCTATAGATGTTTACATTAGCAAAGGTTTTGGTTCTTCAGAGGTGCTAATTTCAATAATAGAAATGCAGTACTCTCAATCCAGTAATACGTAGAACAACGTGGAAGCAAAGGCTGTTTTCATTTTATTAATGCACATCAGGGTTTTTATCTTTTGATTTTTAGACACCATTGCCTGGCTACAAGCTCTCAATAAAAATTCTTGTAATACAAATTCAAGAGAAGTCTCCAGGGTCCAGTAAATGTGATAAAGACTGGCTAGAAATTGATGGAGTTAGGTGAGTAAATGCATTATTTTCTGGCATATTGATTTGCACTTTGAAGTTCTGCACATTTAGGCATCCTGTTTTTTTCTTACAGGTATTTACTTTTTCTCTTGTTCCCCTTAGAGCAATAATGTAGAAAACGAGAGAATTTTATGCAGCTGCAGCTGAACTGTAAATTCCTGGCTTAGTCTTGATGTGGGCGAAGAGTTTGTGTAATCAGAAGTTTAATTTTCTTTCCCACTTGCTCTTCAATGATTGTTATTGTTACACAAACACTAAAAAATAATGCTATCCAGAGAAATTTATCTCTTGGAAGGAGTATATTGAAACAAGCAACAGCTGTTGGATTTAGCTGAATGATTTAATCCTTTCCTTTTCCTGGATGTGGAACTTTTGGATTTGCAAACCTAAATGGGAAATCTGTAAACAAGCATGCTTGAAGCAGTTTGTGTTTACAAGGTAGACCCTGATATTGATCATCTTGCTGTATTTTGTTTCAAAGTCCTCTAATCCCAAAAATGTTACGGAGTGGGAGAAATTCATAATTAGGCTTTCTAAAACTTCTGTTGGGCAGTTTTTAACACCAAAATACAGCTGATCCTTGTTGCATTATTTTAAAGCTTTTTGACATCACTACCACTCAGTAAAAGGAGACATAGCTGGATTGTAGCAGACAGTTCGGTTATAAATTAACATTTCTCACTTTTGCCTTGCTAGATACTGTAAAGCTCTTCCAGAAAACAACAGAAACAGAGAATATGGCTATTCTGTTACAATCAACTTCCATTCTGATGAGCTGGTCACTTACAGAGGGTTTTATATTGAATACAAAGCTTTCAGTCACACAGACCGTAAGTTGTTAAGCACACAATTTATTTTTTAAGGAGAAACTTTTGAGAAACCCTGCTTGACAGACCAATTGTATACAACAGATCCTGCCTATTTTCTTGACCTTATTGCAGGAGACAAATGCATAAAAAGTTATGTCTTTGGCTGACCAAATAGAGGTACAAATTTAGGCATAAGATGCTAGCACTAATGCTAGTGCATTTAGAAGCTAGTACTTAATTTCTAACTTTATCAACAATTCTGCAAAATGGGGAGTAAAATTTCTCATCTTCTGTAGATCTGTTATATGGCACTTTGCTGACACCTTAAAATAGCCAAGCTACAACATGAAAATAGAATGGCAGAGGGCCTCTAAGCATGACTCTTCTGCCAAAGTTAACCATGAATATTTAATCTTCTCTTTAAAATCACAAGTCAATGTGATCTAGATCAGTTTCCAGGTTTAGACAAACTATTTGAGTTTTACTGGCAGTCAAAGAGGACCACTTGCTAGAAGATGTTGCAGAAATATGTCTGGGGTTTTTAGGGGCCTTTCCTAACTCCCCAGTCTATGTACCTCTAGATCAATGTTAGATTTTGAGGGTCTTCCAGATGGTGGAACAGGAATTTTCAGGAGATACACATATTTACTTTTGACATTTCTTAGAAAATATGCAATCTCAGAGCTTTTAAACCTGGAATTTTTTTTACCCAGTTAACATCTAGCTAGGTAAAGTTCTCTGTGATTTCATGAGATTATTTCATTGTGAGATGCCTCTTCAAAACCTCAGCTTGCTTGTCAGAATGTAGTTCTGTTCATTGTTGACATAGAAGCGTTTAAGTATTAAGGTTTCTGGTGAAGATTTTTGTTTCATACCTTTCACTCTAAATGAGTGGCACATTTTGTGGACACAAATTTTCAGGGATTTCTTCTTCCACCAGTGTGGGTCTCTTTCTACCAGAAAAAGTTACCAACTATTCTTAGTTCTATGGTTACTCTGGTTTCTGCCTCAAAAATGGCTGAGAGTCTAAGCCTAGGAACACCTTTTTTAACAGAGAAAATCCAGTCTTTATTTTGTGTATCTGCGTGCTCTGTTCCTAGCACTGAGGCAGAAGGCTCAAAGTTATTTAATCAGTTCTTAGTCACAGTCAGGAGGCTCTGTATAAACTCCTCAGGAGGAGTGGAAGGGCTGTCATGTGTCGGGATCAAGGTGATGCAGTAGTTTGGTGACTGCTGTCTGAGATACCAGCAGGGATTAAGAGCACTGGCCTATATCAGCCTTGCCTGCAGCAGTAGTAGGAGAAGGAAAAAACTAAATTCATGTTTTCCCACATCTTAAGTGCCTGCAGTCAGCCACCTGAGGTTAGTTTTTTTTTTTTTTTTCCCATTGTTGGTTGCCTATTAAAGCACAGCTATTAAATATCTCAGGCTCTGCTCTGAGCTGACCTGGAAAGCAAATGCCAGCCATCAGCTGGATAACTTCAGAGAGAGGTGACAAGAAAATGCAGACACTCCTGCCTTGAGCTTGGGCTGGCTGGGTGGTGTGTGCTTTCCTCCCACTGACATCACATGCAAGGCAGTGAAGAGGACTCATTTACTCCAGATTGGAACTAATTAGACAACTGTGGGACAAATGGATTTCGTTCTTCTATCTATGTAGCTCTTAATTTGCCCATGGTGCTAAATGGTAGAAAATTGCATTTTACTTCACTTGGACAGAAAGAGGAGTGGTTTGAGCTACTTAATCTTTCAGAGACTTTTTTTTTCTTGCACATCTAAAAGAGTCAAAGAGAACAAACAGTTTTTTTGTAAAGAAACAACTTACCATCTATACTAGTAGAGAGTTTATGTGCATATTTTTCCCCCAGATGCTGCCAGATCAGTATCACATAATTTAAGGAAGAGAGACATAATAGGCTGGGGACTTTTGCTACACTGATGGTCTTGTTACTGCAGATCACAATGGTTGTGGACATTGGTACTACCAATGGCTCCCTAGTGACTTGCTGCATTTTTCTTATGCAATTTTTGTCTTGCTTTCAATCTTGGGGTAGCCAGGAGTAAATCTTTGTTAAAAAAAAACTACCTCCCACTGTTTAGAGGTCCTTGTAAACAACAGGTAATAAGAATAATAGTAATGGAAACCAATTGCTGAGATCTATCAGGATTCTCACATAGTAAACTGTGATAGTCCTTAGTCAGAAATTGATTGGAGGGAGGTATAAAGCTCTTTTGCAGTTTTCTCAATTTCACTTGAAAATGAAAAGATGCTATGAAGATTTATGATTCATAATACCAGTAGTGCTGGTGAAGGAAAAAGAACAGATCTGAGAAGCCACACTTACTCAAGTTAGAGTTGTGTAAAATAGGAGTGTGGACAGTAGGAGGGTCTTCTTTTTTTCTCAGGGACAGTGGAGGCTGAAATCAGTGAGATCATTAATTGGAGTGGATCATTCCCCTGTCCCCTCTCCATAGAGGGGCCAGTTTACACCAGTATAGACTGCTCCTTCAAGCAGACTAGAATGTGTAGCTTTGAACAACTTCCTGAATGTGCAAGGTTTTGTTAATAATTTGAAAGCATGACTCCAAACATGTGACATTATCTTCTCTCTCTTATCTCAGCCTACAAAAGTTGCTCCCCTTATGCATACAAATGCCTCAATGGAAAATGCTTGCTGAAACCAAATCCTGAGTGTGATGGGAAGAGAGACTGTGCAGATGGATCAGATGAAATGAACTGTGGTGTGGTAACATTTATTTTAAGATTTGTTAGTTACTTGGGAAACTAAATCAGCAATTTGTGTTATTATTAGCCATTATCTGATTCAGAATTGGTTAAATAAAATATGAATTTTAAAAAAAATTAATTTCCTGGTAATACTGTATGCCAATGTCTGTCTTGAATTTTGCACTTTTCTTCTAAATCAACTCATCCATTCTGTCTGTGATGACTTATTTCATGCAATTGATGTCCAGGGTAAGCTGGTAGTTCTTGCTGCTTTTTTGAGCTGAATGAAATACAGTAAAGCTGTGTTTGTAAGGAGGGAATAGAGACAAGAATTATTCAAGTGAACTTTTAAATTGTGCTTAAGCTCTTTTTGAGTTATTCAACTCTTTAGAAAGCTACACAGGAAGATAGACAATGACTGCTTTATATCTGACCTGCCCATTGAGTGAAAACGGGCAAGTACTCACCTTTTTGCCAATTGCACAGTGAGGTCTGAGGGTAGAAGTTTGTGCCAAGCACGGCAAAGTGAAATAACTGGTGGGCTTTTTACTAATTTATTAAATTATTTCTGTTAGCTTGTGGAAGACACCAACTTAAGAAAAACAGAATTGTTGGGGGTGAAGATGCAAGATCTGAGAAGTGGCCTTGGCAAGCAAGTTTACAGATGGGGGCACGTGGCCACGTGTGTGGTGCATCTGTCATCTCCAACAAGTGGCTCATATCTGCTGCCCATTGCTTCCTGGATTCTGATTCTGCAGGGTATGAGGAAATGATGCTGTTCTAGAGTATTTGCAGTTTAATAACCTTACAATGGTACTTTCAATAATTTGCAGAAGCTATTCCTTGTCTAGACAAGTTGATCCAGGTAATAACTTGGTGATATGACCTCACTATGTAAACACTTGGTGTTGTCTGCTGGCTTCACAAGTCTTCAGGTTTTGAAGTTATTCTTTGGTTCTATTGCCAGTAAATCCTGCATGACAGAACATTGTTCTGTTAGATGTAGGGTAAACACCTCTTTTTGTTTCCTTCTTTTCTAAAGGCAGGAGTTTTCTGAGTAGTACTATGGCCTTTTATCCCAATACATGTCCTATATATTGATCAGTGAGCAAAAACCTGATTGATGTTCAGTTTAGGTAGTGAAAATTGAAAATTCATACCTCCTACATGTGTTAAGGAGGAAACAGAGTTTAAGAATACACTTCTATGAGTTCCAAAGCATAATGCATAGCAAGGAGTTGGTCTTTGAAATCCAGGAAATTAATTCATTTCATAATAGCAAGTAAAAACATTGCTTAATGTTTTAGCAGAGACTAGACTGCATCCATCTTCTGAAATCATATTCTACTCCATGTACTTTAGTTTTGATGAAAGTCCTCAAATACTGAAAAGTAGTTAAAACGGAGTGAGCTAACATTGCATTGATTTCCAATGGGATGTTCTAAAACCATTTTTTTGTTACAGATACTCTGTTCCAATGGGATGGAGGGCGTATATGGGCTCACATACTATCAATGAAAAGAGCAATCGTGTAGCTATGAGACCAATCATAAGGATTATTGTCCACCCACAGTATGACCAATCTATCTCAGACTATGACATTGCCCTGTTGGAAATGGAGACTCCTGTACTCTTCAGTGAGCTGGTACAGCCCATTTGTTTACCCAGCACCTCTAGAGTGTTTCTTTATGGAACTGTCTGCTATGTAACTGGCTGGGGAGCCATAAAAGAAAATAGTATGTTCATTTCCTGGATATGCTTTTTGCACGTTTGGTTTAGTTTTAAACTCTAACAATGGAATATTTATACTTGTAAGCAAAAAACCCTCCATGTAGTTTACTTAGTGTGTCTATAAAAAGCCAGAAAAGATCTCCTTAGCTACAGTCTATAAATTCTGAATGGTTGCTTGGATAGCAAGTGATAAGTGACAAAATGCATACTCAGGTGTCACAGATCACTGAAAAGCAAATGATTATAGATTTACAAAAATGTGTCCATTTTTTTGTTCATTACTCATTTAATCTGATTAATAGAACCTTGCAAGAAAATAGATCAGTAACTATTGCAACTATTGCAGAGAAAGAATTTGTTTCTGATTGACAACATGGAGCCATAAGCAGCAATTGCAATTGCAAAAAAAAATGTGGAGGATCTTTCATTTTCTCTGTCTTAATCAAAGGCCTCATAAAGAGTTCTGTCTCTGTATAACTTGGAGTAGCTGCAGTGGGAAAGCAGAAAAAATGCACAATCAGAGAGGGGTGTCAGGGGAGCCTGTGGGATCCTTGCCCTGTCTCAGCATTAAGCAGCTTGAAACCTGGCCTTGGACAGCATCTCAGCACATCAGAGGTGTCAGGATATTTAGGTCATAAGGGCACCTTTTGTCAGTACCATACTACAGAATTAAAATCTTAGCACCATTTGTGAGTTACAGACTGTTCTTTGGGGTTTTTTTTATTCCTCAGCTTCTTCCCTAGAACTGAGAGGATGGAAAACAATATAGAAATTGCATTTTGTAGGACTTGGATGTTGTTTGAAGCACAGCCATGGTTTCAATAATAACAAAAAGCTTCATGCATAATTTGAAATGGTTTTCAAATTTAGTCACCCTTACAATTTGCATGGCACTTTTACTACTTTCTGGAAGAATAAGGTCATAAGGATAAAGGCTAGGGAAATGGAAAGGTGGTCCATTGGAACATCTATGTCTATAGGGTAGTGTGAACAACAGCTTTCAAAAAATTGAAAAACAGCAGACAGCATTTGAAGGGAAGGGAATTACTCTGCTGTCATTTGCTTGTGAAAATTGAAAATTTTGAGATTTTGAGTGGGAAGCAGTTCTCTTTTGTTTTGATGATTGGTATCTCTATAAGAAATTTGTGCCACCTTAACCTCTGTGATACCCTCTGTATTTTTTTCTAGGTCATCTTGCCAAAACACTGCAGGAAGCTCAAGTGAGAATGATTAACCAAAGTGTTTGCAACAAGCTCTATGATGATCTCATTACCTCACGTATGCTGTGTGCTGGGAACCTTAATGGTGGTGTTGATGCATGCCAGGTAATCTGGAATGGGTGGGAAAACTACAAAGGAATGTTGGCTTTCACTGGAAAACTCTTCAGAGTTTTAGGTTCTTTGTGTGGTGGGTTGTTTTTTGTTTGTTTGTTTTTTTTGTTCTTTAGTTTTTTGTTTGGGTTTTTTCTTAATTGAGTGTGAGTTTATGGCAACATGGCAACTAAAAGCCCACCAAAATAAGGAATAAAATTCATCCTAAATAATCTCTGGCTCTCTCAGTATAATTTTGCAAATTCAGGGTTTAAAACGTGTCAAGAAGAATTCTTTTTCATCCTCAACACTTATATTTCCTACAAGAGAGCAAAAATATAAAGATAAAAGGAATCATCTGCAAAAAAAGGTCCTCCTGTGATTTATGCTATTTGTATTAATTTTCTTTCATCTTTTTTTAATATCTGGATGTGGAATTACTAAAAAACTCTAAAAGTATGATAAGTAATGTATTGTTATAGTTGCAAAGAAATATGAAAGGAAAAGGGTTTGGAACTGCAGCTGCAATGGTGCTTTTTAATTTCAAACATTTATTCATGTGTATAATTACAAGTTGTGACTACATCACAGTAGTGTAAATTATAAACCCCAGCTTGTTTACACACACAATCAGAAACTGCTTTTTAGTTATTCTTCACCTATCCTGACTCTGCCATCTTTCTCCTAGTACACTAGTTGTGTGCTTCATTGGTGTTCAAACTTCTGATCATGAATATCAACTTTACAAACATGTTTTTAATACCAGTTACCATGTAAAGGGATAGAAATTTGTTACTGAATATTAGACCAGAGGCAATTTGGTACACTTTTTGTGTAATATTTTATTACTTTAATGCAATAGGATAACTTTTGCAGGATTGTAACTCATGATGGGTCAAACTCCTTTAACACAGTAGACTATTTGTAGAATTTTCTTGCAGTGTCAAGGACCTAATTAAATTAATTATTATTTTTATCATTATTCTGTAGAGTTTGTCTGTAAACTTTGACATTGGAATTGTTTTGCTAATTGTTAGAGGGGTGGTGTTCCTCCAAAAAATATGTTGCTTAAGTAATGCCCTTGAATTTTCAGATGGGCATTTTTAACCAATTCAGCTGTATATCATACTGGCCAGTTTCCAGCATGATACTCTGTGTCTGAGTTCTAGCATGTTGGCCCTTTGGGTCTTTAAGTTTTACCCTTTCAGACTGTTTTCTTATCACTCTAGGATGTTCTCTGATCTTGGTCCCTCTGTTTAGGATCCTTCCTCTCCTCACTGGTATACAACCCCTTTGGTCTTTCAGAACTGGCTGAGTAATTGGCTGGACTACACAGCCTCCTTTCTCAAGTCACTTTGACATCAGTCTTCTGGATTATCAACATTTCTAGTATGACAACAGCCCGAGAGGAAGGAAGAACTCTGGCTTCTTATTTTATCTATAGATAATTTTGTACCACCATAATAGATAATTTTGTTTGGTTGGGTGATGAAAGTTTTCTGTTTATTACTCTTTTCTCAGTACGTGGCTTCTCTGACCTCTTACATGTTTTGGCTGCAGCTGGGGGCTCAAAAAAAAACCCCAGGGTCAATTTGGAGGCTGCTGACTGCCTTGTGTGCATTAGGAACAGCTGCAGAGAGGAGCTGCACTGTAGTTGCCCAGAGCTCTGTCAACAGACTAGCTCACAGAAGGTTAAAATAATCAGAGGCAAAAAATCATTGATGAGCCCAAATGCACTTTGATCCTGTGAACTGAATTGAATGGGAATTTTTATTTTTCTGCATTGCTGGGCAAACCTGCATGTTCCGTTTTAGAAGCCAATTCTTATTTGCACATTCCTTAGTCTTTTTTTCCTTCTTCTGCCTCTACAAAGGAGTCTACTGTAGACTCAGTCTTGATTATAAAACTGCTGATAATACTTATGGTGCCTGGTTTGTTTGTTGGGTTTGGGTTTGTTTTGTTTTGTTGGCTTTCTTTCGATTTGGGGTGTGTGGTATCTTTATGTTCCTATTTAACACACAGTAGAAGAGATCTGCCTTCAACCTGTGAACAATTTACAGTAGATTTCAAATTGTAGTAAAATTCCCTATTTCCATCCCTGTCTTCTCTCCCTATTTGGGCTGTGGTGAGTTATTCTGTGAATCCTGTAATGGGATATTATCAAGGAGTAATTTTATAAACTGCTTCTTGCCATTGGCTTTATATCGATAACTGCACTACATCCATAAGCAAAAATAATTGTATAAATATGACATCTGGCTGGGTACATCATATCCAGAAGTAAATTTTAATTTATATTAAATTTTAATTTGAGAAAAAGAGGGGCAGGTATTTACTATCCTTAAATAACCTGGTTTTTTGTTACAGTGCTCTGTGTGTGTGCACTAATGGCTGGACTTCCTTCATTTCAGGGAGATTCTGGAGGTCCCTTGGCCTGCACAGGGAAAGGCAATAGATGGTACCTTGCTGGCATCGTGAGCTGGGGTGAAGGGTGTGCTCGGCGCAATCGTCCCGGCGTGTACACCAAGGTGACAGCACTTTATGACTGGATCCGTCGGAATACAAACTGATGAGCCAAGGAGAAAATGCAGATCAACCTCTGTGTGAAAGCTGCTTCCTACTCTAGTCAATTTGATGATACAACACCAAAACGCCATGGACTGTTCCTTGGTGAAAGAATACACTTGTTTAATGAAGAAACCATCATTTGTGGTTCATCTAGCGATAACTGTTCAGCCCCAGAGGAACTTCAGATTCCTATGGATTCCTTCAGATTCCTATGGATTCCTTATGTCTATTTGCAGAAACAGCACTGCCTTTAAAACAAACTAAAATGGATTATAACCTGTAACAAAAATCCAGCCATAGCTCATTTGTAACCCTTCTCCTCTCCTTCCTTGTCCCTTGTTATCTATATTTGTTTCCACATATGTATATCTGGATAAAAATGGCCACATGCCATATATATTCAACTCTTTAGGGATGTTACAGGATTATAATTATTTCATAGTTCTTAAAAATATAATACTGTATTGTGTACAAAGCTGAGATTAATTCTTTCAAGCTATGTGCGACTGTATGACTTTTACTTTCTGGGCTGTAACTTTTGGAGTCTCTACTGTGTTTTCTTAAAAATACCAGATATATAGTTCAAAAGTGCTAGGATGCAAGACATTTTCATTAAATAACTGGATGAGCATAATTTAGGTTCTTTGGGATGATGTCTAAATAAAAGGAAGGGATGAAAGAGTTGTAATTCATTAAACAAAAGGAAACTATAATGCTTTCTTAAATTCTCTTTAGAATTTGAACTAACTGTAGGGATTAATATTTACCATATGTTACAGGTGTATTTCTCCAGCTCTGGCTCTGGCATCCACTGTGACTTTTTTTAGCATGGTCCTGGTAGGTTAGGATTGGTTTTCATCCTGTCCTTGGTCCACAGTAAGCAGAGTTTCAGGCTCAGGAAATATTTTTTTTTTTGTGTGTATCTTTCTAGGCTGTGCCCACAAGGCCACACTACATTGAAATGGACATAGAAGGAAAATGGATTTATGTGGTTGGATGCATCCTTGGGCTCAAGGAAAGCAAAATAAGAAATGATAGCAACATTCCTTTAACCCTGGTAGTAAATCTAGGTTTTATAATTTTAATCTCTTCATTAATTTATTTCTCTAAATCCAGGCAATTTAAGGTTTCCAAAGCTGTTTATGGGACTTCAGAATACCAGTACTTAGCTTAATAAAATAATTGTCTAGATGGCCTTAAGACCATTTGGATAGTCTTTAAGCTGTGCTCAGTATTGGGAAATGTTTAGCTTTCACCTTTAATATATATATTAAAAAATAAGCTGGAAGTTTGTGCACCTTTTCTTGCTGTTCACAGAGCACACTCACTCTGCAGTATGTAAGTATGTGATCTTTGTTCAATGTTAGGCCTATTTTGGCAGCGTGTGGGGGAAGCATTGAAAAGAGCTAGCACTGTAATCTGCATGCAACGAGATTCCTCTTTCTAACACTGCTATTGCTTTTCCTTCCTCTCTCCTGTCAGGCATCTTGCCTCAGCTTGTGTCAAACTTACAGCACAAGCTATATTTAAAGCCTGTATGTTAGGAGGGTTGTTTCTTTAGTGACTACTCAATTATTCGCATCTTCCTTTTTAATAAACATGTGGTAAAACTGCAAGGGGCTATGTTTTATTTGTTTGGATGTGCCTCTGAAACTCTAAAGTCCAGGTGTAATCAGGACTGCATTGGTGCCTTGGACTTTCCTGTTTTTGTAAAGCTGAACGGTCATAATTTTACAAGGAAGAAATGTACCAAGTGTGGAAGTTAGATCCCCCAGATGAAAGAAAGCCTCTTCAAGCAGCTTCTTCATAAATATATAAACTAAAATAAGGACTTTGGCCTTAGCATGGTGAGAGCTGTGTAATCATTAACTCTTTGTCTTACAGGAACAGTTTGGGTTTCAGAAAATCCAGTAGGAAGGTCTATTGTGAGTAGAAATTAAATAAATGAACCTGATGTTTAACCTTCAGTCCTCCAGAGTTTTAAAGATTCTTGTGGCCAAAAGGTGTGGGGTATACAATTTCTCTTCATTTTTACTTGTGGAATAAACCTAAGACATGCTCACTTTCATGGAGTGCCTTTGCCTGGATGTGTGTGATGTGACATCAGGAATGCAAACCCTGGGTGTGCTTCAGGCAGCAGAACCAAGGTGAGTTGCACAAAGAGAAAATTGGAGTGGTGGGGCGAGGGGAGAGGACCCTGAGCTTCTGGCAGGAAAATGGAGCGGTGCTGGGAGTGGAAGCAGGAAAGGGGGTCGGGAAGAGAGGCTGTGTTTGGTTCCTAATGCATGATACTCCCTGTGCTGGGACAAAAGAGTGAGGAAGAGTGAGGAAGACCTGCTGTCTGCTCAGACTTTTTGAGTCAGAGGGGAGAGAGATGCTCTGTGGGAAGGACTGAGAAACACGGGGATGGAGTGTGAACAGGAGAAATAAGAGGAGGTAGGATCAAGGATATTGAGGAGGCTGGGGTCATAATCAGCCCCTGGCCACAGTAAGCTGTTGTGAGTCCCTCCAAGTGCACATGAGAGTTTGTGTGGGAAGCTAGTGAAGACCAAATCACCATGGATGTTTCATGTCCTGTAGAGCACAGGTTGAAACTGAAGGCCATCTTTCTCTTCTGTTTATCTATGTCCTTGCGGGGTTTTTACCTGAAAGCATCTTCTCAGGTTTAGGTTGGATAATATGTTAAAGGACATAAATCATACTAGATATGATTTTAGACAGTATAGTACCTAGAGGGAGAACAATTTACAGCACAAAGGTCAGTAGTGTTCATTTTTTTAATTGACTATAGAGGGAGACTAGAATCACAAGTGTTGACAGAGTCCCAGCCCAAGAAAACAACATGCTCTATGAACTTCTACTCTGTTCGTGCTGTTCAGCACCACATCTGTTCAGCTGAACGGATAACAGTAATAACATTTTATTGTTTTGGCTGACAGCAGCAGAGAAAGCACTCTGGCTCCTTTCAGAATTGTCCCAGCGTTGCTGAAGGTTTAGTCACTTGCTTGTCAAGGGCTGGTACAGGCAGGTAGGCAAACTGGAAATCCTAGTATTGCATAGCTGAGAGTCAGAGTTCTCACGGCTATGCAAATCGATACTTCCTCCGCCTTCCCTTTCTCTGCACTAGGGCAGCTGACTTTAATTGTTTTTCCACGGAATTCCCCTAATTTAACCAACCTCTCCTATGAAAACTATCCCCACTCTTCCTGTTTCCAGCCTTGTGTTAGAGCTGCTGCTGACCATAACTGCAGCTGAAACAAGAAGGAAATGAGTTGGCTCCGTGCTCACTTCAGAGACAGAGGTCCTCGCAGAGGACCCTCTTCAGAGACAGAAGCAATGAAAAGGCAGAACTCTGCTCAGGAGCATGAAATTATTGAATTACAGGAACAAAATGTGGAGGAAAGTGAGACTGATCGTGACAAGCCTCTAAATGGTCAAATGAGGAAGGTAGGAATTTAATTTGGTCATTTGATCCTTCCGGTGGGGGATGTATTTCCCAAATACTACACAGCAAGAGAAATGACACTTGAAGGAGCATTTTGTAGGGGTGATTTAATTTGTTGTTTGAGGTAGAGGGAAAGAGACTAAAATACCATTACATGTAATTTATTTTTTCTTATCAATGAAGTGTTCTCATATAAGAGTGGGATTTTAAACTCTAATTTAGGAAGTGAAGCTGTAATTGGTTCTCTGAGTTTTGTTTTCTCTTGTAATGTGCTATCAGTGGGATTGGGCTCAAAAACAGAAAAAAAAAAGTTGAAATAAGTTTTAAAACCGGACTTTCTTTCAGTAGCAATTAAGCAGGAAACAGTGCTGCCAAACAAAAATAAGATGTCCTCGAACAGAGCATGCTGGATTCTCTTAATCTCTGAGTAATTTTCAGTTGCTAACCATTATGAATTCCTATCAATAGAATCCTCCAAAACCTCAGTTAAGATCAGCATGTGAATCCTATGGGAGGGAGCTCCTAGTCGCTAGTTTAAAACAACAGGAACAGATTAATTCCAGCAGAGGAATATCATATTCACACATGACTGTTGTAGAGCGAATAACACGACTTGCTGCAGGAACATTTTTGTGGTATTGCTGCAGGAGTATTTGTGTGGTATTGCTGCAGGAGTATTTGTGTGGTATTAGTGCAGGAGTATTTGTGTGGCACTACTGCAGGAGTATTTCTATGGTAT
>QUSF01000016.1:951480-992573 GCA_003676055.1 Chloebia gouldiae
TAGTGCAGGAGTATTTGTGTGGTACTGCTGCAGGAGTATTTGTGTGGTATTGCTGCAGGAGTATTTGTGTGGTACTACTGCAGGAGTATTTGTGTGGTATTAGTGCAGGAGTATTTCTGTGGCACTACTGCAGGAGTATTTGTGTCAGAGCGAGGATGTTTCCCGCTGTTCTGCGGGCCCAGCGCTGCCTGAGGTGCCGCCCGTCCCTTCCCATCCTGGGAGCGGCTCTGCTTCCTTGGGGAGCCCTCTGCTCACCTCTGGGGCTGATTCGTGGGGCTGAGAGGCAAAAAGCTTCTTTGTTCACTCGTGTCGGGGTCAGTTCCTTCTCCCATGGTCTGGAAAGCTGAATCAGCTCGCTGCAGGGCCAGACACATTGCAGGAAGTGCAAAGAGGAGCAGCAGAGTGGGAGGAGAGGCAAGGGGTCAGCTACATCTGCTGGACTGCCTCGAGAAACCCCACCCTTGGGTTTATCCTCCTCCTTGCCCGAACTGAGTTTTCATTTGAGCTCTCTTTATGCTGGCTATAGCACGTGTCTTCCCGTCCTGCACAGACTGCTGGAAGTCACCATGCTCTGCTTTGTGCTCATCAGAGCTGCCCTGCCCACCGGGGAGACTTTCTTGGCTGCTGTTGCTTCCCCACAGCCCATGGGCAAAGTTCAGAAGTTGTGGAACTGAATGTTTTCTTGGGATCAAGCCAGTTTGCTATGTGTGATTAAGAGTTGTGTTTTGGGATAGTCTAAACATGTGGTGGCTCAATCAAAACTTGGGCTGGACAGCTGCCTGTCTCAACTGATGAGGCTATGGCTGATTTCATAGTTGCACTCTAGGCAGTAGTTACTGTCTTTTAAAAAAATTTTAAATACAAAATTATGTGTTATTGTAAAGTATTAAATTGAAACTCATACTTCTAAAACATTTAAAAAATCAAATTATAAAAAAGTGTGATCACAGCTAAAGCATGCTATAAACAAAACCATATTCAGTGTTTGCCTTTCATTCTCCAGCAGAGCAAAGTTCTTTGTGCAGAGGTGTCTACAGAAACCTTTTCTGCCTGTGCTCCTGGAGGAATCTCTCTTGTGAGCTCTTTCTCTGTGTGTCTGTTTTCTCTCCCTGTTCCTCTGCCACCCACATGAAAGCTTTTAGCCAGCTGCTTGATTCGGTTAAATTCAGTGAAAGCCTCTCTCTTATTTTGTGTTCTTAGAAAGTTCAAAGAGTAAAGGAAGGAAATGATGTGGATTAGTGCCTCCAGCAGCAGCTGGTTCCTGCCAGTCTGCATGTGTGTGGCCCAGACAACCTACAGCACATGCTTTTCCTTACCTGGTACTGATGACAAAAAGGACATAGAGTTTACTACTGCCTTCATGGTGGATGGAGAGGGAGGGAGAGGAGTAATTTAAAAGACAGCATGGTCATCTTATAAATTCAAGCCTTGTTTCAGTCTTCTGATTCTTCTGACTGTTTTGCCATCACCTAAGCTTGTTTCTTCTTCCCCTCTCCCTTCCCCCTTTTTTTTTTTAATATTCATCCTGTTGGATTAACTTATTAAAACACTAATTTCTGTCATGGTTTTCAGTCTTATTAAAAATTAAATCACAGGCAAGATATTGCCCTTTCTCTCACATAAGAATGTACATACATGCACAATTGCTTTGAGTGAAGTTCTCTTTTGACCTCATAGAACAGGTGAGATTTGCATTAAACCCTCTGTTAAATACACTCAATAGCCTTCAAGTTTCCAGTCTTCTGAAGAAAAAGTATGTCAGCTCTAAAAGTCTCAATTTTTTTTACTGGGGGTTTAACATGGTAGTATCTATCAAATAGCATTGCCTTTGCATTGGATGCTGGCACCCAGAAGCTATGCAGGTTAATATCATCAATGCTGCAGAGATGAATGATTTTGGAAATATCTCCAAAGACACCCTTTTAGTTGGGAGAGATAACAAACATTATAATGAGAGCACAGTTTAACTCACCTAGTTAAAAAAATAAAAAAAGTGGAGCCAAGAAATCGCCTTTGCAGTACTTTAGCTTTATGGGCCTTTCAGAAGTTGGAAATTCTATATAAAGGGGAATGATCTCTCTCAAGTGAATGTCCTTTACCTTCTCTAGGTCTGCATTTTCTCTTGCAGTAATAGTCAAGGCTGGGAACCCCGATATAGGGCACTGCTTACCAATGAGGCTCTCCCATCTTTGTGGGATTTTTGTTGCTAAATGTGACAGTAGAGACGTGCTTCAATGGGTTGTTATTTTTTTTTCCTGCCTTATTTGATGAATCAATATGCCCTGCTCTTTTATACCTAGGAGAGAGATCCCTGGAAATCATGCAGGAATGTAGTTTTCTGGAAGTGTAAACTATGGATGCTTATATCTACAATATTTCTAGTGATCATCCTGGTCATTCTCATCAGCCTAATTCTTTATTCTAGTAAGTATCTCACTCTTGGTTACAGTAATACAAACATGCAATATGTACACTCTAATAGAACACAAATGCAACAAAAACATCCTTTAATGTCCTTCAGTTAGCTGCTGAAGGAACTGGGATACTGACTGCAGAGGGGGTGGTATTGTAGTTCAGTAGTTGTTGTGAATGCTTTTAGCTTAGCAGGCAGCAAGCAACTTGGATCCTGATGAGATGGCAATTCAATTTTGTAGCTAAGTGAGAAAATATCACAAGAAGAGATTTGGATATGAGGGTGGAAATGATGTTTGTAATGTTGGAACAGGTGCCATGGATGACTTAGGTCCCATGGTGTCATTGCCTGTCAGACTCCCAGAGCAGATGACTTTTGCAAAGGGAGGTGGGTGATTGACCTCCAGGTGGTGTCACTTTTTTCAGATGACTTGCACTATTTTTCTTGTCTTTCCCAATCATTCCTGACCTAAGAAATCTCTGAGAAAGCCAAGAGGGTTGTTTTTCAATACTTCAGCTATCTGAACCTTTATTCTTCCCTTTCTATCTCCTTTTGATTATTAGATATTTACACAGATGAGGATGACTACTGGGATCCTGAAGAATTACTAAGCAATGGAAATGTTCACAATTTTTCAGGAACATTGGAGTTAATATGTGGTCTACCACACTTCTCCTCCAAGGATGTTACTAAGAGGGTAAATGTTTATGTGATTCTTGGCAAAGTTGATTCTGTTTAAAACATAGTTTCAATGTTTTGCCTTTTAAGAAGTTCCTCTTTCTCTGTGTAGCTAATCAGTCATTTGTAAGTCCACAAATAAAATCTGTTGTACTTTTTAAAGTTGTAATCTAGAAAAAAAAAAGAGAGAATTGTCTGCTTTTAAGAACAAGAAAGTATTGATTTTTTTTTTCCCATAAATTTGACCATTTGTTAAGACACCGTCTTTCACCTTTTTCATAGAATCACTGAATAATTTAGGAGAGGCCTGTGAAAGTCATCTAAGCATAATATGGGCTAAATATCCTATGTGCTGCATATGTGCTTGCAGTACATATGAGTACATCCTATGTACTCTTACATGATTACAGCCTGGGTTTACAGCTGTGATTTCTGCTGAGCCAGAACAGCTCTGAGTTACAGCTGAAACATGCTCAGCATACATGGCAGTGATCATTTGGACACAGTGGGAAGGCAATCTCAGGACAGAGACCCTCCCCCCCACAAAGTAAGAGTTAGAAGAGCCTTTTGGTACTAATTAGATCCCAAACCTTACATTATTTGCACGTGGCAGCATGAGCACATGCTTTTAGTTCACCTTGAGTGCCTCCATTGTGTTAAGGTTACATAGCAATCACTTAAATGCACAATTAACTTGTCTGTCAAATTTAAATGACTCTCTACCTTTTCCAGGGCAGATATTTGCTGTTATTTGACCTTCAGTACCTGGTTTTATGCTCCTTAAAGCACTTAAAAAGAATGATTTGCTATGCTTTTTGCTTTTGCTTTTTTTTTTCTTTTTGTGAGGGCAAAGAAGAGATTGAATAGAAGAAACATATTTTCTTCTCTCTCTCTCTCAGCTAACAGAGGTCTACAGCTCATCTCCAGCTTTAGGACGTTACTTTAGGTCAGCTCAGGTGATTTCTTTCAGGTAAGCATTTTCTGTCACCAAAGTTATCTGAAAATTACAGGCTTTTGATGAGTCATACATGTGCTTATGTAAGTGCGTGCAATATTTAAGTCTGTGAAAAATAGATTGTTTGGGGAAAATTATGTGTATAGGCAGTGAAAACTGGTCACAGGATCATCTGGTGTAAATGGTAAATATGGCTAAAATTATATAATGACAAGAACATGCTGGTGCTGTGAAGTATCATCTCTGTTATCTTTGGTTACAATTGCAGCCCTTAATAAACATATTCAAAGATATTTATTAAAATGAAAATTAATTGCTGGAGATGCTTAAGATTGATGTAGTTTAAATAATCTTAAATAAATAAAACAGGGTTCATGGGGAGGAGAGAATAATTTTGTTCCCAAAAGAGATAAAGGCAAGAGGAATATACAAGTCTCCTGTCATGAAGAAATAGCAGGAAAGCAAAGGAAGACAGAGAGCTTTACCAAGGACTTCTGAAAAAGAACTTTTACAAAAGAAATTAGAAAGACAGGACAAAATCAAGGGAAGTAGTTTTGTAAAGTCCCAGGTCCTTTGAGATAGCAATGCCAGAGGAATAGCCACGTTGCAGTGTGGCAAGGGGCAGTCATGAGGGTACTTTGCTCCCTCGAGGAATATGCTCCCATGCCCTGCCAGCCTTGGGCATGCCAGCTTTGTTCATTTGTGAACTGTGGCTCCTTGGCCTCCTAACTATGATTATTTAGACCATCAAGTACAAAGCTGTAGGTCTGCACATGTATCAGCTAATAACTCTCTCTGCCTCTTTGATGTCTCTCTCTTGTTGTCTTCCTTGCTTTTGTTCCTTTTATTTTTCCCCATTCAAGTATTTTTTGAAAATGTTTTGAATTCTCTGAGTACAAAAGGTAGCTGTTGAATTGTAGTCACTTTTGGTGGACCACAAAAAATGGGATTTCCAGACATGGTCTCCAGCTCACTGGTTTGTGTAACCCACCCCAGAGCTGAGTCAGGAGCACAGCTGCATGGTCTCAGGTACTGCTGGCAGGAAAAAAAAAACCTTCCTACAGGTTCCTAGTGAAACTAGGCAGAGGATATTGCAACACTTCTTACAACACCTCTTATCAGTAGCTCCTTGTGAAGGACCAGTGCTGAAAACCCATTAGAACACGTGTCCAATTGCCCCTTGTGCATTTGAAAATATGTCTCTGGCTGGCTTTAAGTATGTACCCAGTTTCAAGACCTGTTCTGAAAAGGGAGGCAACTTTGCAGTTTTCATTCATAATGCTTTTAAAAAATTCATTCCAACATTGATATGAAAAGCCAGTCTTTCAAAAAAATAAAAAGAAAGAAATGTTGTAACTTGAAGAAATTCATCCTTGACTTTGTTTTTCAGTAACGAAAGCTCCACTGTAATTTATCAGCTAGTGTTTTCTGTACCACCATCAACAGAGGGATTCATGGAAAACAGTATGAATCCAGATTTTATAAGGAACATTTTACGTCAAAATATTTATGATGAAGATACTCTTAATCCTGAGACATCTGAATGTGACAGATTAAAGCTCAACCCAACTTCTCTCACATGTGAGTACTGTACATTAAAAAAAAAACTGTTTCTTTACAAAGAGCAGAAGTATCTATGGGAAAGGAGGGAAATGCTTCTAGAAAGATATTGAGATTCATTAGTATACATTATTTACATAACAGTATTAAGACTATTTTAAAATAGCTTTCAGAAAGTCTTGATATGCTTAACTTAAAACCTGGGACTCATTGTTTGGTCCTCTGATGAGAAAGGAAATAGTGATGAGACTGGTTAGGTGTGGACTCCAACCAAACTTTTCTGATCTAATATTGCATTTTATCTATACAGAAAATTTCTCCTTGCATATATGTGCACCATAATGGGGAGACAAATAATTTAAAATGTTTCTCCTTATTGTACATTTGGTTTTGAATGCTAACAAAACAAATTTTAACCCAAGGGATGAAAAATACTTTTGATTTTTGTCTTTCTGTAAATTTTTGATAAGTTTATTATGCACAGAAAATACTTTTAAAGGAAACAAATTTTCACCCTTCCAGATTTTCTAGGCAGTGATTCCAATGACTACCAGCAACTAGGTAGTGATTCCAATGCATTTATATTTGTCCTGATAGAAATGCCTATATAAAAGTCCCATGAGCTTTGAAGCTATACCAAAAACAATTCATGGATCTGCCTCCCCCCAGCACCAATTTACTGAGTAACACCCATGTGCTTTTAGAATAATCATAGGCTAACAATTCACCATTGCAGTGTAGGTAAGTAAGGTTTGCAATTTACTCATATTGTTTTTTCTTGGGACGTTTACCAAGGGACAAGAGATCAGCAGCTCATAAGTTTCAATTTTCAGGAGCATTTTTTTCTTTATATATTGACAGGATTCTTAGAAAAAGTAGTGTAAAAGGAGACAGGAAAGAATATGTTAAAATAACTATTTAAAGTTTCATTTTAATATTAATATAATATTGTACTGTTTTAACTTTCACAGAAATTATGGAAAGATTCCTCATCTTCATCACCACCTAGAAGAGATAGGATTTCCTATCTATAAGCAATCCCAGGGCAGGAACTATTCATTAGATAGAAACACTTCTAAAATTGGTGTCCTAGAAATACTGCCTGTGGTGCAATACTGAAAATGGAAAGTGTGGTATATTTATGACACTGTTGTATTGCTATAGCACCACAACCTCCTGCTTCTATACCTCAATAATCCATTTCATCCTTGAGAAAATCATGCATTTGATGCATGCTCTGTTGGCTTTGAAAGCTCTGCTTTGTCTTGCCTTATGATTAAATCTGAATATTCTGCATAAGCCTTAAAAGCAGTCTTGCACATGGCTCCTTTCTTTTTCTCTTGGCTTATGCAAAATTATCTGTACAGCTTCATCCTCAATGCTCACTTCCACTCAAACTCATATCTGTTATTTTTTTCCCTCCAAATTTCATATGCCACATTTACGTGTTGCTCTTTCCTTGTAAAACAGCCTGAAAACCTAAAAATATATATGTGTGTATTTATATATATATGTATTTGTATTCTTTACTTACATGCAAGGCCTTTGCACTAGCTTAAAAATGCTTTAGCTCTCATAATTTCCTTATTCTTCCTACAGTCTCCTTGATTAATGTGCTCTTTTCTCTGTTTTGCTCTTCTTCAATGTGAAATACGAAAGAAGAAAGCAGCAGCATGAAGAGACATACCTTGTTCACTAACATAGCTGAATGTCACATAAATATTTAAAGGGTGCTTTTACAGTTAGCTAGTGAAGAGACAGATACTTGATCTGTTTTTGTAAATCTGAAGACTAGTCTACATCCTTGATTATAGTTCCTGCCCAGCACAGGTGATAAAAATGAACAGATGTAAGGTATTTGCCTTAATAAGGCAGTAAATAGTGGTTCTTGTTGATGAGAGACCAGATGAGATGAATCAATGCAAAGAGGAAGGTGCTGAAGCAGATGATGTAGGCCAGCATGGCACAGTTACAGACAGTAACTGGTTATAACATATAAATTAAGCATTAACTTTATGCAGAATGGAACATATTCACTACCATGTGAGTGAAGTGTATCTTGTCATTTATTTATAGTCTTATAAATGTTAGTACTGTTGCATAGAACTTTTATTTTAAGAAGCATTTTGTATTATAAGAAATATATAATGGAAAATTGTTTTTCTCTTATATTACTAGTTTATTTAAGGAGTAATCTGACAATGTTATTGTGCATTAAATTATTTATTTTTACTCTTAACGTGACTCTTTTCATTCTTTAGCAGCTCTAGTCTTTCAGCCATGTGAGTTGGAAAATAGCCATTGGAATTCTAAATGCTGAGCTGTATGAAGCATGTCTGACAGAGCTGTATGCTCAAACCCATAGCTATTGTTGCATGTGTTTAAACTGAGCTTAGGAAATGTTCTGGACCAAATCAATAGTTTGTATGACTCTCATGTCTGCAGCTTATTCTGATTCCCTCTCGGTTTGTAAGATACAGGAACTATAATTTCTCATGCTATAATAGTCTATGCAGCAAAGAGGTAGAAGAAAGATTCCTTTTAATCTTTACACTGGGGAAGGATAAACTTCATGGTTTAAATGGCTTGTCCCAAAAGCAGCAGAGTACCAGAGTACCAGTATGGAAGTACCAGCAGCAAAGAAATTGCTGTTGAGATGCTGCTCAACCTTACTGCTCTCACCAAGACACCTGATCCTTTCCTTGAACACTTCCACATCTTGATTCTAGGAACTGAAAAATAATGATTAAACTTCTTTATGGTGATACCCACATGGGCATTAAGAGTTGAGAAAGAAGTCAAGCATTCATTTTTTTCCCCAGCCATCCTCCTCTATGTCCGTACCTTTACCCCAGAACCTCACAGGAAAAAATGAGGTGGAGCTGTAGTAAGATGTGGTATTCAACAGAAAATGTCTGACCTTACAGACTGTATCTAGTGAGGTTTTGAATTCTCATTCAAGGAAGTGTCAAAAAAAAAAGTGGTTTCTGGTTATATATCTGTGAGGTAAATTGATCATGTAAAAGAAAATTAAAAAGTGAATTAATTATTACTCAATCCATTAGGGACACAGCAGTGTCCCTATTATTACATCAAGTCAGATATTTTGTGTGAATGATCAATGTTAATTTTAATAGAAGGAAGGAGGATAATACTTTAATGACTGAGACAACTGAGAGATTGTTAAAAAGCAGCTTGTGGAGGGTACAGTCAGCCCTTTAAAATCCTATGGCAGGTGTCATCTGTGTGGCCAGAGCAGCCAGTATGAATTTTGGGCAGATTCAGCTACCTGCTGCAGCAGTGATACTGCACATGCTGGCAGTGTGTCCATCCACTGCTCCGTGCACTTGCCCATGGGACTGTCCCCAGCATGGAAATGGCAGGTGGGAGTCACAAAGGCACTGCACCATAAAGCCAGGGCTGCAGCCAGCAATCACAAAGGAAGGCTTAAAATCAGAAAAACTGTTCAACGTTTTCTTCCAGACTGTTTTGTTACAAAAATGGAAGGAGTGAAAAACAAGCGTAAGCAAGAACACAGGCATATAATCACTTTTATAAATTGTGAGCTCTGGTAAACAGCTGAATACCTGGTTTGAATCCTTTGCACATGTCCAGAAATGCTGCTTGCAGAGGGGTGCTGGGCTGTAAGGAGGTGATACTCTAGCATTGAAGAAATCCAAACTGGAGACTCCAAAAGGACTGAGCTGTGGAAGCATTGTGCCATGGAAGCAGCACCTGGACTTCTGCCACTGAGATAACCACCTGGGCAGCATTGATATCAACTGTATTCTCACGGGTGTAATATTGGTTTTGTGTGCAGTTTATTGTTTTGGGGCTTTTTATTTAATTCCAACTTAAAGACTTCACACTAAGTAGTATTACAGTAGAAGGGGGAGGGAGGAATTTGAGAAATGAGTTCTTTATAAAAATTGTGCATTGTATAAGGGTACAAATCAAGCACATCAGAGAAATTTTGGACAAGAGTAAGTGCATCTAACACAAGGTTTATGCTTTCATTTAAAACATGAAAGATTCCCCAAACAAACAGAAAGACCCTCTTATTATTGCATTTTTGAGATTTATAGCAGTAGTTTTTTAAGGATCCTTTAAAAAAAGTATTCTAAAAGTCCAGAAAAATATATAGCCTTGGTTGCTTAAAATATTGTAGTTCCTAATTTTCTATAAAGGAACATATGATGGCAGTTGCTACTGATTCCCCTGGTATAATTGTCAAGTCCTGTGCTCAGTCCATGTTTCTTTCAGCTGTTCATGGACAAGTTTGTCTCATAGTAAATGACTGGTAGACACAGCCTAATGAGTAAGCTTGGTAACAAGAGAGAGAGATTTGTTTGAAGACCCAACAGCAGAGGTGGGATGATCATCATGGCTGTACACACTCAGACAAAAGAACACCTTCTAAGTTACCAGGACATCATCATATTCACTATGCTCTTCTGGGCTGGTGACATTTGCCTTCCTCTCAGGCACACTGATGAGTGCATATTCTGTCTTACTATTGCTGTCAATAGCAGAGATTTCATGTTTTACATCATGGCTGACAGTCGAGTACCACAGTTCGCTGGAATTCGCAGACTCTTTTTTGGCAATGTGTTCCTGAGGGGGAGAAGGGGGGAGGGAGAAAGAGTGAAGCTTCACTATGGTTATACCCTGAAGAAGTTTGGAGACATGAGCAGGTCTGGTACAGCCTGTAGTCGTGCAGTTGACAAAAACACGCAGCGTTAAGTTTGAAGGAAGGGGGGGTCAGGGTGACTTGCAGAATAAAAAGCATAATAAAATAGAGGAAGAAAGGGAGGGACAGGAGTCACAGCAAGCTGCCAGAGAGTCTGGGAGGCAATTAAGACCCCAAGTGCATGTGTGTGTGTGCACTGTCCTGGAAGGGGCCCTGGCCTTCAGAGATGAAAGTGAGAGCTAATCCCTTCTACAGCATCCCTCACCTGATGTTGTCCTTGAGAAGAGAGGGAAGAGAATGAAGAGCCCATTAGTGAAGGAGGAGGTAAGATATTGTGGGCAAATTCCTTCCCAACTCTGTTTAGACTTGTCCCTCCTTTTGCCTCCTGAAGGTGTTTGCTAATAGGTTGTGGGTGATTGTGCAGTAAACAGTTAGCAGGATGACTCATTAAATCTAAAGGGGCAATGTGCACTGATTAGGTTCTTGGAGCCAGAAGTTAAAAATTTGTTGGCCTTTATGTTCTTGATTTGAGTGCACTGGGTACTGAAGCCAGTGATTAACTACTGGTTTTATAGTGGTATCCTCTGTTGTCTGCAGTAGTGGCAGTATTTTGAGTGAGTGTTGCTGGGTTTGTGGTGACATTTGTATCTTCCACACTCTGTAAGTGGAAAAGAGGTCTCTGTTTCATGGGTTAAAAACTCCAAAGGGTTAGCTTTTATTCTTCAAGCCTAGAAGAAGGATAATGTTAAAATTCCTGCAGAATTTGCCTTGGATTTTCCAAGTTTATGCAAATCATATTATCTGTTTAGATTCTGCTTTGTGGGGAAGATCTCCTGACCTTGAGAACACTTCAGTGAAAATAAATTCTGATTTTTGATTTGAGGTTTTTAAAGATTTGAGATGTAGAAACTCCACTTGCTTATCATCAAGTGCATGGCTCTGTCCTCCCCTAGTCATGATTGCAAAGGACAGCAGTATTTCTCTTAATGTACCTCTGAAATGAGAACAGGTAGGCTCTTAATTTTCATGAGTGAGTGGCTCTCAATCCACTGAGTGAAGTCTGGAGCATCTCTTGTCCCTTCAGACACATAGGCCTAACCACAATTTGTTCTTAGTCACATTTTCCAGAATCCTTCCAGTCATCATGTTTTGAAAGGCTGTTATCAGCAGCCTTCTCTTAGCAGCAGGGAGGCTGAAGTGCAGAGGTGGAGTGATTTATCCCACATGCCAATGGAGCAAGTGTGAAAACTTCCATTATTCACAGGCCAAGTTTACACTCAGAAGGGGCATCTTTCCTATTACACTAACATCCCTTCGAGGACTGTTTTCAAACCACACTCTGGGGCTTTTCCTTGGGACACCAAAAACTCTCAAAATGAGATAGCTGCTTGGCAGGTTCCCCATTACAGTTCCACCCCCTCCTCTTCCCCCACAGTCCATCCTACACTCACAGGCACAAGTGATGAGCTCACTTCATCACACCCTTTTCTGTCATCTTGCCCACTTTCTTCAGAATTTTCTGCTAAACACCCACTTATCTGCTGGGCAACAACTTTTACTTTACTCATGTCATCTTTGTTAAAAAAAAAAAAAAAACCAAACAAAACCAAGCCAACTCGGGCTGCTAAATTGCTCATAATCAGGGATTCAAGAGGCAACTTCATTTACCCTCTGCTAAAATGCACTATTTACAAAGCAGAGGCAGCAAACCACAGAAACTCAGCTCCTGCCTCTCGGAGCTCAGCATATTAATACACAGAAACAACCACAGACAAATCGCCACACAAGTCTGTGAAGTGCAACCTTTGAGAAGTGGCTGTTACCCCACCCCTGACTTCCAGGATGATAGATTTGGGCAGAAAAGCAGGGCACACACCAAGTTATAGAGTTTCCTCTTAAATTACTCTGGGGTGCATTGCCAGAATTCCTAAAGCTAACCCCAAAGCAGGGAGGTAAAATGAACAGGCAATGTCTTTATCTTACCAGTCTTGCCCACATTGCAATGCAAACATTCACTCCATTCTGATTTATCAGAAACTAAATGTGCAGCCTGAAAGGGCGTGTTTGGTTTTTTCTTTTTTTTTTTTCTTCCTTCTAGAGGCAGTGAGACACTGGAAGGGAAAACCTTATTCTTTTCCAACAGAGACTTAGCCATTTGTTGATACATCTGCTATTTTTTTATAGTGCAAAGATTAACCAAAACCCTTTAAGCCTCATAGTATTAAATCTCCCTTCATTTTCAACTAAAGATTTCTTTATTACTTAAACCTGGTTGGCAATCGTCCATTTAAATGACTTCTAGAAAATGTCATGCCAAAACTGAAACTCTTTTGGGAAACATGCCAGTAAAACTGAAACTCTTTTGGGAAATATTCAAGAGACTGGCCACCAAAAAGCTGAGTGGAGATGGGAAGGAGGAGGAGAGAAAAGCACCCCTAGAGCTGTAAGTTGTGCATTGGCTGAGGACATTCACTGAGACAACATCACAAGGTTCAGCCTCCTGAATTGTCTGATTTGGGCCAGACCACGTTACATTCAGCCTCAGAAATTATGAGTGTGTGCTGCAGTCTGTTTGGCCACTGGCTGCCCCAGAGTGGGGCTGCATCTCAGTGTTACAGTTTTATGTGCAAACACTTATTTTGTACCTAGGCTTAAACAGGTGTTTTTCTGCATCCTAAGCAAATAGTCTGATTATGGGCTTTTCTTCCTTCTGCAGGAACATGATGGACACTTTGTCTCTCTAATATGTGAATGTTTTGGACTCAGTTGCCCCAGAGAGTAGGGATGGGGGGAGGGAAAATCAGTTTTAGTCTTTACCTTGATGGTACCTGGTGGATAGCTGCAGGTCTGTGCTAAGGAAAGAGGAAGAAAACACATGTGATTGTCATTCTCTGGTGTAGCAACACTAGACACAGATTCTCATCAGCACAGGATTTACTCAGTCACAGACTGAGGCTCTGCAAAAGTATGAACTTGTGTGACAATAGTAGGGAAAAGGGTTGAACCTCTGAGAGCTAAATAAATCTGATGGCTTTTTGAGATTTATCTTGTTTCTATTTTACACACATTTGTGTCACACATCACTGCTCACTGACCTGACTTAAACCTAGATGTGCAATCTTCTTGGGTTTTTCTTTTGTTTCATTTTGTTTCACTTAAGTAGCTGAAATCAGTTTTACATGTCTGTCTTAGAAATTAAAGTTCTTGCTGTCTGACTGTGTTTTAGCTTTATGACCCATGCAGCTTTAATTCTCTCTGAGATCACTGGCTGGTGCTGGGGCACAGAGGCACTGCCTGATGTGCCACATGCACTGGGTGTCTGTGTGCATAGGTTTGGAAGTCTGGAGCGTCTCTGGAAATTTGTGTCTCTGTCCCATAAACATCTGAGTGGCAGAGGTCTATCATTTTATATCCTGCTTTCTCTTAGCCTTGTCTTTATCAGTCTGGCTGGTTCTTAATATGAGGTGTATTGAACACGTTACTCCTGTAAAATTCCAGAGCTGAACTTTCACTTTTGCTTAAGAGAACAGGGCTTTTTAAGCCTACTTGTTTTGCAGCCTGACAGGAGAAACATCAGTCTCTCAACATTACATTAAAGTTGCCATCTTAGAGAATTTATGGTGTTTTCAAACATTATTGTGCTGCCTTAACACTACTGTGCAATTGCCAATGTAGATGACTAACAAAGAGAGAGTTTTTGCTAATACTGCAACTTGTGAAACTGGTCAAAGTATTATACCTTTGCTACATGAGTGGCTTTACCCACAAAAGGGAAAAGGCCTCAGCCTGGATCTAAACCAAGACCTCCTGATTCACATGAGCACACGTGATCCTGGCTATCATAGTCTTCCCTCTTTGCAAATTCAGTATGAAGAAACTATTTTGTGAGGAGAACCCCTCCGATGTGCATTCAGAGAAAGTCCTAGGCAGTGTTTGTGGGGAACAGGCTCTGGTGTGTGAGATGTAGGCTGTGCTGTGCTGGCAGCCCAGTGGCTGCAGCAGCCTCCACCTCCTTTGCAAGGGAGGAAGCAGGGGCACAGCAGAGGTTCTCCCACTGCTCTTGCAGGCCTGCAGGTATGGCAGTGATGTACAAGGGTCCCATTGCAGGAGGCAGAGGCTGAGGCACCTGGGGCTCCATAGCTGGACAGGATGGCTGCCCACTCCTGCTGCCTTCTCTGGAAACAACAAAAACCAAAGAGCCCCTGAGTAACCCAGCACAGTGGGACATCAGAGGGCAGGTATATCCCTCTCTGGATGCAAGGTTTCCCTCCATTGGGAAGCAAAATGCCTTGCCATGTCTGCTGCCTGTGGCTGTGCAGCTGCCTCTGCAGTGATGCACAGAGTTCCCCCATCCCCATTCATGCCATGCCACACCACCCCCGAGGGGCTGAAGCAGCTTCTTTACTTACTTTGCTTGTGGGAGTATCTTTTTCTCTGATTGGAGACAGGCACTTTCCACCTAGGGTATGGAAATAAAGGTGAGCAGGTACATCTGGGGCTTCACAGTCCTCACTTCCCGCTGCCAGCCAGGGGCACACTAAACCCACAGGTTTCAAACACTTCTCCAGCTGTTTGAACAAGGCAATTTATGCAGCTTCTCTGCTGCTGTTCTCCCCAAGACACAACCCCTGGCAGGCACCCAGCCCTGCCCTGGGGGTTGCAGAAGCAGGGGCTGCCACAGGGTAGGAGAGGCACAAATCATAGGTCCAGGGATGGCAGCTATTCCTGGGAAGGACAGCATTTGTTCCCTGGGAACCCTGGCAGGACAGCATCTAAGTCTGTGGGTTGGAGGAGCAACCAGCCTTTCTGGGTGTGGTGGTTTTGTATGGGAGACATTTCTGGAAGTGATGTAAAAACTTCTGTGTAATTGATAGTCTGTAGAACTGCTGGGAAGCTGTACACGCTTCTGTGAAAAACAAATGTTAAAGATGAAACATCCCTGGAAAGCTTTCTTTTCTTTCTGGTCTGGGAATAGGTAATAAGCTAAAATCCTCTTGTAGAGCTGTAGAGAAATGTTTCCCTGTTACACATAAAAGCCATGGGGAGATGAAAAGTTCAATTTGATATCGAGCAAAGGCCTCCATGCTAAAGTAAGCAGATGTTAAAGTAGCTTTGATCCTGTGAGAAGTTTGAACAGAGGAGAGAAGAGTGGTCCTATGCTCCCAGAAGAAGATCTCTGTTCCCAGAGATAAAGATCATTTTAGAGATAGATTATGAGAACTTTTTGCCTTTGAGTTGCTCATCTTTAAAACAGTACCCCATATGATGACATGGCCCATAAACACAGCTATGGGAAAAGCTTGTAGAAAATAGGAAGGACTTAATGATTGCAGCTTTCCCCAGGTGGCTGCTATTCATGAGGAAATTGAGAGCCAGGAGAGAACTGTTTTTTTTCTTGTGGAGAAGTCTCCATTACATTAACAAGAAGGACTTCTCTCCCTAAGTGAACTGAAGAAAGACTAGAAGTACTAAACGGACTGAAATTTTAGGTTTTGTTTCTTTACACTGTCAGTGGGAAAGAAAAGGTCACGGGAGGAAGAGAAGTATTCTAATAGTTTTGTTCTGATTCTTATTACTCTTTCTTCAGTTACCGTTAATAAATCTTTCTTTATACCTTTTTAAAGTTTTGAGCCTAATTTACCTTTGTCCTAATCCTACCTCACAACAGGGAGTGTATTGGTGATTAGCCAACACTGAACCCACGACACTGTCTAGTGCATTAACTGAGAAATCTCAAATTAAAACTAACCAATACCACTACACTGGGCTTGTCCATATTAAACGGCTCTAGGTGGGTGAATCAGCAGCAAATACTCTGAAGAGATAGGAAAGAACCAGTCTTATGCTCCCACAAATGATCTACATCAATCTGACCTCTAGCATGTCTTGGGAAAAAGCAAAAGGAAGAAAAACATGATGATAGTATGACAGAAAGGGCAAACACATGGGGGTGAATGCAAGGCTCATGGATTTGATCTCTAGCAGTTGAAATAATCCTTGCTGGTTCAAGCAGATGATTTTATTTGCAGGTTTTTTCAAGTACTGAAATTATTTGGTGAAGTTAGGAGCCTTTACATTGTGTTCAGGAAGCTGTTAGCAAGTTTCTTGGTAATAAGAGCTAGGCTTTCTGGGGATTGCAATGTTGCTTATAGTTTACAATTTTGCCCTTGTAAAAGGCCAATAATTAACAAACATTTTGCAATGTAGTGTTATATGCTAGATTTATGTATATAAGAATGTGCTAAGGGATGTAAAGCTAGCAAGTCATAAGAATTTAGAGATTACACACAGGATGCTGGTGGAGGTATATTATGAATCACTCTCTATTTGTTTATTTGCATTTTTTTCTTTCCCAGGACTGAAGAAAACAGGCAATTCCACTATTCTTTTTTGCTATTGATACTTTCCTTGCTAAATGTGTGCTCTTAGGTTTCATTTTTTTATAACTTACCTAAATTCCTCAACTCACTTGGAATAATTTATTTCTGCAGATGTCCCTGGTATTCTTATAAGAGTAGCAGAAAATCTTCCAAATATTAGTGAACTTCCCAATTTTCTCTTTAGTTGGAGAACTTAAATAGCTTTCATTACACCTGGGTATAAAAATAATGCTGTAATACTACCTCATTCCAGGTTACTTGCCTGGTTTTCTTTGAATTATATACAGAGTTTTGCCTATGCTGGATATAAAATTCTCTAGCTAAGTTGGAAATGCCAGTGTGAAATTCTATTGAATTTTATACAATTCAATAGAAGTCCTATGAGCTTCATTTAAAATAAAATATGTATATATGTATTTATAATACACCTAACTCACATTAGAAACCTGTTGTAGCTGTCAGATATTGTGAGTTTGATATAAGTATTTTTGTTTCTGCTGTCTATTTATTCCACTTATTCTTGCTTATATTCAGTTGGCTTCTGATTTTTTAGACCCTTGCTCACATGAAAAAGCTGTTGGGTTTGGCTAGCTCTTCCCCTGGATTGTCAGAAGACAAATGCTATGGTCCTATAGCAAATTAGATCTGTAAACTGATGCATAACTTTAGATAAATTCTTATTTAGTCAGTCATGCGTAATCCTGCAGGGAATATACATTGCATGGTCTGAGAATTGAAGGCCTTTCTCAGCACCTGCATTCTTGCTACAGACATGCTGACTCTTTGAGGCAGGTCCCCAGCAGAGAGAGAAAGGGAGCCCAGCTTGTCTGTGGGTGGAGAGGGGTTCTGAGGGGTTGGCTCTTATTGGGCTGTGGTTTTTTAGGGCAATTATAAGTATAGCTTTATTAGTAAAAATGCTGGGAAATAGTTCTGACCAGCAGTCATGAGAGAGGACAAATGTGACTGTCATTAAAATGAGAACAAAGGTACATTTCCTTTTCTTTCTTTCCATAGTTTCACTTAGCTCTTTGCAGAGGAGCTGCATGAACTGTGTTACCAGGCTGTCTTGCTCAGGAAGTGGTCAAACCAAATACAGAAATGCCTCTAAAAAGTAAACACTTCAAACAGAAAGGATGAAATGGCAGACATGGGGATGTATAGGAAGAAGGAAAGAGTCAAGAAATTAATTAGAGAGGAAGCAGCAGTCAGAGATAAATGGTGAGGTCTGCAATATTTTCTCCCTGCAGCTGCTGTTAAGAGCTCAAGTTTGTGTTGCCTGCTTTGCACAGCTAAAACTAAGATTGCCTTCAGTCTGAATTTACTTCAAACCAGCTGCCAAAGGGCCAAGAGACAGGGCAGTGGATATCCCTTTCTGTCCCTGAAGGGACACTTCCTGGGTAGAGGCAGTGAGATGCTGCTGGTAACGTCATACAGACACCCACAGAACCATCTTAATAAGGGCTGATGCTGATTCCAGAAATATGAAGCTCCTCTGACCTGCTGTGGGCCGTGATATCATCAGCCTTCAGGAGGGAGGGCTTCAGGGGGCACCTGCTGCAGCTGTTGTCTCTGTCTAACTTGGTGTCCCACAAAAAAAGGGTATTGGTCCAGAAAGAGCTGGACCTTCCTCCAAAAATATCCAATTCTTACCTGACTCCTTAAACTCACCACCTCTGACACAAAACTGCCAAACTCTCAAAATTCCCCATATGCAACCAAATACAAAGCACCATCCTTACTCTGAGGCTGGCTGCTTGGCAAAGAAAGCCTAATCCCCATCACTTCAGTACATTTTAATTCCTGCCACCCCTGTAATTGACTCTGGGGCCTCTTCTCTTGGACCCCACCAGACACAGCTGGTCCTACCTACATGTGGACTAATTAATCTGATTAATTTTGCCAGCCTCTCTGATAATTTTGGGATATTTCTTCCACCCAGCTGCCAATTTTCCCAAGACTTATAGACACTCCCTCACCTGTAGGTGTCCATCTACTTTGATTTTTTCCCACATGTAGTCAGTGACTCAGGAGAGATGCTAACAGCTGGATGATATAAATGCATGAGCCTCATTCCTTAAGAATTTTATGGGGATGGGCTGGGGGTTAGAGAGACATAAAAACTTTGTGTTGTAACCTGAGCTTTCCCTTTAGCCTGACTCTGAGCTGGCCCTGTGCTGTGAAGCAGAGGAGCCTCTCCTAGCTGACCCTCAGTCTGCCTCTCACACTGCCTGGAGAGCAGCAGTGGCCAAGACTTGACCTCTGCAGCACCAGAGGATGCTGAGTAACTGCATAGGAATGACTGTTTTCCTGGAAAAAAGAACCAAAACCAAGCCAAAAACCCCACCCTCATCATTTCTCCATCCCTCTGAACTTCTGTGAGTCTATGATTTTTCTGAAAGACCGAAAATTGCAGTTTTGTCAGCAAGGGGGCAGCTATGACTGAGGAGAGATGAGCTACATAAAAATCACCCCAAGCTGTCATGGCTTGTTGGCAGCAGCTGGAGTGAGGTGATTTGCAGCTGCTCTCAGCCATGCAAGGGCAGCTGGTCAATGTTCTCCCTGAATGACTTCTCCTGACAGTGACTTGCTGGAGTTTTTGAAAGTGAACAAAACAGGGTGTGGAGCTGCATGAGCACAAACTGGAGCCAATGATGTCTTTTATGGCAGTGGTCCCTGCTCTCTGGTAGGGGACATAGGTTTCATGGCCCCATCAAGCTAGCAGAAAAAAAATCTACCTTACAAAAACCTTGCTTGCAATGTTCCTATAAAGAATTCTGATCTTACTCCTCCTCCTAAAAAGCAGTCAGGAATTATTTCAAAAGTGACACAAGTCCCACATGTAAGGGTGACAGGACCACTTAAAGCAGAGGGGACTCAGCAAACCTGGGAGCTGAGAGCCTGGACCTGAGACCCTTAAGGCACACCAGCTCATCACTGCTCCTTCCTGCCACAGGTGAGGACCCACCAGTTTCACCTGGATTTTGTTTGCCTTGACTCAAACTGCTACTGAAGAGCAGGGCTTCATACTCTGGGGACTTCTGCCCTTTTCCTCAAGGCCAGCTAACGTGGTCACAACTTAGACATCTGGCCACAGACCTGCAGAGATGTGAGAGACTTGTTCTCTTTGCAAACAAGAGGAATGTTGAATTTTGGCAATGGAGTGCCTTGTCTGAGCTCCTTAAGACCAAGCAGTCAGAGTGCACTACTCAGAGGTTGCATGACCTTTTCTTTGACTTACCAAGAAGACAATGGAAAAGAAAGAGAATTTTCCACCTATCCTAGGTGGTTCCTGTTGATCATCCTCATCTGTCTTTATAACTCCTTAGGAGACAATCTATTCCTAACCACTGTTGTACATAACTATAGGATACTCACATATCTCATGTACAGCCTTTAAATATATTGTACAATTTAGTCTATTTCTATATAGTGTATATAAAACCTTGTCTTTATGAGATATGGTATCAAAGGATAAGAGATAGCAAGGAGAATCTCCTTACAGATGATGTTACATCCTTACAGATGATGTCACCTCTGTAAACATCATCCTGAGGCAATACTCTTTGACATACTAAGAACTCTATTGTTTATCTTAATTTGCTTGCTAAATTGTGTTTTGTTAATCAAGTTCCTCATGGTGCCTTGCATGATCCCTTGAGGCTGATTCATTGCAGGTGTCATTTGTTTTGGAATCACTCTCTTAGTCCTGTTGTTTAGTAATTAAATGTAAAATGGTACTGGACCTACCTTATTTTTGGTAGACAGTTTCCCATCCTTCCACTGGATCTCTGCACCCTTTGGTAGCCAGTTTTGGTGTGGTTTCCTTGCTGGCTGAATAGGTTTTTTTACTGACTCTTTTACAGAATGAAACTCAGTGACCAGCAGTTTGTTATCTCACTGTAAGTGGATGAAGCACTCAAACGTTGTGCACCTAAAAAAAAAACCAAAAACCACCCCAAAGCCTCCACTGTAGGCAAACACTAGCAAGTGGGGGTGGGAGAGGAAGAGAGGTGGAATGGATGAGTGATGCAGCTTCCTGGGGTGCTGGGAAAAGCGGGTGGCCTCCACAAAGTGACTGAAGTGTTGCAGAATGGACTCCCTCTAGGTTCTGTACTCTGAAATAGCAACTTACGGTGGTTTTGACAAGAGGAAACCACATGCCTAGCCATCTTGCTCTTCTGAGAAATGCTGTGAC
This sequence comes from Chloebia gouldiae, assembly GCA_003676055.1. Taxonomy (NCBI): domain Eukaryota; kingdom Metazoa; phylum Chordata; class Aves; order Passeriformes; family Passeridae; genus Chloebia; species Chloebia gouldiae. The sequence goes on from QUSF01000016.1 coordinate 972,352, forward strand.
AAACTGGATGGTAAAAACCAAACACTTCAAACCACAATGAAGCATAGCATTTGCTACTGAAGCTTTCCAGTGCAGTTTTCTTAGTCTCCCTTTTAAAAAAAATGTTTTACTTTTATTCCTTTTTCTTTTTCCCAAGCTACAAGGAAATAAAACAGAAGAACCAGAAAAATAATTTGCAGGTCTTGTTGGCTGGGGAGAAAGCAAATTTTAGTTGACACATTGTAATTGCTGTACATCACCAGGAAAAAAAAATCTCTTTAAGACTTCAGGTGTCTGCAGCCATTTCATCAAACGTCAGAGGTAAGAAGGGTTAACAGAACATTCTAAGAACAAGTGCTGTCCCCTAGGAACGTGTGATTTTGCAGATAGAGGTGCACCACCACGGGCTAGGTCTCTGCTAAGTAGCCTGCTCCTTTGTTTCTGTTTTCCACTTTTCTAAGCCGTCCAACACCAGATTTCAGCAACAGAAGCTGTAACTTGCAGCTGACAGCAGGGTATTAGCAGAGGAAGGGAGTCCAGTTTGGGGAGATCACACACCTCCAAATCAAACATGACAAGGATAAGCTGTGTCTGCCTACAAGCTACCCTTGTGTGCTCTGAACCAAACACGAGCACAAACACAACAATTTGTCTGAAACCCTGCCCAAATGAGCACCACGGGTCCTGCAGCATCCCCTGGCTTTGACCTGCCACAGCCAGAGGCTGGAGCAAATGTTGGTAGATGCTGCTGTTAGCATTCAGGAACACACATAATCACAGGATATGATTATATGCAGGTGCTTTTATTGAGAGCTCTGGGAATCAGGGGTACAGACCCAAATCTGACTCCGACATGGCTTTCGAGCTGAATGTATTTTCTATTCTATCGTTATATAACTTACATATTCATTATTAAACTTATATTGTTCTATTGTATACATTGACTTTATTCAAGCGTGAGATTCTCGTGATCTATCTTAGGCCCCTGACCACAGTTTCTCATGATTATTCTTATGATTATACAGTAATTATATTTAATTACTAAACAATCATCATATCTAACAATTATATCATTTATCATGTACTAGCTACACAGGTGCAGTTCTAGCAAGGTACAAGGCCTACATGTACCCAGGGTATTTTTTTTTTCAGGGCCTACTAAGCTTAATTTTCCTTTTAACCCTAAATCCCCATGATCTTAAAACCCTTTTACTGCATCTGTCCTTACCTCAGTGTACTGCATCTCTCAAAACTCACCTGAGATACAGAGTTATTTTGCCATATGCAGGCACTACTGAAACATATTATAAAGTTCTAGATCTGCTCAATTGCATCCGACAAGCTGCTTCCCAACAGTGCTACCTACAACCAGAGTTGAGGAACCAACCTCCAAAAGTCACTGCAATTTAGAAGTCAATGAAACCCTCTCCACCTGTTTTGTTCTCTTTACAGACAATGTCTTGAAAGGTGGCACTGGATCCTTCTGACAAGGTAGGCAGATGTCTAGTTGTTAATCCAGGCTTGGATGGCTTAAAAAACAGTGGTTTAGCCTGGTAGTTGACAAATCTATGTTTTAAACTATAATTGTGCCTGAGTGACTTCCCTTGGCAACATTTTCTGGAAGTTAAACTATGTGAATTATAAATGGCATTAGTCACTTGGTCTGTGGGGAAATGCTGGCATTTCATGACTGTGCAATTCTTGTATGTCCCTTTTTTAATTTCCTCAGAACTAAAGAGAGCATCCTGGTGGAACAGGAAGAAAGAAAATAATACAAATCACTGTGCTTTTCAAGCAGTAGCTGCAGAACTACTTCTGCCTAATTTATCCCCAAGCTTTCGCTGTCTTGGGAATGTGACTGAAACTCAGACACAGCGTGCAGTTCTCAGAAATGAGGACATAGTGTGACTGGAGCTGGAGAGCATGGCCTCTGACTGGCAAGGAAGGAGAAGGTCTGTAATCCACCACAAGTCTATGCAAAAATGAACACAGCAGCCATTCATGTACTTAAAGATACATTCACAAATTTCAAATAAGTGGTTGGGTTAATGGATCTAAAATTATGAGTAAAATGTTGTGTTTAAAGCAATTAATCAACTGCTGATGTTGTCTGGTCCCTGGAGAAAGGGGAGTGGTCCAACAGAGATGCTGCAGCAGTTGGATGTGCACACAAACACTAACTCATGAAGGTTGTTAGGGAGCCTGAGGTTCCCTGTGGCACCAGGAGCTGTCAGAGGAAAAGCAGAGTTTGGAGGTTGCAGCCAGCATTCACAGCTCTTCCTCACCAGGGATGCAGTAACAAATTAAAGCAAACAAATTTTTCCCACTGGCAGAGCCACCTCTGTCCTTTGCCAAGTATGCAAGTTTGCTCTTCATTGAAAAGTGTTTCCTTTAGCAGCACACAGTTTTTTAAGGGTTCTGGAAGATCAGAATTTTTCTGAGAGAAATTAAGTTGGTTACATCTGACAAGAATATCTACCAGTTGGGCTTGCAATTCTTCTTAAAATCAAGTGCAGTTCCTTTTGTGATTGCTAAGTAGTAATCTCACATTTTGATGAGGCCACAATACTCTTCCAGAAATTTTGCAGGAAAGTGCAACTATGCAAGTAACTCAAAGAAAGGAAAATAAGATATCTCAAAGGAAAAAGACAACAGTATGAAGCAAATGCATTTGTCAGACTTATGGGAATGAATTCTTGAACTTACATAAAAGCACATCTACAATGTTTCTTTAGAGTAATACTGGTACTTGAGCTGTTTCTGTTTTCAGATTAGCTGCCACTAAGGAGAAAAGGAATCATAAATGTGAAAGCATGCTTGAGAATTTTTTGTGTCACTTTATGGTTTGGGCCTGCTGGCTTGCAACTGATTTGCATAATAATCTGTGTGGCCATTCAACCGAGAGAAAACATTTTATTTGCAATCACAGTCATTTGGAGTCATAAGAATTTGCAAAAAATGTAAGCCACTCATCATAAGTCAGAAACTTGAAACTCAATTTACCAGTAGAAGTTTGATTAGCAAATGAGATCTCATAGTATGGCTGCCCCACTGTGCCATAGGAGAGGCACCCATGGGCTGAGGGCTTGGCTGGTTTCAGCAGTGATCACAACCCACACAGAAAGGGGAACACAGGCATAACAATGACAAAGCAAAAAGGCACAAATACAATGACTCAGACAAGATGTGGGACGTATTTTTATGTCATCTCAGGTGATGGTGGAGGAGGAATTGTGTGCTTGTGGAAGGCAACCCTGTCTTTCCAAGAGACAAGGCTGGGGAAGGATCGTGGGTCTGTGGAGATGGAGGCAATCTCAACGGAGGAGAGGTGAGACCAAGGCTCTGCTCTTTCCCTGAGACAACACATGACTTAGGCCCTGAATCCACCTCTTGGCTTGCTTTGATCTCCTTAACTTAGAAAAAGAGTTGTATTACAGAAGCATCACCACATCCTGGGTCTTCACTGATTTACAGGATGGATGCAGACCCCTAACTGTGTCCCCTGAGTTACATGTAGGGACATTTGCACTACTCATTGCAGCATGGCCTTTCCTGGAGCTCAGGTCAAGCCCAAGGTAGCCTTTCCTCCTGCAACCCACAGACCCTGGGTGCTGAGCCAGTTTCAAAATCTGTGCTTGTATTTAGGTGCTTATGAAAACTCAACCTTACGGACAGAGTGCTTGTGGAAAACCCAGTACTCCTGTCTGCTTAGCAGCACAGCTGGGAAAACCTGAGTTTCTGGCTCTGACATTTGTTGTCATATCCCCTAAAATTCAGCTGTGTCATAGAGGCAGGAGGCTTTCACAAGTCATTTACTGTAGCTTTATGATGGGGAATGTCCCTAGAGTAAGAGCAAAGTGTTTAAGAAAGAGGAAGTGGCACTCAGTGGATCGCTCGCTTGTCTCTCTGAGCGCACAGCTAAGATGATGATGGTCACTTGCCTGCTTCTCTTCAGCATCTGGACCACTGTTCCAGGTAACTTTCTTGTCTGTCTGGGTGTCTGTGTCATTATCCTAACAGTGCTAGGGACATCAGTGGCTGTGCCAGCCTCCTTCTGTGCTGCTGGGTGCTGCAGTCCCCACTTGGCACCCTCCTGGGGCAAACCTAGTGATTATATGGCACTTGTGGCCATGTACTTCTTACCTGGGGCTCACTGCTGGTTGCTCTGACAGCATCCACTTCTTAATTTAGCAAAAGTGCATTTATAAATTCCAGAGAGATGTATAAAGGTATTGCAATGGGAAAATTATAAAGCAGGCAATCCTGCTTGTAGGTATCTGTTCAGATCAAAAGCATGGATGTATTACACTGGTTTTGTATTTAAAAAATCGTGTAGAAAAGGCTGAATTAGTTTCAACCTAGGTTCCATTATCATGGTTTGCAGTCTGCCTATGGCACTGCTGAGATCTGAAAAGCAAAGTGACTGTGTCAGCTTGACAGCTGGCTTCTTGGTCTTTGATGGAAATCCGCCTGGCCATGGTCACAGCCAGAATCTCAGAGTGCTTTCTTGAGTAGGTTAGTCTAGGTACCTCTGGGCACTGCTGACAGCCTCTCCCTTCTCTGCAAAGGTATTTTCCTTTCTTGTAAATTGAATTATGTTTTCAGTGCTGCAATGGTTACTGCTAATATCTCCCTTCCCATGCCGACATACACAAATAAACTTTGAAAATTATTATGCCAAGAGGACTGTGGAGCTGAGCCATCAGCTTCACCTTGCCTGTACCCTTAACAATTTTTTCATGTCTAGAATTGGAAGAGGAGACTGTTTGTTTTCTTCTTTTCCCTGAAGACCTTTTATATCATGGCATTTATGCTGTGCAAGTTTTCTGCCTGTGGGCCTTCAGTAGGGACTCTTCTGCAGCTGTTTCTCAGCAGCATGACTTAAATGCTGAGATCAGGTTTTCCCTACCTTGCTCTTTTCTTCTGGTTTTCTGATCCTTGCCAGTCTCTGCCAAGTGTGAATACATGATGTATGTGTAGTGAGACTCATAATAATTTTTATCATTTTCCTGATTTGCTTTACCCCATGCCACAGGAGCGCTAAGAGGGTGGTATTGGGCCAACAGCTGTTTGGTCATCAGCATGGCTGAAAGTTTAGGGAATCTCTCTGTGAGTGCCCATGGGATAGCAGTCCTAGCAGACAAATCAGTGGCAGATTGACTGAACTGAACACCAGAACTGCCTTTCTCAGTGGTGCTCTCTGCAGCACAGGTATCAGGCTGGCAAAATGCTTGGTGTGAGAGGTGGCAGGTCAAGTGAAACTCTCTGGGTAGTTCTTTCAAGCTGCATTTTCAACTTTTCCCTAGATGGAGGGATAGAGAAATCCTCCAAAGTTGCCCTGCTTGGAAATGAGGGCGAGGGGCTGTGGGGCCTCTGCTGGGGTTGGGCTGCAGAAGAGTGTGAGAAATGCTGAGTGTGGCACTTCCTTCTCCCCCAGCCTCTGTGCAGGTGATGAACAGAAAGGTCCAGTCAGTCCAGGCAGGAGGAAATGTTACTTTTTCATGCCGGTCAGTCACAAAAGAAGATGTGATACAGGTGACATGGCAGAAGGAGACGGCCGGGGCTGAAGACAACATAGCAACTTACAGTACGATAAATGGCCAAAAAATAGCCAAGGCCTATGTCAGCCACGTGAGCTTTGCCCACAGCGAGTTACAAGCCTCAGCCATCTCCCTCCATGGAGTCACCCTCCAAGATGAAGGATGCTACAAATGCATCTTCAACACATTTCCCTCGGGGGCTGTCACTGGCAGGATGTGTCTCAAGGTTTATGGTAAGGCACTGTAATTTTGTATGGGTGCTCATCTGAGGACCAAGTCATTTTTCCTGTGAAAAACCTTCCCTAACATTGCTACATTGATGTGAGAAAAATGGTTCTCCCTGGCTCTCTCCCTGCCTGGTTTTACCTCTGATGGGAAACCAACATTCAACAGTTCTTTAATTTTCTTCCCTTTCAAGTCAGCAACAGTGAGATTCAAAACTGACGTGCAACTCATAACTTCCTCCAAGTTTCCCTGGCCCTGTGATGTGCTGACAGCTGCCTGGCCACAGCCATGAACCTGTGCTCCCCTTCTTCCTTTCACTGCTGCTTTCACCTCCTAATCCTGGAAATCAGGCAGTTTTTAACTTGCTCTTCATTTGGTTGTAAAAAAATTGCAGAATATTCAAAACATGAAGAGGCACATGCATGACCAGAATAGCTGGAAGCCCATTTTGAAGCTAGAGTAAAAATAACAGGAGCTGGGCTGGGGTCAGGAAAAGGATTTTATTTTTAAAAATGTAAAAAAGAAATACTGTACAGCTCATGGGATTTGACACATGAATATCTTGAGCAGGTCAGCATCAACTAGCTTAAAGAAGAGAGCTGAAACAAATCATGAGTCAATCATGAGGCGATATTTGTCACCTCCATATGAAATCATCAACTAGCAAGTACAACCTGAAATAAAGACTAAAAGATGAACTCAAAAGAGCTAAGAGTAACAAGCTGATTATCTTTTGAGGAAAGCTGCTGGGTTTTGTCCAGCTGAGAAAGCTGAGACATTAAACATGCTCTGAGGACACCCTGTTGGCTCCTAGCTTTCTCAGGGGTGAGACTGCTGTGGGGAAACTGGCCAAAGATCACATCCCATGTGGAGAATATCAGTGTCTGTGCCCTGTCACTGGTGATATGACCCCTGCAGAGTATTTTGTTTATCCCTAGTTTATCTCTACCTTCTGCTGACAAAGACAGGGACACATACATCCACACACCTCTCTGGAGTCCTCTGTGTGGAGAAAGGGAGCTCCTAACTTATAGGGGAAAGGAGGTGGTGATGAAAAATACAAGGGGAAACCAAATCTGTAACAAAAGTTCTTTTTCCCCTCTTTTGGGAAAACTAGGGCAGAAAAGAGAAGTGATGAGAAATCCATGCAGTATTTAATGTATGAAGAGGAAAGATCTTAAAGAAATCCAGATCTGAGACATTCAGAGGGTAAACACTCATTATACATTACAGGAAAAACATAAACGTGCCTTCCAGAGGGATCCCATTCTTTTTAATCATATAAATCTAAACACAGAGATTTCTTTTGGGTTTGGGTTTTGATTTGTTTTTTTTTCCCATCCAAGTGGGGGAACTCCTTCTGAAATTCACCAACCTTTTGGCTATGGTTTGTCCTTCACCAGAGCACTAATTCTAAAAAGAAAGGGATGTTCTTCTGCTGCCACACACACTTATGGAGCATCTCTTCCTGCAGCTCAGATGAAAACACATCAACTGGGAAGGGTTTAACTTCTCTCACAGGTTCATAAGCCACTGCCAGAGGCTGCCTCACTGAGGTCATGGCAGCCTTCCTGTAATGTGCTGTATCAAACCAGCCCTGGAGAGTCACCATGAACAAACTGAGCATTTGGCACTTTGACAGAAAGTTTTAGTTCTTTAGGCAGAAGGTTTAGTTATATGGTTATTTCATTGAAGCTAATTTATACTTAAAAGCCACAGTCTTGCTCATTATACCCCAGCTCCTAATGATGGGAACAACTTGTCTGAACAAGCCCAGAGGGTGCCCCATGAGGGAGAGTGAAGTCAGCAGGAATCTCCCAAGGCTCAGGGAGGTTCAGGGCAGGGTGAGCAATTCAGAGTCACCAGATGAAAACTGAACACTGCCATGTCTTTGCCCTCAAGAGGGGACTGCCAGGGAATTTACGAGCTGGTAATTGCCCGATTACTGCAGCCTTTGCAAGCCGGGCTGTTCCAGGACAGGACAAGTACCATTGCCAGTGGTGAGGGGAAGTGAAACCATGTAAGAGCTGGATACAACACTGTGAATAAAGAAACAGGTATGACTGGAGGGATGTCACACCTGCCTGCCTGAAAACAGCAAACCCAGGAAGAAGCAAAAATGTCCTACCCTGTAGCAAAATCCATTTTGGAAGAGAATAGTTTCAAGCAGCCTTGGTGGGTCTCTTTTTTCTGTCGCCTTTCCCCTTCATTTTACCTCGGGAATATTTTGCCAAACTTCACTGACAAAGAGGATGAGAACGAAATCCAGAATGAGGATTGAGGGAGAGGTATGGAGAGAGGGGATGTGCCACATAAGGATAGGCAAGGCTTGCTGAGTCACAAAATTCCCTGGACATTTGCTGCTCTGTCTTTGGAGACCGCCTGCCTTCGCTGTAGATGGCAACATGGATCCAGAAGTCTTGAGCCCAGTTGGAAAAATGCCATCACAGTTTCTGAGGCAGGAAAACCAAGGCGCAGTACTGTGGGTGAGCATGCATGTGGTTTGAAAAATCCTTCTGTCATCATGAGGCTTACTGTGATTCTTACAATCTCTTATCATTCTCTGTAACACCACTGCTCAGCCTTTAAATATAAACAGCATATAATGACCTGATTCATTATATGTTTTTTTATATTTAAAGGCTTAGCAGTGCCTAATTCCTTCTAACTACAGAAAGCCATTACAGAAGGTCCCTTTTTCAAATATTTGGGAATGCTGACAGAGCCCAAATTTGGGAACATCTGCAATACTGATCTACAAGAGAGCAAGTACTGGCACACAACATCTCAGGTGAAGACTTTTTCACTGGAAACAAATATTTTGATGAATGGCCAAGGAAGCAGTTAAGTGCATGCATCAAACATGAACATCCTGCACATACCAGCAAACAGCGTAGCAGGACTTAACTGAAAAAGCAAGAACTTACAGGTTTTGACAGTGCATCTATTACAGACATTTGCTAGAGAGAAGCTCAGCCCTAAAGGATCATTCATTGGGGTCCATTGTGAGAAGAGAGAGAACTGCTTAGTCAGAAGGAGAGCAGGTGTGGAGTGCACATGTTTGTGGCAAGACACTGAGAAGTTTTTCTCATCCTCTGTGGTAACATCTGTGACTTCTTCCTTTGACTGCTTGTGAATTTTGCAAGCCAATATTTGAAGTTAATGCTGTGGGTGGATATGTTATTTTTATGCATCCCGTGAGTGAAAGAAGTTTAGAGATCATTTATTAATCAAAATATAAATTGCTTGTGACACTACTTTGTACCTGGAAGATTTTGAGATGTCCCAACTGAAATCCCCCTAAACACTTCCCTTGTTTTTTCTCAGAGGTTTCAGCAACTCTGCGAGTGTTGAGTTTTTGTCTATGGTTGATACAAAAAGTGAGAAGTACAAGTTTATTTTTTCTATGCTCGCACAGCCATAGTAAGTAAATGAGGTCAGGGTTGTAAAAAAATCAAACAACAAACAAAAAGTAACAAAATTGTTGGTATACAAAGCCCTGCTTCTGGCAGTTACGGCTAGGAAGAAACAGACAACCTTTTGAGGTGCATCTGGAATTGTAGCAGGAGGTTATATTTGCCATTACACATCTGGCACACACCTTTTCCCCTTTTCGCAGTGTCTGCTACACCTCACAGGCAAATCTTTGTTTACCTCACAAAAGGAAAAATTGTTTTTCATAAGAAGAATGAAAAGAAGTTTTGTTTGCTCATTTAAAACCAGGATTGCTAAATGATAGAGGTATGTTCTAGTGCTGAGATAAAAAATAATTTTGGCATAAATATTGCACTTACCACTGTTATTTTTCTTATGCAAGTAATAATATACACATTGAGTTCTACTAATTATAGCAGTGGATACTTTTTTAAACAGAGGGCATTCATGGAAATTCAGACTTGATTGAAATTAGAATTGCCACTGCACTTAAATGCTGTAAAAAAAGCAATATTCTCAGAAACAAAGACCTAGAAGTAGAGTGTGGTTTAGACTCCTATTCTAACAGCACGTGCCCTGAAGTAGAAGGCAGGCTGGTGAGTTGCCATGCAGAAACCCATGGATTGCACTCCCAAATGCAAATACACACCTTTATAGAGATTGGCCTGTGCAAACTGACCTTATCCAACTAAGCAGAGGCTTGAATTAGACATTCTCCTGAAGTCCCTTCTGACCTAAATTATGGCATGATTTTATGCCAAAGGATAAACAGGCAATTTTTCACATGGGACTTGGCTTATGTGTTCAGATCTCACCCAGAGTTCTATCCAGGTTGAAACCAACTTCCAGAACCTCTCCTCTTTATCTATTCCCTGAAAATACAGTTTATATAAATAGGAATCAAAAAGTAGGCTTCATGTGAGTGAGTAAGCATGAATTATGCCTGTAGTTCATCCTTCTTCCAGATTAAAATTAAATATGACAGCATCCACAAATCTTCTGGCATGAGACTGTTCAGAAGAAGTGATCTTTCATTATAGTTTTGAGGGATACTATGACTCACCCTAAACCATTTACACAATGAAATGAAGTTATACAAGCACAAACCTTCCACAGGTGAAATCACATGGTGTAACCACACACAAATTCACTATTACTGTCTTGCATAAATAGATGCATGTAGTCCTTTGATTTGCAACTCTCCACACCTCAGCAGCAAAAATGCTAAACAGCAGTTAAGCTAATCCTGCAGGTAATTTTAAAGGAAAATAATTCTAACACATTTAAGCAGTTCAGCTCTTTCAGAGAGAAAAGGACATATGACTTCACAGTTCCACTACCTTCTGCTTTTAACTCAGCCATAACCACTGCTTCTCAGTTGGGATGCTGCTGCTAGTGACAGAACTGAAACAGATGCTTCTACCCTCTTGCACCTTCTGCTGTCCAGCTCTTCTCTTCCAGAGTACTGTCTGATCACCTTCATATTTATTTGTCACTGCTGGGGCTTTGGGAAGGGGAGCTAAGATTAGATAGTAAGTTTTTCCTCCAAAGTAACTGTAAACACAGATGCTCTTTGCTCAAACATAAGCAGAAACTAATGGACTTTGTCACTTTGCTGTTTACAGCCATCTTGGACCCCAAACTGGAAACTAACCTTATACCCAATCCAGACAAAGCTGAGGACTCTGAGAAAATGGTGGGGATGAGCTGCTCAGCAACAGGGAAACCAGCTCCAAAAATAACCTGGCACCTCCCCAGCATCCTGCAGCAGAAACCAAGGGAGTACCACATAAAGTCCAGCAACCAGACTGTGACTGTCATCAGCAATTTTACCCACACCCACTCCAAAATCCTTCAGGAGTACCCCATCACCTGCATGATCCAACACCCTTCTCTAAACTTGACCCTGGTCCTGCCCATAGACAGCCTGGAGCAGGGTCAGTATGTAACTCTGCTCCTGCTCTGGAGTAGGGAAGAAATTGGGAAAACACCTCTTGGGGTAGAATCAGAAAACTCCTCAGAGGATTGGAAGGTGGGGAAGGCACCTGGAAAAGCAGCTGTGGCTGGGCTTGGGAGGGATGGAGGAGGTGCCATGGGACGTCCAAATGCCCTGGCCAATGGCACATAATGTCTTACTGCCCCTCAGGTCCCCTTACCCACCATGATGTGCCCCAGCCGCCCTGTCTCTATGAAGGACTATTTGTGACAGGGTTCCCTGTCACACAATGTGACAAACCAAGACATGCCAGAATTGGGTAGCTCAGAGGGGCTGGGTTCTGCATGCCTGACCTTAACATCAGACCCCAAGCACAGATCTGCTGGCAATGCCACTTGTGTGCATCATGCTGGAATGTGCTCCCAGTGCCCTTATCCACCCCATTTCACCCCAGGGAATGGCCAAGGGATGCTTGAAATGGGTTTCAGGTTGGTTTTTTTTTACTTCATGCACATACTGAGTCCCTGCTGCTTTCCCCACAGGTCCAGACAGCAGCATGGCACCGTCCATGGCCAATGCCATTGCACTGGGGGTCCTGGTCCCCCTGACCTCCCTTCTCCTTCTCACCTGCCTCCTCTACCACTGCCTCAGGCACCTACGTGACCCAGAGAGAAACCCAGCCTGGCCCTGCTGGGTAGGTCTGCCTTTCCTCAGGGTGCTGCAAAATTCACCCCCACAGGTCTTGGCACTCAATACCACAACCTGGCTCAGCTCAGCCACACCAGGGCTGCCTGCACACTGCCCAAGCCAGGCTGAAACTGGGCTGGAGAGGGACACAGGAATGAGCTCCCAGCCAGAGAGCTGGGAAGGGGAAACCTGATTCTGCATAGCCAGCCTACAGGTGCCCAAGAGTGCTGGCAGCTAGAAGACATTCACTGTGCCAATGACAAGGCATGCTGCAGTGGGAGCATCACCCTACTAGTATATCTGAGCACAAAATAATTGTGTAAGCAGTGGCCAGACCCTTGCAGTGGTCTTCTGCAGTTCATAAAATAAACTCCCCCAGCACAACCAATGCAGCTCACAAAGGCAGCAACTTTGAGGATGGGCCTCAAACAAAATGTGGTGTTTAGAGGAAAACCATGCCTCTGTGAGGGAAGACCAGGGTGCCACATTGGGGCATGGGCTGAGGCACTGCTGGTTGTCCACCAAGGCTATCCTAGTGCAGGGGGTACAGGAGACAAGCTTGAGGTGGTTAAACTGAGGTGAAGTGGCATCATTTCAGAAAACCACAGTTCAGTTTTGTGAAGTTTCCTCATCCTCCTTGCAGTACATGCCTAGCATGTGCATCCTGGGTTTTAGGGAAAATTTTGGAGAAAAAGAAGCAGTGGAGGAAATGCTACACGTCTTAGGTGTTATACCTCTAGGTCCAAGCTGAAGACTGCTGGTGGGATTGCAAGGAGAAAACTTAAGTCTCCTGTCATGGAGAGATGCAAGGACTCACTTAGCAATACAAATATCCAGGATCTTTACCCTCACACTTTAAACATCCATATATTTTGAAGAAATAAACACAACAACTTCTCTTTCATCAGGTACTTCCTGCCTGCACCAAGGCCAAGAAGTGCAGACAGTATGGAGCTGCAGGCAGATGGGCTCCTGCAGTGTCCCACAGCCTTGGTGCACCCCTGAACACCTGAGAAGCTGCTCCACTTACATATGGAAGAGAGAAACTCTTAAAATGACACCTCAAGCTTCCAAGGAAACCTTCTGTGACTTTCTCCAAGAGAAATATAAAAAGGGGCCATTTATAATATATATTTATTTATTTTATTACACTATACTATTGTTTTGTAAGAAAAAATGTAACGTATTTATTTGAAACTCAGACTGGCTGTGTGGATCCATTTAGTGGAACTCATGCTTTGTATTTATGGTGGTTTCAACATTTTTTATTACCCTTTGATATTTTAATATTGCAAACTTAAAAGTGGAGAGAGGATTATCTGAAACAAGGCAACAAGCCTTTTGTAAGGCTGCTGGCTTGGAAATTATTGCTGATGGACCAAAGGAGCCCCCTACCAGGAGCTAGGCTGCAGAAAACCTGTGGAACATCCCAGCACACTAGTCTGAACTTCAGGTGTTGAACTTGTTCCCTAAAGAGCACAAGAGATCAGGCAAAGACTGCAGCCAGCCTGAACTTAAAACCCGGGTGCCAGGAGTAACAGGCTTCAAGGCAAGAGTCATGAGGAAGTGCCAAGTCCAATTTCCAGCAGCCTCTTCTGGAAAGCAATGTAAAAGGCACAGATGTTTCCCTCTTTCTCAGGGCTCTTCACAGCCCTCTCCTTAATGTACCTGATCCATCACAGCTGCCTTGTGTTTCCTGGCATCCCACTCACCTGCAGGAGGCAGCAGGGCAATAAAAGGGCAGTGCAGGGTTAGTAGGTTGTGCTGTGCATTTTGTGTTCTGGTGTGGTGGCAGGTGAGTGCAGTAGGAAGCAGGAGGCTGGCAGGCCTGAGGAGCTGGGTGTTTTACTTATTTCCATGTGGGCAGAGAAGTGGCAGGGCAAGGAAAGTTCCCAATTCCGACCACTCTTTGCTTCTAAGAAGCGGGTCAGATCTGAGCTGTAGTCTCCTGAAATTCCCTCAATTGCACCATATGCTCATAAAGTCTTGTTGACTTAGGGACAGAGAAATGAGCCCACCTGGCTCATGCTGGTCTTGTGGGAAGTCACCAGTGCAGGCTGCTTCTTCTCCTTCTGGCTTCCCAGAGCAAAAGCACGTAATATGGTTCTTCCTTGTCCATGTATTTCAAATGGGCATCCCACATGAATCACTAAGTTGTAGTCAAAAAGCCAAGTGAACAAAAATGAAAGCAAATGAGTGAGTTGAGAATGAGTAAATCTGGTCTTTGCTACAAAATACTTCTTTTAAACCCCACCCCCAATGCCTAGAAATAGCACAGTTTGTGAGTGAGGGGAAAGAGGAACTGGCTGCAGCTGTTACAATTGGGTTTTTTTCTTCATGGTCCCCTAATTGTCAAAGGAGGAAGTAATGATTTGTCCAAACTTTTCTGCCATTGCTGCTTCATTTCTTCCTTGATGAGGGAAGAGGCCGGGGAGAAGGTTTTCCCCTGGGTTTGTGGAAGGCAGGAATGGGGTGGAAAGCCCCCAGCACCCTTCTTGAGCAGGTTGTGTGGCCTCAGCCCTTGCCATTCTGCAACGTCTGCACTTGCAATTTAGAGCAGTTTATTTGAGTTTTAACATGAGGTTTCTGCTAGTGTTTAGACTAAGGTTTTTTGGTTTTGTTGTTTGTTTTGTTGGGTTTTTTTAATTTAAAACAAAAATCTCCGGCAGAAACAGGAAGGTTAGACATGGGTAAAGAAAAGGATTTCCTGAGGGAAGAGATAAAGGCGCAATGCCAGTGAGAAATCTATTCAAACCCAGGAAAATGGCAGTGATTATCTATTATTCTTTTCTACAAACTGATCACCTGGAGTGTGGGAAAGCAGGGCTTGGAGCCACGAAAGTATCTGTTTATGCGTGGGTTTGTAGCTACTTTTACTTTCTAGCTGAATGTAGAAATTTTTAGAGGTTTCTGCTTATGAGCATGATAGGTCCAGCAGCTGGGTGAGGGATGCAATGGCTTACAAGTGAAATTCTGTACAAGATTTATTTTTTATTCACGATACCGGAATGAGAATGTGACATCCAGTCACAGGACACTTAAAACCAATACATGTACTTACCTTCATGCTATACTAAGACACAGTACCATAAAGTGCTGTGTGCTACTGCTGTGCTATTTGGCTCCACGTAGCAATGAAAGGAATGCAAGAATACAGACAATGGTTAATTAAGTGGCTGATAGCTGTGGTACAAAAAAAGAATATGAAACAGCTACAAACCATCTTTTGTGGAATTAGCTAAAGCATAACTGAAGGAATTGGAAGTTTTGGCTGTGAATGATGAGCATCCTAACTGCTGTTATGAGATTTATTTGTGATTAGTTTTTGCTTGTCTATCCAATTACTTCTATTAACAATTTGTAGGAATTCCTTGAAGGTTATATTTCAGTTTGGTTTATACAGATACCTAGTATTTGTTTTAATAAGTGGGTGGGTTTTGATCCCCAACACCTTTTGTCTGCTGTGGCCCTGCATGGCTGGAGACGCAGATGGTGAGATTGGTGTGAAGCTTGAAATGAGAAATAGAAATAAAACTGATAGGATGCAAGCAAATTTAAGTGATATGAACTGCTTTGTTTTTCTGCTCCAATACAAGTGATGTGAAGCAGATTAACTTTGCAAGTCAATGGAAGCAGACCATATTTTTGAAATAAATTCTACAGGAAAGTTCTGAGCTGATACTACTACCACCACGAAAATATATATATATATATATATATTAAAAAAAAAAAAAAGCCAAACCAAAAAGCCTAGGATTTTTGCCTGCTTTGAGGCTGGGCAGTTGGGCAATCTCACCCAACTCTGCCTTTGGCTACTTTGTGCCACTGCATTTTGTCCAACCTAGGGACAAGTGGTGTTGATGCAGGATATCATTTCTCCTAACTGATGGAAAAAGGGCAAGCAGGAATGCCACCTTCCTTCTTGCCTCTCACTTAGATAAAACTGGTTCTAGGTTATGCATCTCTCTTTATAAAGCAAATGTAGGCTGCACCTCTCAGCTTTGGGATCCTTTGACCCTGACATTAGCTGGTTTGGGTTAAGATTTTAACTCATGTAAGAAGTGTCCTTTTAAATAGCTGAGATAATTTTATCTATAAATCTAAGGTTTTTCAGGTTGTATAAAGTGTTCATGCTTCTCTTTTGGCATGCCAGGCTATTTCAGAGGTATATTGTGTTGGCATTTTTCTCTGCCTAGATAGTGGGTTCCTGGCTCTAAGAGAGCAGGAAGATGCAAGCAGATTGGCCCCAACAGCTCTGGCTGAAGATTTGACTTGGAAACGTAGCTGAAATGTTTGTCTTGGATATTTCACAGGCCCTGGCTGAAATAGGAAGAATATTCTTCTTCTGAAACCAGTGCTGGCAGAGACATGGGACTAAGCTTGAACAGTGAAAAGAAACTTTGTTTTGGTGATAGACCTTTGAAAGCATCCTTCATCAATTTTCTGTTGTGTGACCCTGGGGGAATGATTCATCTAAATACTACACCAGTAATTTTTCTTATTAAATCAGACATGGAAGAAAATATAACCCATTGTTTTCATTCCGTTTTCAGTACTGAGCCCCTGGAAATCAGCTGAAACAAGAGAACTGCACTAATTGATTGCATTTTTCTCTTTTATAAATGAGACTATCAAGCCAGGCAGATACAAATCAAGTGTATTTTTGTTTTCACTCTCAGTACACCGGAAATTGCTCAAGTTTTTGGCAGCGATACAAAGGGCCTTCTCATATCTCTGCTGTTTTCATCTTCAGACATATAAAGCTATGTGTGAAAGGAGCACTGAATACTTGTCCAACTCTTTGTGGATGGACTCTGTTGTAGTCTGCTCAACTTTGAGAAAAGCTGCCTGAAATTTCTGGGAAGGCTGAGAGAACCCTCAGTCTAAGATCCCTACAAAATACAGAATTTTAAATTCCCTAACATGTCAGAAGCTGTGGTCCTTAACCACCCTAAAGAAAAGGCAACTTTGTCTAGTAAAAGAGAACTTCAAATGCTACATGAGAGGTGAAGATGAAAACCTTTTTTAAAAAAAACCCTCCTTATTGTAATAAAAAAAAAAAAAAAAAAACCCTTAATTTTTTTTAAATCACAATATTTTATTTGATATTATCCTTTAGATAAATTACAGAAAGCCCGTGTCTCATCATAAACACCCAGGCTTACATTTCAGTTTAAACAAATCGATTTGCCTTGAGCTTTCCTTGTTTACAGGAATTTAGCTATTTTCATAAATGAGATTGCTTGTGGGTTGTGGTGAAGCACTGACACCTGCTGGTGTCTCCACACTGCCCTCCTGATGGAGAATCATCTCCTGCTCTTGTTTGTGACCCCTCTGCGCCAGATCCAAGGGAGGAAGGAGGACTCCAGTGTTGCCACCCAGCAAGCCTAGAGGCAGTGATCCACAGGCAGCACCTCCCTGCCCACCATCCCTTTCCTGCCAAAGAGAAAGGGAGCAGGGTCTGTCGGGGGCTGTGTCCCCTTGTTTCTTCCTTCTCCACCAGACACCTCCCATACATCCCAGGAAGATTGCAAATTCACACTTTGGGAGTTGCAAATATTTTCAATAGCTCACAGCAGAGTCTGGCAGGATGGGGTGAACAAGGGACATCACCAGGCTTTGCTGATGGAGAGGAAGAGAACAAAGTGGCTCCTGTTCTCTTTCATCTCTGGCAGCCAGTATGATCAATGATTGACAGTGGTGCTGCTGATTGGCCACTGAAAAAAGGAAGACAAAATCTTCTGTAGTCCCCTTAGGCATCCCAGCTGCCCTCTGAGGGAAGTGGGGAAAGGGATGAGCTTTCCTGGGCAATAGCTTTGCCCCACAATGATCTTCCCCCTGCTCTTCTGGGCTGAAATCTGCCACCTGCTGCTCTGTGGAGGCTGCCAGCGAGTGGAACAAGCGATGGGTGAGTGCAGCACCCTTTTCCCTCACCAGCTTAGCTCTGGGGCACCACCACCTTACCTAGCAAGCAGAGAGACACGGATACCATCCTCCCTGAAATATGCAACTAAATTGGGTAAGGCTTGGTCACAGAGAGCACAGGGCACTTTGCTCACAAGCCATATGATGTGCCTATATATTCCCTTTCTTTGTTGGTGTTGCTGAACTCCTCAGCACGGGGGATGGAGCAGGTTTGCATTTCCAGTGTATAAGTAAGGGTGGTGCACGCTTTTCTGGGGAGAAGCTGCGGCAGGGTGTATCCCTCTGCAGCCCTGGCTTTGGGGTGCCCTGGGCTGCTTTGCCTCCCCACAGCCTTGCAGGTGCTGCAAGAGGGGGCCAGGGGTGCTCTTGGGAGCACCCTGTTTTTGCTGGGTGGTTGCTGTGCTTGCTAAAGAGCCTGCCTGCCCTCTGTTCCCACGCTGCTTTCCTCCTCTCCATGGAATTGTACAGCAGAGAAATGATGTGATGGCCACCTGTGACAACAGGGTGTCTGCTGTGCCCCATGGAGTTCCTTATTCCAGTGCTCTGCAAGATGAGAACAATGTGACTGGATGTTTCAAGGCACTATGGCCTCCCCTGAGTCCATTGCTTTTCCTTCTGCCCTGATCTGGGGGTTTGCTTTGCTCCTAGCTTTGAAGGAACCCATCCAATCTGATACCATCATCGTAGCCACCCTTGGGGGAGAGGCAAATTTCTATTGCAACTTCTCGCTCTCAATGGATGTTTTGCAAGTTACCTGGCAGAAGAGAAATGGGACTTCCTTCCAGAACATGGCCACCTACAGCCCAATACATGGGCTGAGGCTGATAGGGTCATTTCAGAAGAAGGTGTCTTTCACTAGAGCAGCTCCAAAGGCCTCAGCTATCACCCTCCAAAATCTCACACTTGAGGATGACTCTTATTACCGATGCATTTTCAATGTGTTCCATCATGGCTCCTTCAGCAAAGAGATACGCCTCAACGTCCAAAGTAAGTTCTCCACTAACACCTTCTCTCTTTCTGGCATTCAGTTTGGGTCTGATGTACTCAGGAGGCAGGGATGTCATTATACTATCCACCACATAGAGATTTTCCATGCAGCAGCATCTCCTTGGTGGATAGTGTCCAGATTGCCATACCAGAATTACTACCTAACCAACTGTCCTTTTGATTGTACAGTATATGACAGGAATATTAATCAACTGACCTTATAAAAATTGTAGAATCACTGTACCACATGTGGTTTTCACCATATTGTGTACCTGAAGGATTAAGATTTGCTTTTATATTCACTTTAACTTTTTTTGGAAGGTCCTTTCTATTTTCTAGGCAACACTTACCTCAGGGGAAGTGAAGGCCTTGTACAGAGAGAAAAACCCGCCCAGCTTTGACTGTAAGCTCACCACAGAGTGTAAAAAGCACCTTCTCTTTTTGCTGCCAGCAATTTCTGAGCTCACAGTGGAACTCCATTCCCTCCTGCCTGCTGAGGGTCTCCTCACAGCAGTGTGCTCAGCAACAGGAAAGCCTGCCCCCAACATCACATGGCTGGGTGACAGAGACCTGGAGGAGACACCTCAAGTACACCACATCCAGAACACCAATGGGACAGTAACAGTGGCAAGCAGACTCACCTTCTCTGCCAGCCGCCTCCATGCCTTGTTCTGCCTCCTTGACCACCCACAAGGAAGGAAAATGAAGGCACTTCACCTGGAAAAAGGAAGGGAAGGTGGGCTGCAGTTGTGTGGAGATGTGTAACATGTCGTGGGGAGCACTTAGAAAAGGATGTGCAATTGTGAGAGGGCAGCTTGTACTCACATAGGTCTTGCTTGACAACTTTCTCTGAGGTCAGATCTCATGCTAGATGAAGATTTCAGGGTTTGAAACGTTCCAGAAGATTCTTTCCTGTGGTGCTTTTGTGTGTGTCTGTGTGGTGGATGTGTGCATATATAGATGGAATAAATATCTACATTTATCCATTCACAGTATGTCTACACTTCTACTGAATGATTTATGTAGAGCAGCAGTACACACATCTGGGAGATACTACACAGAATAGGCTTCTGACAGACAAATTATAGAGAAAAATATTTCACATAGAATATTTTGCTGAAGGATATGTGTCAGGAAGGATGGGGCACTTCTCTTGTGATAAGCTGTCTTTCAGAAAAAGAAATATAAATAGATAAAAAGTTCTAGGTTTTGATACAACCTGATACCAGGGAAGTGTGAGACATTATCAGTATTTATTTTAAAACATTAAATAATCCTTCATATTTGGTACAGTTATATTTCTATACTGTTCCTTTTTCTCCTTCAAGTAATAAATGAGCACAAAATTTTTAATGCTGCCCTCTCAGTCCCAGCCCCTGGAAGAGGACAGCAGAAACATACTGGCATCATTTCCTGTTCTGTGTGAACTTACTGGTTTCTTTTTGTAGATGTTCAGAAGAGCACAGTCATCACCACATCGATATTAACAGCTGCATTGTTCTTACTGG
>QUSF01000016.1:992583-1105248 GCA_003676055.1 Chloebia gouldiae
TTTCTCTTTCTTTTCGGTATTTTTATATATCTCTTCTGGAAACCCACCCAACTAGTAACAGCGTCTTTAAAATAGCACAATTCACTCTAAATGACCAGGGGTATACTAAGCATCCTGTGACTAATTGATGGTGTGGGTTTTTTCCCAGGCAGAAGACACACGGTGCACCCAGAACTCCTGCAAAGAAGACAGGCTTACAGCAAGACCTGGGTGAGAGAGCCTTTCTGAGCCTGCACACACCAAAAAACCAACACATCCCTTACCAAAACGAGGTAACACAAACAGCCAAGGCTTCTAGTGGTGACTAACATCCTCCATTAGGGGTCTCTGCCCTGCCGTGTCTTTGCTGCATGGGACAGCCACACTGAATGGATGACACAACGTGTGTCCCATGGGTCCCTCTAACAAACATCAGGAAAAACTGCTTAAGGTTTTGCATCGCTGCCCTGGAGGGTGCAGCAGAAAAGTTAGTCAAAGTTATTTAGGTGCAAAGACATGGAAGAGGCACTGGAAATGTCCGGGAGGGCAGTTGAGATGTCCCTTCTGGACAAGGCCAGGGAGCCCTACAGAGCTCGGGTGCTGTAAAGAGGAGACTCACACAGAAATTTCCCCACAAGGGTCTGGCCTGCCCTCCTGGTGCAGACTCAAAGGTGCTTCAGAGGGCTGCTGGGATCCACAGGCAAAACAAGTAATTGGTCACAACTGGGATTCTCTCCCACTAGACACTCTGCTCTGACCTCCCATGTGCTCCCTGTTTTCCCTGCAAGCTCCTGGTGCTCCTGTGCTGTAACTGGGAGCTGTTGTGGTTTGACAGTGACCAAATACCAGGCTTATCCTCTCCTGCTACAGCTGGGCAAAGGCAAGGGCAAAAATTAACTAAGGTCTCATGAGTCAAGATAAGGACTGGGAAAAAAAGAAGTTCAAGTTAAAAAGTAATAGGTAAATTTATTATTAACAGAGTAAGAGGAAGATGATGATAAGTAAAACAAGCCTTCCTTTTTTCCCCTCCAACCCCTTCCTCTTTCCCAGTGCAGGAAAACAGGGCCATGGGGGTTTTGATCTGTTTGTCATCTAAGCTCTTTTTCTGTTTGCTCAGGGAGAGCTATGCCATGGAATCCCTCCCATGGGAGACAGTTCTCTGGGAACTTCTCCATCGTGGTTCCAATCTCACAAGCAGAAGTCCTGCTAAAACTGCTGCAATGTGAGTCCCTCCCACAGGAAAACAGTCCTCCCAAAACTGCTGTGGTGTGGATCACTCACCCATGAGGTGCATTCCTCTAAGGACAGGCTGCTCTAGTTTGGCAACAAGGGCCTTCTTTCTCTGTCTCTGGAAGCAAGGGCCCTCTCTCTCCATTCAGGTTTCCACTGGATCGCAGCTTCCTCTGGCATTCACCCAGTCCAGCGTGAGCACTTCTCCCATGGGCTGGGAGTGGATCTCTGCATCCTCTGTGGACCTCATGGGCTGCAGGGGGACAGTTTGTTTCACCATGGTCCTCACCACAGCCTGCAGAGGAATCTCTATGACATTTTGAGCACCTTCTCCACATCTTTTTCCACTGACCTTAGTGCTGCCATGTTGTTTTCTCTCACATGTCCTCACTTCCTCCTCTTCTCTTACCAGAAGAAACACTGCTGCCCATAGGTACCATTGCCAACAGGTTCCACTGATTTAAAGGTTCCTACAGGATCCTGCAGTGCCTGGAGGTCAGTTTGGTGTAGGTTCCAGGGCAGGCAGTCACTGGCCGTGTTTCCCCATGGCCCTGCAGCCTCGCGGCCTCCATGCGGCAGCGGCGCGGGCGCTGTTTGACGCCTCTTTCCTTGTGGGGTGCCGGGAGGGGGAAGCTGCCGTGGCCACCCCGCCCTTCTGCCCGCGGGGGCTGCTCGGGGCAGCCAGGCAGGCCAGGGCCGCGGCCATGGCGGGGCCTCCCCACCCCTGGAGGAAAACCGCCCGTGCGCTGTTTTGATTTTCTTCTTAAATATGTCATCACAGAGGCATTGCCAACCTCTCCAACTGGGCCAGCAGCATGTCCATCTTCAGAGCCATCCGAGATTTGCTCTGTTTGACGTGGTGGATGTTTCTAGCAGCTTCTCACAGAAGCCACTTGTGTGCCCCTCCACCGCTACCTAAAACAAGGCCGTACCAAATCAACATAGAACTCTCTTGTCTACTCATCACTTCTCTCGGCCAGGTAGTGCAGAGCTCTGCAGTGATTACCTCCTACTCTGCTGGGTCTCTTGCAGAAGCAGACACCAGGCTTCATCCTTCGCAAAAAGCCCAAGAGAAACCTGGGACCAAGAAAAAGTTGGAGGCACTTGTTTTCTGAGGAAGGAAAGAACCTGAATGGCAGCTTCCGAAGTGAGTTGGAGAGTACACCTGCTGGGCTATCCATCAACGAGCTTGGCTGCTCTCCCATGAAGGAGGATGGAAAGGTAACAGCAGGTGAGAGAGTCCAAGTGGTACCCCAGCCCAGCTGCTCCACAGCCCTGGGGAGGAAGGAGAGACACCAGCCATCTCCATAAGCCCAGAGGAGCACAGAGGCCCATGGGCCTGTCTTGAACACACACTAAGGTCTCAGGAAGGGGCAGCTTGCCCAGGCCCCTTCCAGGGATGTCCCAGGAGATCCTAAGCCTAGGGTCTATGTGGGAAACCCATCCAGATGTGTCCATCAGTGGACCTTTTGAACTCAGGGCGTCACTGCCTAAGGGCTACGGACAAATGATGCCATGCAAATTAAGAGCATTTGGGAATTGTGTAGTGATACCCGGAATAAAATGTCTCCACAACCTGATGTAGTTATGAAGTGGGTATGTATTGTCAGCGCCCAGCAGAAGTGAGAAATGTCTCCAAAAACTTGCGCCAAGCCTCGGTCTGACCCAAACCTTTATTCCCAAAGGTGTTCCATATGCATTACATTACACAACTTCTCCATACATATTCAACCCCTGGCCCTGCCTGTCCTCACCTCTCATGCTAAATAGGTCCACACCCTTCTGGGCATGCGGGGTTTGCTGTGGTGGTTGTGAGGGGGTCTCTCAGTGGTCTCTTGAGGCTGAAGATCGTGGTCTTCCTCATGGTTGAACTTTTAAACTTTTCTCCTTTGCATGTGCACTTTCGGTCCTTTGGTGCTTATCTGAATATGTCTGTCAGTCTTAATAGGCTTGGAGACAGAGGAGCTGAGCCCCTTTATCTGGGTTCTTTGCATCTTTAGGTCTCCTTGGTATTGTTCTTTATGCAAGAAGCTTCAGAAATTTGGATTTTCCTCTGCCCTTTGTACCATGGCAGAGGTTTCTTAAGTAAAAGGTTAAAATTAACACTTAATTCTACAAGCTACAATTTAAATGCTTAATTAATTTTGTTAACTCAAGTGAACTCCAAAATTCTCTATTTCAATTGCACCAGACTGTTATAGGTTTCTTAGGGGAGGAGATAAAGGTGAGAAAGGGAGGCATCAAGAGCATCTGGGAATAAAAAGCCTGGGAAAATGGATGGATGAAGGAATAAAACTGTCTGGTTTCATTTATGTGGGAGGCTGGTCAGCACACTTGTCTGGCTTGGCCCAGTGCTCTATCACCACAGTCTGTCCTGTCTTCTCATTAAACTCAATTTCTAACTCTTTTCCTGGGTGAGGGACACCCCAGCTGGTGTGCATGTGTGTTGGGGGCCCTGAAATCAGCAGCTGGGCCAGAACCAGAGGCCCTGTGTGCCCTGTATGCTAGGGAGACCTGAATGAGAGAGGCCAGACCAGGGTCAGAGCCTGTGTGTCCCTGGCGTGGTACCTAGAGCAAGCACAGGTGAGCCTGTGAGGGCCAGCAGGGTCCAAGCCAGACTAGCTGGTAAGTAGGGTACATGTCCCAGGATGCTCTTTGAATTCTCAAAAGCAGTCAGGCATAAGGATTTGTGCTGTGGATGGGCCAAGACCAACAGAACTTGGCCAGGATTGGTATTTGGGGGAAAAAGAAGAAAAAATTATTTTTAAAGCCTTGATCTGGGAAAGCTCCCTTCCAGGTCTGTGTGTAATTACATGAGGTGTTTCAGAGATGTACTTCCAAAGTGCAGCCTCAGTGCAGTGTCTGTAGTAAGCACCTAGTGAAAAGGAATTATATCTCATTTAGCCAAGAATCTTGAAGTTTCCTGAAATTTGTAAGGAGTTTTGCCCTAGTTAGCTAAAGAATTTATGTGGGTTTTTTTACTTAAATTTGTGTTTAACTTAGTGTCAGCAGAACAAGATTAAAAGCCCAAGAAAATTAAGAAATAGCTGAACTTGAATCTACAGGAAATAACTCCAAAGACCTATACACCTAAGAAAACTTGATGAATAGAGGTTTGTTTTGTGGAAGCAAATTCATTAGGAAATTGCTTAGGTAAGAGGAGTTCTGGGTTATCTTTAACTTAAGAAAAGTGCAGCCGTGAGTTAGTACAGTAAGATAAAAAATTAGGGGTCATCAGAAGTGAATTACAGATGTGCTGGGAGGTGCCAACATGGAAGGGTCATCCAGAGGGCAAGTGACAAAGACAATAATGAAGACCTCTGATGAAGTAACAAAGCCCTCTAATCAAAATAATAATGGGTAAAGGACACAATCTTGCAGCCCTGCTCCATTCCACGACAATATTGGAGAAGACACCTTGGATGTCTAGGATGGACTGTAAGAAAATCCTAAGTGTGACAATATATTTAAACCCCAGGGAACTGTGTCTCATTGGGACAGGCTCATGGCAAAAAATTTCCAGCATGTCTCCAGTGCTGTAATAAAGGAATTTATTTAACAGAATTTTGCTGTTGGATTTAAGTTCTTTAATCCAGTAGTTGGAGAGATGCCCAATCCACTCACTGAAGGGAAAATACCATCAGTCTTCCATTAAAATATTAACTCACTAGCACTGTGATTTTCCTCCTTGGACTTTCAAATTTTTTGGTATCCAATAAGTCTTTTGGTATCCAACAACCTCCATCTCTGGTATCAAGAAATTATGACCACCATTACAACGATTTCATATCATCCATGACATGAAATTACTTTATCAGGGTTGTTCAGCAGTGGACCCTGACTGTGGTTGCTGGAAGAGATGTTGAAATGGACTGATGAAGGAACTTTGGCACTGGATCTCATTTCTTCTTTCTCCTGGAGAAAGAGGTCTTTCAAAGGGCCAGGGAAAGGAATGTGGAAATATTCCCAAGTCTGTGCTGTACACTTTGAGGCTGGCTAAATCAACAGCAAAATGACAGCTGGTGGCAGATCCCCTGAGCCAGCCTTCTAGTAGACCCATTTGAGCATTTGCAACTTGAGGATGCACTGCCTGAGCATGATGATTAAGGGGGAGATGTTAATTTATGTGAGCAGAGCAAGAAGGGAGTTCAATCAGCAGAGCAGATGTTCTGATATAAACCTCCAGCAGCTATGTATATCCTGTAAAACCTGCTATGTTTGGTTTTACTGGAATGTAATGTCACTAATCCATTCACCCTTTTATTTTTTTCCTTTTTGCTGTTAAATAATGACAACTTGGATCAGCTGTATCATATATTTGCCTTAAGCTTGTACAGGTTTTGCTGGCTAGTGGCTCAAATGACTCTGCTTATAAGAGATCAGTAGCCCAGAAATCAAGGGAAGAATTAATAAATATGTTAATAAATATATTAATAGTGAAATATGTCTGCCCAGAAGGCAGAGGAAAGAATGAAGAATAAATCTTATTCATGACAAAAGGAAATTTAAATTGCTTCTTCCACCAGCATGCAGGGTGTATTACAGCTAAATAAATAAAAAAATATTAACAAAGACCTCTCTGGATTTTAGGACATGAGCTCTCTACTTACTCCCTTTCTATTCTAACTTCAAAGGATTTAGCATACCATAGAGTCCATGTCACCTTGGCTACCACCAGCTCCAGAGAAGGTAATGTACAAAGATTGCTGAGCTGAGCCAGGTTCCTGTAAAAAGAAGCAGTTGACATTAGAACACAGAATAAGGCAGAAGGGGATTTTTGTGCCTTGTTCTCCTCTAAATATAAAAATAATTTGAATATTCCACTATTGCTGGTTTGTCTGGAGTATTTGTCATTTGTCTATCTGCCCTGAGGTTACATCTGGTCTTTGCCTACTACTTCAATATCATCCTTTCCCTGCTCAGCTCTAACTTATTCCCTCTCTTCTAAAGGAGCAGCCCTCTTGTTTTCCAGACCTTTTCATCATTTTCTTCTTTCTTCTCCAGGTTTCTCCAGCCCACTGAAGAAGTAATAACATTTGCCTAAATACAGACATTTTCCACCTCAGTAGATGTGAGTTACTATAATATATTTCTCAAATCCCCGCAAAGTCCCCTTCATTTTCATGAAATAAGAGCAGGAAGATTTCACTGGGATTTCCCTCCTTTTGTTGCTTTGATGGCACAGGGCACTTCTGGATAAATTTATTTTAAGCTGTGCAGTGGGCAGTTATCTGGACTTCCCTCTAAAATCCCCTCGACTATAGGGAAAGCATGTGAGCATAGGAAGCTTGCTAACACACTTTTCTCATTAAAACACGAAGAGTGTGAAGCATGTAGGTACATCAGTCTCAACAGCTAGTGGGTTAGTTGCTGGTCTGTTTTAAAGGGAACAAAAAGAGGCCAGGCTGGAAAAGTGACATTTAAGTGATTTAAGACATAGTGATCGATCCTAGGAGATAGAAAGGTAGAAATAAAGGTAGTGGTAAAACTCAAATTTTGTTAAAAGCCAAGGAGGTTTGGTTAGTTAGTTGGCAGGGGGAAAAGGCTGCACTAAATCCAGCACAGTGGTGGGGAAGGTGTCTCGAAGTACAGCTCTACGCATCTGGAAGAGACACTGCCCTGATCTCCAGACCCCAGCCACAAGTTGAGCCAAATCTGTTGGGGGCAGCAGAAAAGCTTCTATTTTTATAGGTTAAAAGGCACTCCTTTGTGCACTGAGGTACTGAGAGCAGCAGGACAGGTAAGGTTAACACATGGTGAGCCCGGGGTGACCCGGGAATGCTGCAAACATCACCTTCTTCCTTAAGACAGTTTAGTAGCATTGCTCCAAATATTCACACACATCTGTGTCTGAAATAAGTTTCTGGGTTTATGTAGGCATCTTTGTCAATTAATTTTGTCAAGGGGTTGAAATTGTGATGTTTGCTTTTTCCTGTGAGCAATGAGGGCTTAAATAAGAGTCTGGCAAGATAAATACTGCAAGTGGTATGCACAGTGTATGAACGTGTGCGTGTGTATGAAAGCATTTGAAGAAAGAGCAGTCACTGAGTGTCCTGTATTGATCACTAAGAATGCTGTTTCTAATTAATCAGACTGGGAAATGAGTTGTTTCTGACAAGGCCTGGTAAGTCATCCCTGATGCAGTTTTACGAGCAGAACATCCTTATCTAACAACAAAATAATAGCAGAGAGATTGCCCAGTATCACTCCTGCCGGCCCTTTTCCTCCCCACCCAACAGGAAGGTAGCAGCCAAAACAAAAGACCACTCCAATGACAGAAGAGATACAGTCTAAAATAATTTGTTACTGGGCTGTTTTGAATACCCTTGAGCGGAAGGTTAGCGCTGGATGCGACACCAGCTCAGCTCTGAGACAAAGCTCGCGGTGCGGCGTGCGAGTTTCTGCATCCCAGCTTTCTGCACGTTTCCTTCTCATTTCCTTACGTACTTGGGCGTGAGCAAGCATCCCTGCCGGTGCCTTCCCGGCCGCATGGCCAGGTCCGAGGAGGGTTTGGGGGAAGGTGGGCGGCGGTGCCGGGAGGGTCAGCCTGGAGCGGGACGGGAGGCGGGAGCCGCCGCCCGCCGCTCGCGGATCCTCCCTCCGTCCTCCTTCCCACCCGGGACGGGCTTCATCGGCCGGGCTCAGTCATCAGCCTTCGGAGCCCTGCGTGACGCCAGCAGGGGGAAAGTTTCTTGGAAGAGCCGGTCCCAGAAAGTGGCGTGAGGCTGTTTGTGCAGGGAGCGCTGCGCTTTTGGGAGGCGCGGAAAGGATTTGCGCTTTACTTGCCCCAGTCTTTAACGCCTTTTTTTTTTTTTTTTCTTTCTTCTTCGTTTTGGGTTTTGTTTCCCCACCCCCTGCAGCACCCGTGATTGGAGTTGTGACCTAATGGGACTTCTTTCTTTCTGTGCCCGGTATAGCTACACCGTATAGCCTCGTTCCTCATTGTATGAATTCTTGGTAGCTGCCCCGGGTATGCGCAATGGTGCTTTAATGGGTACTAAAGCAGCGAAGCGAAGGATTGTTACTGAAAACTCTGCTTGCCTGCAGGTGCGGTATAACTTCCACTGCTTTATAAACTCTGTGACTCGATAGTTTCTGCTTGCTATGCTGGCTCTTGATTTCTGCATGCTTCTAGGAGTTTCTTATAGCTCTGAATTTCTTATAGCCGTGCTCAAATATCTGACTACACAAACTTTTTTCACTTGGCTCATTGCTGATATGTTCTTTTTTCTTGATTCTACACATAACAACTTGGTCTCTATTTGTTCTTGGTAACTGGAGAGTTATAACAGGAGTTGTTTTAGAACATTGTGTTTAAAATTTAAAGGCAGGCTACAGGTTGTGGGTGTATGCAATGTGTGCACAAGTCTATTGGCAATTTGTTTTTAAGTACTTTTTTATTCCTCTTGATCACTGATTAATTTACCAGCCCTTCTTTTTTAACCTGTGTAATATAAAAAATGCTTCTCTGTTGATTGTCTCTTCTATTCTTTGCACGTTGTGGAAATCTTTAGAAGGTTGGGCTTTGCTTAAATTCTTGACAGAAGATAGGACGCTTCAGCTAGTTTTGCAGGCATTGGCAAAAAAAAACTCAGCAGTGGGTAGAGTGTGTTACAGAGGTATTTTTTGCAAAATTATGTTTCTTGAATGGAACACAAACTTCATTTCCAGGCAGGTCTACAATTCAGTTGTAGGAAACAGGGCAATAAAACTTGTCATCTTGCTGCCTGACCCCAGAAGTACATTCTTTTTCACATGAAAAACCTGTTAATTTTTGCACCGTGAATGTACAATATCACCAGAAAATGATCTGTCATCTCTCCTTGTCTTTCTTTAGGTGAAGCAGATTTTCTCTTCCAAAATGATTTTACAAGCTCTGGTTTTGTGTTTGATATATTCTGGGCTTGGAAAGGCAAACGGTAAGTTGAATTTCCTGAAATCTGCTTGAAATTGTTTGGGGAACTGGTTTCAGGTTTCTGAGGCTTCAACAGAGACAAAAATAAGTGAAATACAGATTTCTGATGCTGCTTGACTTACATTCTTACATAGCTGAGACAGAGACATGGAGCTGGTAGCTGTGACACAAATCCTCCTGGAGCAGCATTTTGAGATGGGAAGGACAAGAGGCATCACATATCTACAGTGACACTGGACCATTGTTAACCTGAGCTGACAGCTTCCAAGAGTGAGGCATCCCAAAAGGACTTCCTTCCCTCCATCTCAAATGCACTGTGAACTCTGAAACTACAGTTCAGAAAGCCTTTTGCTTTGTTTTTTTTTTTCCCCAAGCATTTTGCTGTTTACTTCTCTAATAATGGCTTGGTGTGTACTTCTCTTATGCATTCAATCTTCCTCTAGCTCTTAGGAAACAAAAATTGAGTATTTGTTGAGAACAGGAAGTCATGAGCTGATTTAGTAAAACTTAAAAAGAAGTCTGCAGATATGGGTACAGAAATATGCAAGTCTTTTTGTCTTTTAAGTAGCTTAGAAGAAAGCTAAAGCCTCAGCCAGTGTAAATCAACATAGATTCCTTCATTGATTCCTAGGAGTATGTAGGAGATGGATTCTTTTGCAGGGAAAGCCACAGAAACAGTATGTTACTGAAGGAGTTGTGTCTGTGGGTAATCCAGGCCTTAGAATCAACATTAGGCTTTTCAATATGTGTGATATCAGCCCATTTCATTAACCTTTTACTGTCATTGCAGTGGTTCCACAGGCTGAACACACAAAAGTAAGGATGGGTGATAGTGTGACTCTGAGCTGTGCCCTGACAAAACCCATGGAGGTTCTGCAAGTGACATGGCAAAAGGACTCAGAAGAATTACATGATAATATAGCTACATACAGTGAAACAAATGGATTAAAGATTCAGAAGCCCTATGAAGGCAAATTGAATTTCACAAGTTTGGAACTCAACAAGACAAGCATAACTTTTTGGGACACTAGAATGGACGATTCAGGATGTTACAAGTGTCTCTTCAACGTTTTCCCTTCTGGCCCTCTCTCGGGAAATACCTGCCTGAGTGTTTTTGGTGAGGTCCTCTGCAGGGATATGTCTCTAGTGAAATAAAAGGTGTTTTCTCACCCACAGTATTTCTTTGACAGATTCAAGAATTGCAGTGATAGGAGCATCCCTTGGTGGAGCATGATGTAGAAACAGTGCACTACTGCTGTGAGCAAAATTCTGTGGGTCGTATTCAAGACTATTGTGGTCGTTTTGGCTCTTGTTTGTTACTCCTTGAGTAGCAGCTGAAAAGCAAGGAGTGGAATCAAGTCCCAGTTGGAACTTGGGCAAACCAACATTGCTCATTGGAGTTTCCTTTTGGTGCAAGGTACGACTCCAGTGCTGTGAGCTGCTCTGCTAAACCCTACCATTGATAGGGTATTAGCAGATAGGACCAATAAATTATTTTACTTAGCAGATTATTTTAATACTTAGATTTCAGATTGAGTGAAATCTTTGGGGTATATAACTTCAGTATGGGGGAAGGAGTATTGAATCATGTAGGGGTCCTGACCTAGGGAACTCTTCCTGCCTTCCTTGCCATTTGGCTCAGTGTGAATCCAGTAAGTTTTGCTCTGATTTGTAATGGTTAGGCTGCTACAACTGCTTAAAACCAGGTGCTCACTGTGGTGATAACTTGTCTCATTTGTGTATTGGAAGGTGTCAATGCATCTGTCCGTCACAACATTTCTGGAGATCATTTGATAGTCATCTGTAGTGCTAATGGCCTCCCAGAGCCCACCATCACCTGGAACAACCTGTTCAATTCTACTCCTACACAGAAGACAGTGAAGCACAAAAATGGGATTGTGTCCATCACCAGTAAGCTGGAAATCTACAACATTCAGAGCATCGGTGCACAGGATTTGATCTGCAGAGTAAGCAACACAAATGAAACATTTGAATTACCTGTGAAAATAAAAGGAGGTAGGTGAGCAGTATAAGCAACTTGTTAGCATTCTCTTGGCTTCTATGTTTTGCAGTAGCATATTTGGATAGGAATCTTCTGGGAAGAGGAGGGAATGGGATGTTTATATGTCAGGATTTATTTGCATCCACTGTTGTCTTTGAGGTAATATATTGGAGTCCTGTCCAAGAAGGGAAAAAAAGCCAAACTAATCAGCTAAGGAGATATGGGGTTTAGAGGCACTGTGCATTTTACAGAAAGTTGAACTTAGGTTTCCATGTAGGCCTTCATATTTTTTTTGACAGCTTAAAAATAAATCTAAATATGTCAGCTGATATCCAGATGAGTAGAAACTCTGTGGGTTGCTTGATGAACTCAGAAATTTTGAAATTCATAACAAACTGTCTCTGAAACAAATGTTTCAGTTCAACTTGCTGCATGTTTTGTTGTATTCAACCTGTACATGATGTTTTAGTTTCTCTGACTTATGGCCAAGGCACACGTCCACTGCAGTAATGGTCAGAGAGGAGCAAAACTTTCAGGCATACAGGGAGGGGGTCAGTTGAAGATACTTACACTTGGTTTATACAAAAATCTTAGATATATTAATGTAACATCTGAATATCTTGTAGTGTTAATTTATTTCTTCTTCCAACATTCTTTTCTGCTGGAAAGACTTTCACCCTGTTTCTGCAGATACGGAGCAGAAACATTAAAAGCTGAAGTACCATTTTTAGTTCATACAGGAAGGATTGACTTGAGTGATTTAAATGTCTGTATATCCTGAACCTTAAAATGAAGACCACTTGTAAATTAGCAAGACAGGAAAAGCAGATTGCAGCTGTGGGTTGATTCTGAAATTACATGGTCAAGAAGTGATTGTTACAGGAATAGTAGTAAAGAGCAGGATCTGATTTTTTAAATCTCCTCTCTAAACATTCAAAAGCAATTTAGTTCTTCATTCTGAATCACATTACAATTCTGAAAAAGCATACTAATTTGTTTGTCCTGTCTCCAGTATTCTTTTGTTTTGGTCTTTAAAAAAGTAAATGCATATCTCAGAAAGCAGAAAACTAAGACTGTTATTTCTTGCTAAGTGGATAAAAATCAGCTAACAGCTTGTTGGTTTAACAGTCTTATATTTTAGAGGACAAGAAGTTCAAATAAATAGTTCAACATATCTTTGTTAAAAGACATTATCGTTTTGGCTTGAGTGAGATAAATTTCAAGTCATGCAGTTTACCAGCTAATGTCAGTGAACATTGAAATGAGCCTTTTGATTAAAAGCAGTCAAATGAAGTGGTAATGTCTAACCAGGGAGGAACATTTGAGCTCAGCTGTTGGGTAGAGCTATTTTCAGGCAGCAAAACATAGCGTGTCTTCTTTTCTTAAAATTAATGTTGTCTTTTCAACAGTGTTAAGTGTTTAAAAATAAAAATAATAAAATTCTGGGTGAACAAAAATACTCTTCTGAAAGTGTTAAGACTTGTATGAAGTTCTGCTTATGTGTGTATGCCAACCACTGTATCAGGTATAGGAATGGCAGTATTCTTTGCCATCTTTTCTTCACATTTCCTGTGGGCAAGTAGCTTTGTTTTTGGAGATACAGAGGTTTATTTTCTCTTTTGAGCAAGTGCTGCTTTCATTTATCTTAGCAGTACCTTTACCCATATCAGAAGAATTGCTGTCATTAATCAGACATCCTCATGGTGCTTTTTTTTTGCAGTGAGATTAATTTGCTGTGGATGTTTTGTTGTTTTGTTTTCACAGAAGAGGGATCGACACTGCTTTGGCTGGTGATTATTGTGGTGCTTTTAGCAATCATAGTTCTGATTCTGATTATGCTGTTCTGGAGGAAGATCCTATGCAGGAGGAGTTGAGGTGGTGAGTCACCAGTGTGTGGAAACACGGTTTTCCTAGAGCCCATAATAATAATAATCATCTGCAGAGAAGAACAAGACGTGTTGGGATACCATCTGGGGATATGAGAGTGTCATGCTGGACAATTCAATAATAATAAATAAGAGTAGTAATATGTTTACAGTTTTTGAGTAAAAAACTCAGTTGTGTGTGAGTTTAAGAGCTGTTTTCCCACTGCCAAGGGACAATCCAAGGCTGAGAATTGTGAGGGAAGGATCCAAGCAGAGCAGAACATGCTGCTCTTGGTTTGCTTGGAAGTAGCAGTTTCAGAAGAAGTAATTTGCTCATCTTTCACATTTTCCTGGATGCCTACAAAGTGTTCTATGCTCAGATAATTTTTGGCAGATGAAGTAAACATTGGTGAGGAACCCACTCATGCAGAGTGATGTCCCTTCAGGGGAATAATTTTCTGCTAGTCACGGCACCATCTTTGTATTTTTTTTAAGCCAAACAGGGTAATATGATGAAGAAATGTGTTCAAATTTGGCACAAGTGTACTTCCTAATGATGAATTAAGGAAAAGTTGCAGTCAGTGTAATGTCTCTGAGTCTATTATCCACCTGGTCATGGATAGATTCAACTATCTAGTCTAAAATAACATAAAGAACAGAAAAAGACTGGGGGGCGGGGGGGTGATGATGGGGACACCATAAGCTTCAGAAATCACAGAAATTTGATGGTTGTTGGTGGTTTCACTGTTGTCTCACTAAATCCAAATTCCATGTCTGGCTTTAAATTCCACTAATATATTTAGAAACACCAGCACATATTTATTCAGTTCCTGGCTATATATCTGCTTCAGATATGTTCAGAAATGTTGCAAGGAGTATCACATCTGTCTATTGTGAATTTAGACCTACAGCATCTACTATTAAGAGAGTTTGACCTAATGAATCTGCTACTACCAGAGACACAAAAGTCTTCACTAAGAAGAAAGAGAAATGAACAACCCAGATATAATGTCTTAATTGTAAAATGTATGTGAGGCTTTCATCATCCTGTAAACAATTCAGAAGATAAAATTTCTGGTTGCTGTCATGCTGTCATGTGGGTTCAGCAATAATTTGTAACAGGAACATCCCCAGCAGGCAGCAGGTTTCTTACACCCTACACCACACGCTAGATATCAGGTTTGGAACCCCCAAGCCATTTTGTGTATCCTTGCACCATGACTTGGGCCATGTAAAACATGATTTACTGCTGTGGAGCACTGCTGTGATGCACAGCAACAGAGCCTACAGTTTCCCTTATTTGGTGGCTAAGGGTTACTAACAGTTTATCTTGTGTAGCATTCCACTTTCACTTTCTTGGGCATCCTTAGAATACTAATAATATCTATGGAGTTACAGTAATTTTTAACACTATATTTACAGTGTGTTACCACTCCACAAGTACTATGATGAGGAAATCCCCTAAACTTCTTAGCTTAGGACCCTACTCTGCTTTTGTGGTGACTTATTTTTTCTTTGATCATCTGTAAAATATGTTTATGCCTTGGTTGTAGTCAGTTCACCCAAAAGGCAGTAATATCTTGCAGAAAGCCCTTTTCTGGTTTTGCCCCCTATTGACCTAGGACTGGATGGAATGAGGAACAGCACCTACAGATGTAGTTTTGAAAGTGTTGTTTGTAACAGCACAATAGAGAGCTAACAGCACTGGCTCGAGAATACCAGGGTCTGTCTGGGACTTCAGCACTTCTTTTCATTCTGCACTAGATAACAAGCACAGCCTTTCCAGGCTTGTCAAGACACTCAGTTTTTAAAGTAAAACAGTAACTTTTTATCTGGGTAGCTGGGAAGACTTCTCTGACAAAGTTTCTTCAAAGTGCTTTTGCTTCTGAGAGTATGGTTAGGTTTTGCTTTGCTTTTATTTTTGTTGTTCCCTTCCTCTTCATGGTAAATACTTGGGAACCAGGTATCTGGGGCTGAAAGTTGATGTCCTATCCCTCAGGTATTTGCCTTGTGTACCTGTTACAGTGCATACATACATTTTTGTTCTCCCTGAAAATGTCCTCAGTGAAGTGTCTTCACAACATTTGTGTATAAGTGACTTACTTGGGATCAAACTGAGCAGCCTTTGTAGCAAGTGCTGACACACAAGCTTTGGAAAACTCACATCTCATCCTCTACCAAGTAGGCAGGCAAACCCCACTGTGCCTATCACTCGATTTAAGTGCAATGAGCAGGCTGCAAAAAATCACCAGGCATAAATTCTTCCATGCCTGAAGTTTCTTGATGCTGCTCATCTGCTAAAAAGTCAAATCCTTTCGTTCCTTTCATTCAGCTAATAGAGCTGAAATGTAGACCACACTGAGCTAAAGCAGTCTAGTTGAGAAGCCAAGTGCCTGGGTAGAAGCAAAATAAAGACTATTAGCCTGAAAAAATTCCTGTGACTTATCTGTCATTTATGTGTCTTCACTTGAATGCTTTCCATAGCATCACTTGCTTATTCCATGGCTTGCAGGATACTCATATTTCAGCCTAGCCAATTACAAAGCTTTATAGTTAATTCTCAGGATGTATCAGTATGCAGGGGGATAAACTTCCACGCATATGGTTTTTTTTGGAGGCTTGTAGTAGCCTGTGAGGAAGGACTACTTCACAAATACGTATAAAGGCCAGAATGGGGTGGTTTTTTTGTTTTATTTGATTTTTAGGAATTGGTATGTTGATCTCTCTTGGGTAGCTTATACAGGTTTTGCCATGTGAAAAGCTTCAAAAATATTCAAATAGTATAACAGAATTGACAAATAGTATACTTGTGTTTAAGAAAACTGTAGCAAGAGGGAAAAAAATTTGGGCTTTTAACTGAGTAGATATGATACTGAATAGATAAGAAAACTGAACAGAATAGGTTAACCTGGAAGAAGAGAACTTGAAGAGTCATAGACGAAGATCCTAGGCCAGACGAAAAATTCCATTCCGCAGAAAGCAGCAGAATAGAAGTGTGTTTTTCCTGTTTAGAAATCAAAACATTCAGGTTCTCCTGAATCTCCAAAAGTGGAGATTTTATGGAACTCAGATGTAAGAAGCATTGCCTTTGCCTCTTAGAGCTATGGTTTTACTTGACAGGGCAGTGCTCAGTCAAAGGTTGGACTTGATGATCTTGGAGGTCTTTTCCAACCTTAGTGATTCTACAGTTCTGTTTGTGTCTGAACAAAACTAGCTGTGTTCCAAAGAAATGCTGAACCTCAGTGTGCTTAATATGTTAGACAAGTACTCCAAAACAGGTCAAAAATGCCTCTTTGTTACAAGCCAGAGATCACTTAATACCCTGAATAGGAATTTAAGATTCCCTGATTGAATTTTATAAGATTTAAGATTCCCTTTTGAACTTGATAGCATAGAATCAAGTCTAGTAAATGTAAAATAGCAGCTTGGCTGATCAGCAGTAATATGTGGGTATGAGAAACCCAAATTTTGGTGGCCAAATATGTCCTGGAAGGCTGGGAAATAAGTACCATGCAGGAATTCCAGTTTTTGGGAAACTATAAGAACAAGTACTTGGTTACACTTTTCGTTGTTTTGTTTATAGTAAAGATAGTAATTAATTTTGGAAGAGTCATTATAGCAGTATTCTCCAATCTGTATTCAGTTTGGGAAAGGTTCTGTTCCTAAGCTCTAGTGTAAAAATTACAACAATTCTTTTTTTATCTTACAGCTTGGCATGTTTCTTCAGTGTTTGCTTTGACATCTGATTTTCTTATTAGTGAGAGATTCAGTAGCTGAGAACAATATAGCAGCAGCTTGGGTTTTGGAGAATTTTCAGAATACACAAAGCCCACTAAATACCAGACTTTCAGATGATAAACTTGAGATACAACTCCCTCTTTCCTGAGGCAGAGGCATATAACAGACTTCTCTGCTCACAGAGGAATGGGTTTCTGGCAATTGCATCCCAGCTGGTGAGGCTCATTTTAAAATAGCCTTGGTTTCCTCTCAAGTGTGGCTTTAATGAGAGTAGGAGATTATATTTGTACTGTTTTGAATTCGTGAAAAATAGCAAAAACTATGCAGTGACTATACAACAGCCTCATTCCTTTACCCTTCTTAATACTAAAAAAAAAAGAAAAAAAAAAAAAGAAACCAAACCCAAGCCAAACAAACAAACAAAAATCCCAAAAACCAAAAATGCCACAGTACAAAAACAGTATAGACAAACAGACCTAAACAGAGCTACTGAGGGAAGGAATTAAAAAACCAAACAACCTTCATGACAAATATCTCAATGAAAGGGTAATTCTGCTATCAGGCTGCCCATCAGGTTTCCTGCAGACATAAATATTTTGCAACTCCATTAAAGATGTTTTCTGGGTTTAATCACACACTTTTTTAAGACAGCTCCTGTTATCTAGTAATTCCACCTAATTTTCTGTTCACAGAAATGTACCTGGCAGTACCCTCCTGTCTTTATCACGTATAGAGGGAGGATTGGCATGCTTTGCAAGCTTTCCATGCTTTAGTGCTACCTGTTTCCTTTGTGAAGGAAAGGGATGGATGGTGTTTTGTTTGTTTTCCCAGACATGTTTTGCTGGGAAAAACATGCTCCTTACCCTGCTTTCCTTTTGGAAGAGCCAGGAAAGGGGAGTGGCAGGAGGAGGAAGGAGGGTGAGGTCCCATGGGTGAATTCTCCTCTCCTGGGCCATGGCTGGGGTTTTTGTCTGGAAGGAAGAAATAAATCCTGTTTTGCTACTGACAGGATGAATGTAGTGGTGTAGGAGACATCTTGGAATTTGTCCTGTGCATCTAAAGGAATCTATGCCCCTAAAACACAAAGGGAGGCTTTTGATTAGTGACTAGTACAATTCCTATCCTGTGCACTAATGTGACTAATTGTACTAGTCACTAATGTGACTAGTGCAATTCCTATCCTGTGCATCATATTTGTGCTCATATTGCATTATGAAGTATTTTTCTCATCCTTCCTTCTCCTTTTTATTCCAACAATAGGGCTTTGTATATAACAAAATAAAATGGCTGGCAGCTGAAAGGGAGAACAAATAGCATTCCTGTAATATGTGAATAGTTGCCTCACTGTTTTAATTTCTCATTCACTTCTTTGGTAAGAATTATTTATATACTCAATTCCAGAATACTTTGTCTGAATGCAGGCTTATTAGATAAGGAACCTCTTTCATACTCCTCTACATGAAAAGTAAAGATGCCATATATTTTATTGTTGCCTTCAAAGCCATGTAAAGATAGAGTTGCAGACAGAATCTCAAATGTACAAAAGATATTCTGAAATATCAAATTACTTATATACTCAATATATGTGTTAATGAATTATTGGTGTATTATTACTAGTAAGGAAAGTTGGTTTACTTTTCACAGTTTACAAATCCTTTCAGGGTTTTGTATATTCCTTGTGTCATATTCTGAATTCTGCAGTGTGTGTGATTTCCAGAATTTAAAAAGCAGAGAAGTTTTTCACCAAAGGGTGGGTTTGTAACTGTTGGTCCCCACTTTGCCTTCTGTGCATTCCTCTTCCTCCTGTCCCAACAGCAACTACACTGCTAAGCAAAATCTGAGACTGCAAGACAATGACTTGTCCTTTCCTGGGGTTGTTTTTGTATTTCCTAGGATTCTTGAGGATTTCCATCCATCTAACTGATCATTAGAAGCTAGCAGCCCGAAGTCAACATTACACAGAATGATTTGACTGGCTGGAAAGAAGCAGCAAAAAAAGAAGACATCATATATACTGTCCTATCTGGAAGCTGGGCTGATCACTGAAATGACTAACACAATGTTTGCTGTCTGGTCTAGGCCCTTAATCTTAAAATGTAGAACTGGAGGGACCACTCGGTCAGAGGAGGAGATTATGTCAGACAAAATCTTCTTTGCCCATGCCACTTTTGGTATTGCTGCTGGCCAAAATTTATTTGCCTTCTTCCAGCTGAGTTTTGAAAATGTCCATGGACAGAAGCTCTGCAGACTCTCTTGGGATTCTCATCCAGTGCCTAATTGCTCTTGCAGTAGAGAACAATTTACTTTTTTGCCAACATCTATCTGCAATTTCACTTGCAAGAACTCTGAGTTCACTGCCCTCTTCCTGTCACCTGGTTTTTCTTCATTTATCCAGTTGTTCCAACTCCTTTTTCTCTGTCTGGAAAGACCTGCTGGACTCAAAATCACAGCACTCAAACCACACAGGATTTGGCAAAAAATATTGGGGAAGAGCAATAGGTCTCCAAGCAGGTGACTAAATAAAGGCAGTAGCAGCCACAGTTTGGAAAGAAGAATTGTAAGTAATTTGTACAATATAGAAATAATTTACTTTATTTCAATTTTTTCTAATCCTGGAGTGTTTTCTTCTCTGTTTTCTGGGGATGTGTGTGGTGGGGTTAAATATATAAATTAGGAGGAAATGGTAACAAAGGCCAGTAGTGGAAGCCTTGTGCCTATCGTACTCCTTGCTGAGCTGTCAAAAGGCATGGATTTTATCGAGTTTTTGTGCTTACCTTATGCACTGTTCAGAGTAGTCTTCTCTGTCTTCATCCATTTTTATTGTGTCTTTTTAAACACAGATAAATTGCTTAGCTGGCCAAAAGCCATTATTCCATGGCTGGACCTTGTTGGGCAGGATGTCACATGCTGAGCTCACTGTCCTGTGTCACTACTGCGGCTGCAGTGATATCGGCTGGCAGTCTTACAGAGACTGAGCTTGTCATGCTTTTGGTAGCAGGTAAAGACACTGCACTGTCCTTAGGAGCTGAGACCTAATTCTGCTCCTCTCCCAGGCTGGATTGGAGCTCCTCTCCCGCCATCCCAGGTTGCTCATCACTGCCAGCCCAAGCCTGCTGATCCAGTCATTTCCAGGCTTACCATTCCAGGTGCTTGCCCCCCTCTGGCTGGGCAGCAGCAGGCTGCTCAGGAGGGCTGTGCACCCCTGGGCATTGCCCTGCAGCTCCTCATCTTTGGGAGGGGTTGAAGGCTCCAGGTGCCCTCTGCCTTTGTGCTTGTTTTTGTTGGGACAGAGTTAATTTCTCGATAGAAGTTAGCATGAGGCTGCCTTTCTGCCTGTCCCCTTCCCTCCTGGAGGACTGTGCAAGTAGCTGAGTGGTGCTTAGCTGCTGGCTGGGGTTAAACCATGACAGCATCTGAGCACCTTTGCAGGGCTCTGCCCCTGCCCCACAGGGCAAAGATCACTAAATGCAAGCCTACCTCTGGGTGAACCTTCTTAGTCCCCCATTTTACCGACAGGACAGACAGATGAGAGGACTGCAGGGGGTCCTCTGCTGATTTTTTGTTCAGCTGATGAGTG
Source organism: Chloebia gouldiae (assembly GCA_003676055.1). Lineage (NCBI taxonomy): Eukaryota > Metazoa > Chordata > Aves > Passeriformes > Passeridae > Chloebia > Chloebia gouldiae. The sequence goes on from QUSF01000016.1 coordinate 1,012,890, forward strand.
CTAGTGTTTAAGGTGTTTCTCAGTTTTCCTTCTGTCTGAATGTTTGGATCAGGATCACTAACAGTATTCTCTTTTCTTTTGGCTTTGATGGGCATTTGTTTAGTGCATCTGAAATACTCGTCCTTACCAGCATGCTTAGTAGCATTTTGGATTGTGCCTTTTATGTCATATGTTTACTAAGAGTGCTAACTGTCAAGCTGAAAAGGAGATTTAAAACTTAGGACTCAGTGTCAGAACAAGTATTTTGCTGGTCCTAGAGCCGTGGCCTGTCCAGAGTCTGGTAAACACCTTCATGTGTCTGTCTGCTTGTGTTACTGAGGGGTGATGTTTGCTCTACTATTGTAGGCTCAATATGAATTATTTATTTGTACATTTCACTTTTTTTAATTAAAAAAAAAAATCTGATCCAACCAAAACACTGACTGGTCTTTTTTTTTTTTTTTTTTATTGCTTGTTTGGGATACCTGAAATGTGTCATTGCAAGCTGGGCTTTTTAGTAGTTTTAATTTATACTTTGCTTCATTTCTGAACAGAAAATGGGAGTTCATGGGGCTTTTAGGCTGTTTTGGGTTAATTTTTCTTTTTAAAATAAGGTTTTGAACAAAACTTTTGAGGTAAATTTACAGAAGTATTTTTGACCACAGCAGCTGCAGTTTAGTTCAGTCAATTAAAACAGTGTATTCTATATTTTTGCAGTTATTGTCTGTGTCATGTTTGTTGCTTAATTATTGTTTATCTAAAGTTACATGCTCTAGTGATACATTGTCTGTCTTGTTTTCTGTATTTCCCTGGATGAAAAGAAGCCAAATAAAGCAAATTGAACATAAGGCTGCATAATCCCTTCATTTGTAGCACAGTGCTTGTGAGATTTTATAAATCGATGAGAGAAGTATCATTCATGAACTCTAAGTGTATGACTAATTCCTCTGGAAAAGCAGTAGTGACCCAGGGTACTCTTTAATACATGAGGCCTTTTGAAATCAATTGTGAAACCACAATAATTTTTGTTAGTCATGACATCAACTTGCACTTTTCTTCTTAAAAGGTGTGGTAATGAGAAACTTGAATATAGTTAAAAGGATGTGTCAATGCTACTGTATCACTGGAGGAGCTGAGTGCCATGGGATTGTGTACTAGATCTGCTTGTCTGAGCTGTATTTGTTGGTAAAATACAATAGGCAGTGATTTCCAGAGATTGCAACATAAACATTGTATTTTCTCAAGGATACAAATGGTTGCTGGTTGTAGTTTCTGAAGAGCTTTCTCCTGGATGCTGGCCAAAGGTGCAAGTCTTGCTGCAATACCTCACTCACCCTGAGTGATGGGAGATTGTAGTTCCTTCTCCTGGGAATTTGTTGCTATAGAAGAAGGCATTACAGTTTTAAACTGAAAACTGGAAACATTCAAGGCTGAATGGGGTCTGAGCAACCTGCTCTAGTGGAAGATGTCCCTGGTCTTTGCAGGGGAGGGTTGGACTGGATGGCCTTCAAAGCTCCCTTTCAATCCAAACTCTTCTGTGATTCTGAGAATCTGGCACGAAAGCAGTGAGCCAGCAGTGCTGCTGCCCAAGCTGTGATTTCCCCAGGAAGAAAAGCAATGTTTGCCATGCACAGGAGCAGAAGTGGTGTTTGCCTGACCCAGGAGCTCCTGGCACAGCTGGCTCAAGGGCTGCTTAAGCCACCAGTTGCCAGGTGGGTTGTGCTGACAGAGCAGGGCAGGAACCAAACAGTGCAGGCTGAGGTGTGGTAGCAGAGTTAAGTGGCCTTAGAAAGAGTGGATTGGCCACCCTTAACTTCACAAAATGTAAACATGTTCAGAACAGCATGTTTCCTCAGGGAAACCTCAAGGTCACTGTAAAATCCAGAAAAGGTTGGTTTTTTTGGCTTACAGCCTGTTTCTTAGAACCTGTCAAAACGTTTGCTTTGGTTTTCAAGTCACAGTGCATTGTTTAATTCCTACAGATGTCTCCTGTCTTTGTGTTATTTTATCCCTGAAATGCTCAAGGATATCATTAGTCTAAATTGTGCTGACATAAGAGACAGGAAGGTAAAGTGTCTGTGAGAGGTAACATAATCACAGTGATGCAGAGAGAAAATCACCAATATCCAGGGCTTGGTTCCTATAAAAGATAGAAGTAAAAAAAAAAAAAAAAACACAAAACAAACAAACAAACAAACAAAAAAACCCTTCTGATCACACTGTGAGAATGACTTTTCCTTTTTGCCTTGGATATTTTGAGTGTTTTCCCGTTGCCTTGCCACACTGACCACCCAGCCCAAGGTCAGGCAGCTGCTTCAGCTACCTCTGAAATAGTGAATGCATGCTTGTGTTTTTTCCTTTATCCGTACCTTATCCTTCACCAACACGTGAATTTTGCCTCTGCACATTGGTCCAGTTTCCAAGTCTGAGAAGTAGACTTGGGTTGCTTCTGGGTGACTTTTCCATATCATGTCACGCCATGTGCCCACCTGCTTCACTTCTGTGTCTCCCAGCTGCTGCTCTGCCAACTAAAATGCTGTTTGTTTTGAAAGCATGGTGGCAGCTGCTCTCAAAGTCTGCTACATAACAAGATGTCAGGGAAGGGAGCTAAGCTAGAAGCTAAGAGGATATATGCTGATTTGGTCACCAGAGGGGATAAATCTTATTGCAACTTTTTGTAGTAATCATGAGCTGAGATCCTTTTCCCATTTGCTTCACTGGAGAGAGGATTTGTTGCTCTGCCTGCAGTGGCCAGCCTTGTTTTGGTTATGCTGCCTGTCAGAACTGCAGTGTTTGAACAGTGGCAGTCTGGCCACATAAGCAACTGAAAAACTGAAATTGGAGAAATCCTTGAGTAGGTTGGCTGCTTCCTAGGCAGAAGCTGAGTGTTCCCTGGAAGAGCAGAAATTCCCAGTGTCAAGGAAGAGTAAAGACATGAGTTCATACATAGGAGCTATTTGGTGGTCTACCAAAAATGAGAAGCATTGAGGGGAAATCCCTCCAGTATGATCCTGTCCCCTACAAATCAGTAAGGGAGCAGAGGTGGCATGAAGCCTGTGATGTTCATACAGCATCAGGCTACAGAGGTTACTCAGCATGGCCTTGTCTAACTATCAAGGCTGAGGTTTTTGCTACAGTTTCCCAGCTGGATTTCCTGTGAAGTGCTTTTTGGGACTGTTCATAGTCATGTGAGATCTGGACTCTGAGTCTTTAGACACATATGTATTTGTGCTTTGCAGACCAAATTTCTGTGAGAAATGTTAATATGATACTAAATTTGGGAAAGATTAAACTCTCTGCTGTGGGACAAATGTTGTGCCTAACAGTCCATATAAAGGACTTATTTTGCCTTTATTTTTTGTCATGTAAGTAGCACTTCCATCTATGGGAATAATCTCATTCCCAATAGGAGTAGGAATTGTGTCTCTGCTGGCAACCCAGATATTTTCCCTCTCCCTTCTGACACAGCTTTCCATGTTAATCTAGCCAAGAGAAAGAACCTAGGGGTAAAAATTAACTCTAGAAAACTGTATGGGCACTCTGAAAATTTTTTATGCTAAAACTCGGGAAAACAGAGCCATTGAGAAAGATCAGAATTGGAAATCACAAATGGTTTATGTAAGCAGCTGACAATCAACTGGAAGAGATTTTTGGTTTCTTGGAAACAATTCTCAGGATGTTTTCCCCTTGTGTTTAAAACGAGGTTTCTGCTTCAAGATCTTCCCTTCTCAAACTTTTCTGTATTAGTTAAAAGGTTGGTGCCTTAATATAAGAGAGAAGACATTCCTGAAAACTACACAATTGCTTCTTATGTTCATTATGACCTTTTTAAAGTCCGAAAATTTGAGGGGTTAAGTGCTAAAAAATAGGCTTAAACTTACTTTCTATCAACTTAATTTGTATCATGTGGATAATATGACTAATTATTTAACATTAGCTGTAAATCCTCTGGTCCATGATTTAAGTTCACTCTTGGGGTTGCACAAGAAGACTCAGTTTAATATCCTTGCTTTGCTTGCTTGCAGTGGGTACAGAGTGGCTGTTTGGATGGTGTGTGTATAATCCATGCCATTATGGAGTGGGCTTGGGCAGGCACAGCTTTCATAATAGTTAGAATTTTGTGTTTCTAACTGGTTGTATTGGTACACACTTGTTAGCTTTTCCTGCCAAAATATCTGGGAGAGTTTTAGGATTGAAAGCATTTATATCCTTTGGCTTGGAGCTGTTTCTCAGAGTAAATTCCACTGAACAGACATTTGGAGAAGGGGGGTCTGTTTTTATAACTCTGACCCTAAACACGGTCTGTTTTAGTTCAGATTTGGTATGATTTAGCTGTTTAGAAAACATTTTTGTCTGCTGGCATACACATATATGGTGCATTCTATTTTTGAAATTAAGAGTTTATTCAACATTTGTAATTATGGTGTAAATAATGTTGACTCAAGAAAAGAAAATATTACTTCATCATCTTCACTGCCAAAACTTTTGCTTCTAAAAGTAGGGCAAATATAAACACTTGTGGGGTTTTGCCTTTCCCACTGAAATGGTGGGATGTTCCTTCTTTGGAATAAATAAGTATTTTGCAAATGAAGTGTTTCAAGGTTTAGTAAGACTTTCAGTTAAAATATTCCTTAATGTTTGATTTTGCCTTTAAAAATTGCTATGAACTGTTTTATGCTAAGGATAGATAGTTTGTGAACAAACCTAAATAATGTAAAATTCTACATCTTCAGACTTTAAATTGCTGCTCTGGTTGAAGATAAGAGACTACAATAGAGGGAAAATAGAGAGCAATGATTAGGATGTATAACAAACTGAATAAGCTTTTCTGAGACACTAGGTAGAGGTTTTAGAATGCCATTGAGACTTTAGGTGGAGGTTTCACAAAGCCACCAGGAAAGGAGATTCATAAAAATATGGAATAAAAAATGAATTTATAAGTATATGAAAGACTCATAAAGATTAATGAGGTTTGTTAAATATAAAATAAAACTATGAATATTCATCTCTTTTCACAGTGGCATTCTCAAACCAATAACTCTGTGAAAATGGAATTGCCTCTTACCTGACTTGAAGAGGAATTGTCTTAAAGGAAGAGCCAAGAGCAACCTCCAGGTGGCAGGGAGCACTGACAGAGACAGGATGGTGGAGCCAAGCCCCTTGGTCAGAGGAGAGACTCTGAGCCTGCCCTGTGGAATTTGAGGTGCCATCAGCACTGGGCTATGGAGCAGGGAAGGAACTGCAGCAGGTAGTAAACACAGTTACAGGAATTATGAGGATTAGGGGGAGAGTGAGCTTACTTTTGTGAAGAGGAACTGAAGGAGGCCACTTCTGTCTTTCATGGAGAACATTTTGATGGGAGTGCAAGTCAGAGATCAGCTGCAATTTGAAGTACAGGAGGAGAGCCCATCTGGAAAGTCTATGCCCATAGAAACCTGATACAGGACTTCTACTTTTTGCTGCCTGTGTGAACTCACCTGTTTCCAGGTTGTTTTGGTAATGGCTTCTGTGCTAAAACACCCCAAACCAGACCCACACAAATTCTTATGTGTACAAGATAATTTCCATTTATATGACTTTAGTTCTGGATGTGTCATTAGTTCTATATAATAGAGTCAAATAGAAAAATGTGGAAATATGGATGTTTGTGGCTTATTCTTGCAGAAAAACTTAAAGAATACTCCAGATTCCTTCTTGGGGTACATATAGTCTTATATTGCCCTCTGTTTTAAGATGAACATACCTACATGCAACTACTACTTTGCTGCTTACTGACTTCTGTGATAAAATCCTGAGATGACTGCAGCTTTGACTTCAGGTAGCTCTATTTACTAGTCAAGAGCTTCCACTGATAAACAGAATGACTTGTAAATTAAAAAAAAAAAAAGTAGGGTTTAGTTAGTATTTAAGCTAGGAGTCTTCACATTCTAGAAAGAGGAAACTGAGGTGACAGAAATAAAGGGCCTGTGTGTATCCTGATCCCAGCTTGTTGTGTCCTTGTAGGCAGGTTCTTGCTTCCAGCAGTGCTCTCTAGGTGCACTGGTGTGGAATCCTCTGACTCCTTCCCCTCAGCAAAGACTACATGACAGAGTTTTCCCCACCTAGGCTGATAGAGGAGACTTAACCCATGGTGCTCTGCAGCACTACTGCCAATCTACACTAAATTGCCTCCCCCACTGGCCAGCTGACACTGCCCACCCCAATTATTCATCCCTCATCCCCCTTTACAGGTTTCTGCCCTTTGCCCACCCCTGTGCCCTCAGGCACTGACCCCAAACTCAAGTCGTGCAGACCACATGGTTTGCTCTTTTCTCTCTGGTCCCTTTGGCATGCAGGATGCAATAAACCCTCGCTGGAATATCTCATGCAAAGACCCTTCCTGTCCTTCCCCCACTGAGCAATCTGTGGCACATGTGTGTGTAAGGACTTGCAACAGCTGTTCTTGTGGCCTTACTCTTGAGTGACTTCTGAAGGAGACGTTTCAAAGGAGTTTGCAGCATTTATACCACCCTGCCATGCTGCAACACATTGAGTCCAGGTTCTCCAGGATATCTTGTCTTCCAGAAGGAAAATATCTGGTTTTGCTACTACGTAGGCATGAAATACTCAGACCACTGAGTCATCTGGGAGAAAAATATATGAAAATAGAAAACAAAATACTAAAAGAAAGAGATGTGATATAACCCAGTTGTGTAAATCCAATTAGTTCAGGCTGGAAAAAAATTTTGGTATTAATGTGGAGATTTAGATTTTGTTTCTCATGTTGTTCTCCATATGATGAAGCAATGTAGTGTAGAAAAGTACTAAGAACTACACTTTTCTGCCCTTACTTGGAAGAAAAATTGTTTTGTCCTGTGGAAGTAGTAATTACAATTTTTCACTAAATCCTGATTTTGAGTGTGTGTTTTCTTTCTCATCCATAATCTCCAGGCAGTTAGCTTCCAGCAACGCCTTGGCTTTGCCACATCCTGAGAAAGTTTAGATTGCTTTCTTCACAGCATTTCTTTTTCCCTGCCCAAGCAGTTGTGCGGGAAGGGGTGCAACCACAAGTTTGCCTTGTTGCCTGTGAGCTGTGCTGTTGATAGAATGACCCAGTCCAGAGAGGGACTGGAGGGGCTGAAAAGTCTCAGTCTTGCAGCAAAACTTTTGAAATGGTTAACACTCATCCTTTGTTTTTCCTTGAGGTTTCTGGTGTCTACCACTAATTTCCTACAAGCACAGTGCTGAGGAAGGGCAGATGACAGATGTACATGTGGGTGTGGGTTGCTTCCTGAGTTATTTTCTTATTTTGTAGCCTTCACTACTTGAATCCATGAAAGGTATCTGAAAACTGCCAAGGGCAATAGAATGTGCATCTGTGAGTTTTAGGTCACGAGAAGTGATTAGGAGGGGAGAGGGAGTGAGAGACAGAGCAGGTCACTGATGTGGATAGGAAAGGAACTTACATGGATACTTAAATGGTTCAGATTCACAGGCAGGTTTTCTCTGTCCCCATCTTGTATATTCTCTGTTCTCATGCCTTAACTTGTTTCACTATCCACATTCTCTATTTTTTTTTAACTTCATAATTTGTTGGCCCTTTTGACTGTTCACCTGCTATTGTTTTTGTTGCCCCCTAGGGCCACACACAGCACAGTGAGAATAAGCCAGCTGTGCATATTTTGGCTTCCAGTGGATTGTATGCATTTTGGAGGTGTTGCTCAGATGCCTGCAGATCTTTATTGGTGGGTTTCAGGCTGGTGTGGTTGTAATGGAAACATTTGCTTAGGGCTGAAGAAGGGTGTGGAGACTTGGGTCAAAGGACAACTTCATGCCATTTATTTTCAGCCATGGACAAACATGCTGTGAGTGTTGTGATCAGTCCAGGGTGTGCCATCAACCCTTTAGATGAGGGTTTATTAAAAAAATTACCGTATTTGTACAATATTAAATATTTAAAATATCAAATGTTTTAATATTTATTTTAACAATAAAAGGCCAAAAAGTGTGAGGGATCCCCATTTTTTCCAGAACCTGTTACTGAAAACATGATGAAAAGATAATTATGAAGGAAACTACTTCAGACTGTACACCCTAGTATTTCACAAGTGACTGATTGGAATGACTCAGTCCACATCAGCGAAAAAACCATGGCATTAAAGTGTTTCACTTCCAGAACGGAGAAGCTCTGATCAAATGTCATAAATTCTAACATTCCTTGTTATTTTTTTTCCAGTTTGGCTTTGGTTTGGCTTTGGGTTTTTTGTTTTTTGGGGTTTTTTTGCTGGTAGGTAGATGTTTTGCCATTTTCTTTTTTAAGTGATAACAATTGAAAAGCTGTGAAGATTAAGAAGGAAATGCTTTGTACCAGTACTCACGACATTCATTCTGGGAAATAATTAATTATAAATCAGTTTTTAGGAAGCTAGGGGAAATGCTTTCAGACATGTACTGTAGTATCACATTCTGCCTTCACTTACGTAAGTGCAGCTGTGCTGAAGTCCTGGAGCAGCATAAATGCCATGTGTACTCTGTTAACTCATTTTACCAATGCCCTAGGATGCCTCTGAACAGTGACTGTATGATAGAAACCAGTGGAAAATCCCTCTTTCCAGGGATAATGAATCTTACTAGGTCTAGTCCCTTCCCTCATACGAAGCTCCTGCACAGCACAGCTATTCTCAGACTTTTGGAAAACCTTTTGCAGGGTAAGCTGGATGGAACCTTGTTATGTCCCATGGGCGGGCAGAGATGCAAGAAGGGAGAGTTAGAGGTGTGTGGTAACTGTGTCACAGCAACCCTCAGCTGCCAGCAAAGGCAAATTGATTCTCCACCTCAGTCAGTGGTACCCTCCTCACGAGTTTTTGATGAGATCTTGCACTGAACTAAGCACACTGCTCGCTTTTACTCATTGATATAAAATAGGGGGTGTTTTATGCATGTGCATAAAACACTCCTATTATTCAGGGTCACATTGTGAGTTTGAATCCTGCCCTGCCATCCTGTAGGATATGATTAAAACACCAGTCCTTAGGTTTTGCGCTGCTGTTCACCAGAACACTTATTTTATTCATCTGAAATGCTTGGCCACCAGTGCACACAGTGTGAGAAACAAACAGGATGAACTTGAAGCACTGGTCTGCTCCCAGTCCTATGATGGCATTGGTGTCAGATGTGGTGGGATGAGCCCCACAGGCTGCTCAGGAGGGACAGGCAGGGCACGTGCAGTGGAGGAGTTGCACTGTGTGTGAGGGAGAGGTGTGGCTGTACAGTCCTTACAGTTGGAAATTAGTGTTTGGGAGCTTCTGGATGAGGAATGGTGGGGATGGAAAACAAATAAATGTTGTAGTGGGTGTCTATGTCTATGTCTTATGAGTTATTCTGTAGGCAAGAGAAATATCTGGATCAGCAGCCTTTGTCCTTATAGGAGATTTCAACTTCCCAGACATCAGCTGGGAATACCATACTAATGTGACAAGCAAGTCTGGGAAATTCCAGTAGTTCGTTGAAGATAACTTCTTGATTTCAGTGAGTCAGCTAGGAAAAATTACATCCTGGACTTGTTATTTGTGACTAAAGAAGGACTCAAGAGGGATGTGGTGACTGTCTTGGCCACCATGATCACAGAATAGTTTAAAATTGTCACAGCAAGTGTTTAAAATTGTCACTGTAATGAGAAAAAAAGGATATCAGAATTTCTACCCTGGATTTCAGGTAAGAAAACTTTAAGCTATTCAGGGAGCTATTTAGCAGAGTCCTCTGGGAATCTGCTTTTGTGGGCTTGGGGGTCCACAAGTGCTGGTCAGTTTTCTACAGCTGCCTTTTAGAGGCACAGGAACAGACAAATCCCCTGTGTTTTAAATCAAATAAGCGGGGAAGGAGACCAGCTCAGCTAAACATGGAGCTCAGGAGGCAAAAGAAATGGCACAATCTCTGGAAGCAAGGTCAGGCTTCACAGGAAGATTACAGAGCTCTAGTTTGTATATGCAGGGAGAAGACATGTAAAGCCAAAGCTGATATAGAGTTGAAACTGGCCACTGTTAGGTCAGAGGACAAAACTGGCTTTTTAAAGTATATTAGTAGAGCAAGGAAGTCTCAGGAAAACATTGAACCACTACTTATTGAAGATGATCACCTGATAAATAGGGATGAAGAAAAAGGGAAAGCATTCAATGTTTTTGTTTTTTTTTTTAACCTCAGACCCTAATGACAGACCTTGGGTTGCCCAGTCCCCTGAGTCAGAGGACTATGGCTGTAGGAACAGTGACTTTTCATTTGTGGACACTGAAATTGGAAGGAATCAGTTGCCTAAGTTGAATGTTCTTAAGCCCATGAGGCTTGAAGGAAGTCATCCCAGATTTCTGAAGGAGCTGAGTATGTTATGACAGGACCCCTCTCGATCATCTGCCAGAGATCTTGGGAGTCTGGGGAGGTCCCCTCTGACTGGAAGCTAGACAGTTATTCCAATTTAAAAGAAGGACATGAGTGAAGACTTAGGAAAGTACAGACCTTAGTGCCTGGAAAAATTATAGAGAAGACCATGCTGCATGCTATTGAAAGTCATTTAAAGAACAATGCAATCATCAGGCACAGTCAACATGGGTTCACAAAGGGAAAGTCCTGTTGAACTAATTTTGTATCTTTCTGTGAAGTTACCCACCTAGTGGATGAAGTAAAGGTGATGGATGCAGTCTTCATAGATTGTAGTGAGGCTTTTGATACTGTCCCTCATGGCATCCTTTTGGCCAAGCTGTCCAGCTGTGGGATGGACAGGTTTGTGATGTGTTGGGTGATGATCTGACTCAGCAAGGTTCAAGGGCTGCAGTGAAGGGCACTGCATCTGGCTGGTGACTAGTCACAGCAATGCTCCTCAAGGCTCAGTTCTAGGCCCAGTTCTCTTTATTGTATTTAGCAGTGATCTGGATTCTTTATTGTACTTTTCAATGGTCTGGATGCAGGAGTTGAATGAACCAATAGCAACTCTGCTGATGATAATGCCATTGACTCTCTCAAGAGAGAAGAGGCATTGCTCTCTCAAGGGAGAAGAGGATCTAGATAGATTGGAGCATCAGGCAATGATTAATGGGACAAAATTTACAATTCCAAATGTGATATTCTGCACCTGGAATTGAGTAACACCAGGCACAAACGTAAGTGGGGAGGGGCATGGCTGGAGGGGCAGCACTGCAGAAGGAAATCTGGGGGTGTTGTTTGCAGCCAGCATTGTACCATTTTATTTGAGTTCTGTGTGCAGTTCTGGGCCCCACAGTTTAAGAAGGGTGTTTGGCTACTTCAATGCATTCAGAGGAGGCAGCAAAAGTGGTGGAGGGGCTGGAAGGTACATCATATGAGAAGCAGCTAAGACTTTTAGTTTAGTTTGAAGGGAAAGAGGCTGAGAGGGAACCTCACAGCTCTCTACATCTCCCAGGGGAGAGGGAGGGGAGAGAGGGATCTCTTCTCCTTTATATCCAGTCACAGGACAGTGGTTGAAAGCTGCTCCAGGAGAGATGTAGATGGGACATTAGGAAGTACTTCTTTACTGAGGAAGAGTTCAAACTCTGCAGCAGGTTCCCTAGAGTGGTGGTGGATGCCCCAAACCTGGCAGTGTTTGAGGCATTTGGGGAAATGTCTTTAACACTATTTTTCAATGAGCCCTGAATTGATCAGGCAGTTGGATTAGATGATCGTTGTAGATCCCTTCCAGCTAAACTATACTGTTCTATTATTTTTTTGTCCAGGAAGTTGTTCTACATCCATATTCCCAAAGGATGTCAGTGTCTAATTTGGGCAGTTACATTCAGTTCTCCTCCAGCAAAAGTAAAGGAAAAATGACAGCCTCAGTTAATATGGGGCTGCTATTATTAAAGAAATATTCCAGGAAAGATTGTCAAATTGATAGCTTACAGGAAATTCCAGAGAATGTCTGCATTTAAATAGGTACCTAGGAGGAGACAAATCCATGAATATCAGTGTTTTGCCAAAGTTAGCTATAAGCATGAACCTGACTCTACAACTGCTAACCATCGTGCCATTACTGTACACTGCCATCAAGTATTTATTTCAACAAACTGTAAACTTCTATTTACATAGCTGTCAAACCTTCCATTTCCAGGAAGAGTATTTAGTAAAAAAGGGACTAGTCCATGTTTGCAGTATCTTGACCCTCTACACGGTCTGCTGGTGAAGCACAATATTAATTGGAGAAAGATCTGCCAGTGCAAATGTAAACCCTGGAATCTTTGGCTTGCAGCAGGTTAGCAATAGAATGCCAGGGTCCCCAGACTGACTCAGGATTTGTTACTGTCCCTTCCTTATCAGCTACAGCAGAGAGGAAGAGGCAGAGGGTGTTGCTTCTCCTGCTGAAAGATGTTATCTTGCTCTCTATGCCAACTGCTCTGAGTGTCCTGTGTCAGTGTTTCAGAGACCCCTCCCTTCCTGCGTTCTTCTCGTCTTTCCTGAAGAGGAGGGCGTGGATACACAGAGTCCTCAGGAGTCACACCTGGGTGCAGTGGGTTGGCAGAGGGTCGGGAAATGAGTAACCTGCAAGGAGACTGTAAGAGCTTCCCACCATTTTCTTCTCTTTTTTAAGGAATATGAATCATCATGGGGATAGACAATGATTTTACAGTGATGGCAGCATAAAGATGTCAGTGGGTCAGGAAGTGAGTAACCTGAAACAGGTTGTAAGAACTTCCCACCATTTTCTTCTCTTTTTTAAGGAATATGAATCATCGTGGGGATAGACAATGATTTCACAGTGATGTCAGCATAAAGGTGGCAGATTTCTGTGCCTGTCAGAAAAGAGCTGTTTAACTCATCCTGTCATTTCTTAACCGAGACTACCACTTCTGAAGCAAGATACCAGATTTCTAGGTAAACAAGGAAAGGTAGGGAGCTGCCTTCCCCTTTGGGAAGGGTAATGATTGATTTGGTAATGGGCTAGCTGATTTCTAGGAGGAGTCAAAGCAAGCCACACATGAATTAAACCTGCATTTTCAAATGAAGAGAATAAACCACCTGTTCAGACATAGAGGGAATTAAATTTTATAGTCTTACAGAAATGTGTTTTATTCTTTTAAAATCAAAACAACCTATCTGAAAAAAAAAAAAGGTATTTTTTATTGGGTATTTCTTTTCTGAACATTTCCATCAACATTCTAGGGGAACTTAAGAGGGGACAAACTTTGTAAAGCTTTCCTATAGAAAAAAATGTAAAGGGATCATTTAAGATGACTGCATTAAACCTTACAGGTATGTACCACTGACCTGAACCGCAGTGTAAACTATTGAGCAGAGTTGTCAAACACCTTTTGTGTTTCTTTAGATAAAATAGCTGTTTTCATACATCTGAAAACAATGCATTTCAAACCTTTCTCCCCCTCCTAAAGTGGTTGGAGCCAGTTTGGCATGCTGGCAGTCCGAACAGAATTCCAGAGGTTGGGATGTGCCTGTGGCCCATGCTGACCCCTTCCTGCCTTGCTGGGGCCACTTGCCCTTCTTCACTTCCCTTTTCTTTTTGTGGCTGTTGCCAGAGACTGAGCCTGTGGCCTAGACATAGCAAAGAAATTATGAAGTGGCACAGACACCTATGTGTCTGTGAAAATTATAGGTTATTGCTCTCTGTGTTGTCAAACCCTGATAGCAGTCCTTCATCTACTACAAACATAACCCTCTGCCAGGAACAAATCTGCATTTGGAATAAATTCAGGGAAAACTAGATGACATGGTAGGAATTATTTTTTTCTAAAAGGAAGGACATTAAACCCTCTGTTTGAAATCTGAAAAGATGTGTTGTGCCTGCTCATTATTTCAAAAAAATCTTGCAAGCTTTGGACAGTCTCAGAAGGAACTAAGATTGTTTATTTCTCCTTATCATAGAATTTCTGCTCTGGAGAGAGCCACAACACAGTCATCAGTTTTAAGAAGAAAACCAGAACTTCGTCATTTAGATCTGGGTTTTTCTGGAAGACTTGCCAGGCGCCAATTGCTCCCATCTGCTCTAAGACTGCCTATTGTGTACTGTCAGTGTAGACAGTTTCACTTGTTTCTGTGGGGTTTGGAATAAATCAAAACTTTCTACCAGAGCTGTGTGCCAGATCAGATAACCTAATGAGAGCTCCCAAGTCTTCCTGTGAGCTTTACCTGTCCTTAACCTCAGGGACACTGCCTAAGGTGGCCCCATAAAACACTGCTGCCTTTGCTTCCTAACAACCAGCAGGCATAAGATAAGGGGGCCCAAATGCAGTGTGTGGATTGTATTTGGGGATGAGTATTTTTAGCTTGGCTGATAGCAAAGCTGAATGAATGTTTCTGACTGTCTGGCACCCCTTTTTCTGTAGAAATGTGGATGTCCCAGTTTTCCTCACCAATGAATGAAGCTCTGTAAGAAAGAAAAATACGCAAAGGTCAAGATAGCCTCTCAGTATGTGCAATTTTCTCCATGGTAACTATAATGGAATGGTTGGTGTAGTAATGGCATCCAAGTGATGCTGGGAGTACATATGATAAAAGACAATTTTTAAAACAATTTTTTAAATGTCTATCTGTATTTAAGAAGCAGACTAAGCTACTAGAGAGTGTATCTACTACTTTTAAACAGCAAAACAAAACAAAAATTATTAAAATGTAAAGAAAATCTAACCCTGTGCAATTAGTAAGCAAAGGTACAGCTTTTTACAGAAAAGGAGCAGCTAGCAAAAAAAAAATGTTTAGAAAAAAAAGAAGTGGTTTTTTGTTCTTAAATATGTGATCACAGAGGCAGTACTAACTTCTCTGATTGGGCCAGTCAATACGTTCATCATCAGAGCCTTCAGGAATTGGCTCTGCTGGACATTCTAGAAGTTTTGAGGAGCTTCTCTCTCAGAAGCAACTTCTGTGGCTTTTTCTCCACCCCTGCTAAAAGCCAGGTTGTGTTAAACTAACACAGCTGCTCTTTCCGTGCTTGTACTGATCTCCTTGTCCTTTCCCTCCTTGTCTACCCTCCTTCATTTCTGCAATTCATGCAAAAGAGATTATCCTAAATGGCTGACCTGCTGTTCTCCTGACTTCACAGACATCTCTCTTTGATGTTTCTTTCAGCAACCCTGGCTTTAGCTAAGGAAGAAGGAGAGAAGTAGTAGTTCAGGATTTAGTCTTCAGTTTTCCTTTACTCTCTACAGTGATGGATGAGGGTTTCTAATGGTTGTCTTTCAGTGATTTTAACAGACTTGCTCTCACAGGAAATCAAGCCTTGTAATTTAACATTCTTGCCCCCACATATTTTAAGAAAGTTCTGTGATGGAAAGAGGTTAATTCTGGATGCAACAGCCTGCATGGTATGTCTGCTACCCTCAAATGCTCTCTGCTTAGACAAATATGAAACTATGAAAATGCTCTTTTCTATTATTATTAACTTTCTTCCTTCTGGTCCATTTACTAAGTGCCCTCAGAAGCTGCTTATGCCAGAAAATGGTCAGGACAAGCAGAATCAATTTTTTCTGTGCAGCAGAAAACTGTGATTGAACCTCTTGCCACCACTAACATTTATACTTATCTCATTTGATACGAAAACTAATGTTAGACCCTGTAATTACCTACTCTGAAGGGCAAGGCAGCACCCTACCTTTCCTTGTTTACCTAGAAATCTGGTATCTTGCTTCAGATGCCACAGGGATCTGGACACCTATGATGTGATCTGAAATATTTTATGCACACAAATGTTGGATTTCCTTTTTCTGCCACCGTGATGTTAGGGAGGAAGGCAGCAGCTCTGTTCTCCTGCACTGCAGAGCAATGGGTGCCAGCTCTGGCACTGGGACCTTCCTTGTGTTACCTTCTCTCTGCTTTGAGCTCCTGAGATCAGCCCTGTAGCTTCAGTTGCTTCCAGTCCTCTGTGTTTGAAGGGCTGAGACAGGTACTTGCTGCTGTGGTTCATGGTGGCTTTGCTTCCTGCTCAGTTTTTGTCCATAGCTGGAGCAGGAAGCTCACATGAGTTGAGGATCTTCAGTCCTGGATCTAGATCCAAAGGATGTCAGACCCAGCATACAGATCAGATGAACAAATCTCAGTCTTAGACCCACCTTAATTGACCCTTGTGGATGTTTTTTGCAGCAGCTGGAAAGGAGGAAATTAATTGAGGGCTGTTGAGTGCAGAGGGGTTGTGCCTGTGCTCTGATGCACTCAGGTGAAGTTAGGAGAGTTCTGCAGGCTTGACTCCAGCCGGGGCCCGAGGGAAGCGTGGGGGGTCCCTTTGGCAGGGAAGAAAGGCACAGCTTGTGCTTAATCCTTGCCATTTCTTGCCATCTAGTGGTCTGCCAAAGCACCAGTCCTAGGCCTCGCAGCTCACGTCTTTAAAATCCTCATCAGAAGGGAAGGAGGGTGCTGCATGCCCAGGGAAAAGGACACTTAGAGGCGGATTCTGCCCCTGCACAGCCGAGTCATCTCCATCCTCCCCTCCTGCTCTCCTCTGCCCGTTCTTTCTTCCCTTCAGAGGATGGCCAGGTGGCAGAGGCTTTGGTCACTCATTGTGACCTTGTCTAGGATGGAGAGGGCTTTAAAGTTCTACCTTTGGTGTTTGCTGAATAACTAAGTTGGGCTTTGGCCAGCACTGAAGTGGAGATGATGGAAAGACAGCAGGTTTGTTTTTTTTGGTTTTTTTTTTTGTTCTCAGTGCTAGTGGGATGGGTGGAATAACACACTCCAGGTTTGAACACCTTGATGTGGTCAGCCTGACTATGGGTGTGCTACCAGCCATTCCCCCATAGCAACAGAGAGATAAAACTCTGGCATACACTGGGCAAAAATTTCTTGGTGTAGGCTACTCCCCCCCTGTGTGGCTTTCCTTGGTATTTGACATCACTCTCTTCTGTAGCCTCCACTGTTTTTGTGAGATTTTGCCATTGCTTAACTATTTGGGAATAACTGTTAGATTAGGAAGGTGAACTCAGATGTTGACATCTGTTACAAGAGCAAATGCAGGTGAGTGCATTGGTCTGACAGTCCACTAAATCCCCCATCTGTGGGAACTGCACGAGTTGTTTTATCTGTACACTTTTGGTACATTGAAAATATTTCAAGTGTAAACTCCAGAGTTTTTTGGTTTTTTTTCTGCAGGCAGATTCAGGTTATCAGGGTTTTATTTAGATAAAACATTTCCCAGAGGAAGTAGGATGCTTTGACACATTCATCTAAAAATTCCCTGCAAGCAGAAAATGAAAGGGAATAGTATGCTTTGAAAGCCTGGTACTTTCCACCTTATCTTCTACAGTAATCAGATAAAGTAAAAACAGGAGATTATTTTGTCTTTTTTATTTAGATCCTTTCCCATCCCCCACACAGAGAAAATGGAGTGTATCTAACAGCAGTGGAGTGGTGATTTCTCTGCCTGTGTCAGAATGCCAGGGTTGGTTCTAAGCAGCAGAGTCCAGCACCCAGGACTTGTCCTACCTCCCAGCCAGGAGCAGGGCAGGCAGCAGACACTGGGGGCACCTCTCTGGAGATGGGGAGAAAGCATCAATCAGCCTTCAGGTGGGGTCTGCTATCTATCTGTTCAAGCCACAGATGACTGACATGCTCTTGAGGACATGGAGAGGAAATTCATTATTATGGACAGAATGACAGCTCACTGGCTGTGATCCCAGCAGCAGGCAGTCTTGATGGGTTAGGTGCTATGCTCCTCACCCATTTTTGGCAAAGAAGTGCTCTGTCTACTGACAGTGGTTGTTTTGGACCAAGGGGACAAGAGCCATCTCCCTCACACCTACCAAGTGGCTGTGGCTGCTGTAGTGTCCAGTCAGGCAGTGTAGATGCCCCAGCATTCATGAGCTTCTGTAAACTGCTCAGAGTTTAGCCCTGAAACTCCAACAGTTTTGTGGGATTTTCTCTCTGGACACATAACACTGCAGCAAAAAGAGCAAAAGGTTGAGCAATTAAGCATATAAATCTCTGTGAGGGTTCCATTCATGCTTCTGTACCCTGTATATCTAGGTTTAGGTAAGTTTTCAAAATTCTAAGCAAAATTTCTCAGAAGTCTTTCTTCAGGATCCATGTCAAAGCACGTGAGTCAATCACCTTTGTTGGGATGGAGTTTGCAAAGAATTCTTATGGTCCCAAACCACAGAGCTTGTAGAGGGAGGAATGGGATGGAATGGGATGGAATGGGATGGAATGGGATGGAAGGAAAGGAAAGGAAAGGAAAGGAAAGAAAGGAAAGGAAAGGAAAGGAAAGGAAAGGAAAGGAAAGGAAAGGAAAGGAAAGGAAAGGAAAGGAAAGGAAAGGAAAGGAAAGGAAAGGAAAGGAAAGGAAAGAAAGGAAAGGAAAGGAAAGGAAAGGAAAGGAAAGGAAAGGAAAGGAAAGGAAAGGAAAGGAAAGGAAAGGAAAGGAGTTTCCTAGCTCCTCTTTCCACAGTCTTTGAAGTAGGTGTTGGTGGGCCCAGGATTGTCACAACTCCTGGCAAAACACATACAATTTTAAAATTAATTTCTAGCTGTAAAAAACATTTTCATGATCCATGTTTTCCTTGATATTATGGCCTTAAAATCGCTTTTATAGTATTAGGGTGAACATCTATTACATAGCACCTGTACATTTTCTGAAACAATCGTGGTGTTTCCAGAATTATGACTGCACAACCTTTTGCCTAGCACAGGGCACCACTAGATTTTTTTTCTTCCCTGTAAAGAAACTAAGGAATTGTTTGAGAATTGTATTTGCTGATTCAGAGAAATAGGATCTTAGAAGGTAGTGGGTCCGACTTTTCAGGCATTGTGCTTCAAGAAAAGATGTCAACCAATTTGGAAGAGCAGAGACAACAGCAAGTAAGACTGCTGGTTGGAGGAAGGACCTGAAAGAGTCTAGGTCATGAGGCTACTATGAGATGTGAGGTCTTCAAATATAAATGCAAACCTGTAAAGAGGATGAGAATAAATGTTCTCTGTGTCTGCTTCAAACAGAGTAAGAAGTAACAGCTTTAAGTTTGTGAAAAGATTTTCAGAATAAATGTATAGAAGTCTCTGTCGGTAGTGATGATAAGATTCTGGCATATATGGTTTTAAATGACCAAAATCATCACTAAAGATCTTTAGAAATTAGTTAGTGAAAGGCTGAAGGGGGCTTCAGTCTTGTCCTGAATCATTTTCCTGGACATTTTGTCCTTCCTAGTATTCATTCTCTTGCCTTTTACTCTGCAGTCATAACGCCACTCCATTCATTGTGCAGACAGGAAAACTGGAATGATAAAAAGTATTCAGCCCTGGGGAGCCCATTGTACCTTCAAGGCTGTCTGTGCAGCTGGACAAAGGGGTCACCATAGTGTTCCATCCAAGTGATATCTCCTATGATGTTAAACATAACCCCAGGTGGGCTGCTCTTTACAAAGAGCATATTTAGTCAAAAACGTCTGCATATGGCTTTTGGGAAGGCAGTATCCTTTCATTATTGGAACTGTTAGCCAGGAATTGTTTGATTTCCAAGCAGTTAGCAGTCACATTTCCTAGCTGTGAAATGGGTACTTTTTCTGCAAAACATGCTGAGAATTGTTTGGTAAAAGCTACTTCAGGGATGTCTTATGCTTCTTTATGTTTTTGCTAGGCAAAGAAATTTCCAGGGCTTGCTGTGCTGGTAACAGATGCTGCAGTGCTAATTATGATACCAGATATCCTTTTGGCAACAGGCAAACCTTCAGGAGATGAGGAAAGGAAGCCTTGTACATCCACCTGGCCCAATTAACATCTCTCACTGAGTACTGGTCAGCTTGCACTCCTCAGTGGAAATCTGAGCTTCAGCAAGGGCTACACCCTTGGAAGCCAGTTGCAAAAAAGCATGAAGTTCTTCAGGATCTTGGGGAGAGTTTTTATCTTGTTTCATTCAATTATATTCTGCGCTTGCTTCCTGGCAACACTTCTGTAATTTGAGGTCAGCCAGAATACTTTAACTCTTCTGATTTATCTCTGGTTTGTGTTTCATTTCTCCTTTTTAGGCTTAGAGCTCTGTAGCGCCTCTAAGAAAAGAAACCGCCCTGGAGAAGCAGAGCCTTGCATGGGTGTTGGAAACCATTTGTGCTTAACCTTTGTTTCATCATGACAAGTCAGTGTCCAAAATCAAAGCATGCTTATTACTTCCCATCACTTGCATATAATGCAGGACCACTGTTTTCATGAAGTTTGTTCTCAGAATGCAGAGAAGAGGAAGCTGGTAGGTCACATGGGTTTTCAGCTTCTGACCAAGGTAGTTGGCCATTGTGTGCATATGTGTGAGGTCCCCAGCTGGGGAGCTGGTAGTCATATGCTAACCACAAATTATATTAATTTGAGTTTTTGTGCCTTGCTTTCCCACTATGAAGTCACCTTTTTAAATGTGACTTTCTTGAGAAAATGTAGGGTCTACAAAGCTAAGGCTTCTCCAGAAAACTGAGATTACCAATGAATAAGGCATGGACAAAAGAAGCTGCAAGCTACTAAAATCTCTTTTACATTATGAAATGCATTTGAAATTGCATTTCCCAAAAGTTCTCAACCTCTGTAGAATTTACAAAATTTCTAAATTCCTGATGTAAAATTAACTAGTACACTTCTGTGTATTGACAACTTAAATAGCTTTACAATGCTTCCTGTAACCCAGAAACACTAGAATGTAGGCAAGTTTCTTATTACACACCAAATTTCAATAATCTTATCTCTTTTACTGAGAGAGGTGTTGTTTTGGAGCAGATTGCATAAGAGAAAATTATTGTAGCCTCTCAGACTTCAACCAGAAATCTATTATGTGTTTTACTGTCTAGGGGCTTATTCATTTAATCTAATCTTTTAAGAGGCTTGTATACTGTGTGGGTTGCTTTGGAGAGACCAGTCTCTCTCTTGAAAAAAGAGATTACAGTGAAGAGCCATAATGAGCTTTGCTGGCATTAATACACCTTTAGTTCCACGGTTTTCACCATTTTCCTTCTATGGTGATTGGTGGGCTTGAGAGCTGTACAGCTTTGTTTCTGTTCTTTGGGCTTCCTGCGTGACTATACCTGTACAGAATATCTGATGCAAAAATAGCAAAAGAAAGACAAGTCACAGGAAATAACGCATTATGAATTGGAGTCCCTTGGACCATGTCTTAGGGAGGCTGTGCAAGTGCTGTACATCTCCCCCAGAATGGGTCCTGAGCCTATTTGTTTCTTTTTCTGCACTGATGTGATTGTGTGGTTTCGCTGTGTGATTTAACCTAGTAATGGCTCTTTTCAGTCATATATTGAGTGGACAAGGTGAATCACGAGGCTTCTGTCCTCCCACGGGTGTTCTGCTCCTTAGTGGGATGATGCAACATGAATATATAAAATCTGGGGACCATCCACTGACCACCACTGCTATTGGGTGCGATGTCAGATGTGACAGTGATACCAGCAGGCACACGAGATGGTGGGGATGAATATGTACCACCCAAAGTGACCCAGTACAGTCCTTCCATTCACTGGCCAGTTCTAAAGCCAGTGGATGGTTGTGATAGACTGCAAAGATTAATGTCTTGAGACATTTTGAGATGCCTGTGTGGGGGAAAGGGCAGCTCAGGGCCTGCCCTGGTGAGGCAGTGACTGGTCCCACACCTCCCACCCTTAGAGCCTGGGTGCCAATCCACAGTAGTGCCAATCATGGGCACAGCACAGGTGATGCTCCCCACCTGCCTCTGGAGCCCCTAACCCAGATCCTGAGTGCCAAGTGACCAGAAGTCCTGTCCGGGGGAAGGGCCCAGCAAGGGCCAAGTGATATTGAAAGCTGAACATGAGGTGAACACATTGTCTGGACCCTACCTTGCCTTGGAGTTTCTAGCATCATTGGAACCCAGGAACTGGTAGCTGTATGTGTGCTTTTCTATATCTTTTCTGTCTTTCTCTCTCCTTCTTCTAATTCCCTCTTCTTGGAATTTTGAGTAACTTGAAATCAAATGCATTTAAAGTTTGCTTAGTTGAATGGGACAAGCTAATTTTTTGAGAAGTGTTTCATGTTGATAGAATGTTGCACTAAATATTTTGCCAAAGTTCCTTTATTTTTCTAAAGTTGCCAATAAAATCTCGTGTTGGTTTGACCTCTTGAAAATATCTTGTAAGTAGTTCTCCTGTGTATCCAACTCAGAGTACATGAACAATTGTGAGCCCTTTTAAAACACTCATCAAGTGAGCTGCTTTGGGCCTTACAGTGGTGGAAATAACATTTTAATTTCTTCCAAAAAGTTGTGAAAACTGAGCAATGCTGATCTTCATGTGAAGAGATTATCTGCACTTTACGAGTCACGTGCTTTCAGTCACCACCTTTTGTTTGCCTCCTTCAAAAGGCACAGTCCTTGCTTACCAAAACGAAGCTACCATAGGCTCCTGTGCTCCATTTCTCTGGTAAGGTGCTGAGGGAGGGTCTGGAGCACCAGGAACACCTGAGGGAGGTGGGAACTCAGCCTGGAGAAAAGGAGGCTCAGGGGGGACCTTCTCACTCCCCACAACTCCCTGACAGGAGGGTAGAGCCAGGTGGGGATCAGGCTCTGCTCACAGGTAACAAGGGACAGGACAAAATAAAACAGCCTCAAGTTTTCAATAACACCAGGGGAGGTTTAGGTTAGATATTAGGAAAAAAGGGTTGTCAAGCTGTGGAACAGGCTTCTCAGGGAAGTGGCCAAGTCACTACACCTGAAGTGTTCAAAACCCACATGGATACAGCACCTGATGGCATTGTTTAACAGTGAACATGGAGGTGGTGCTGGGTTGATGGTTGGACTTGAGGATCTTAAACATTTTTTCCAACCTTAACAATTCCATGGTTCAAGGCATGCTATTATTGCCCTGAAATCTTCTGGGCAGTAGTGTGATGATGATTGTACTCCTTTTTATTCCATTTTACAAGGAGGATACTATGGAATAATCTAGACAAAGAATACTCATCCATGAAAAGGTATTAAGGTATCTGCCTTCAGATCAGTCACTGACCTTGCAAAGAAGTAATTTAGAATAATTAAAGTGATGAAACAGAGGCAATGATGGAGTTTTAAGCATCAATAGCTATGAAACATTACAGCTTCTTCCCTGCTCTGTCTTTTTAGTTTTAAAACCCTTTCCATTCCCACCTATTTGAATCAAAAGGTCAAGGAATTTCTCCTCTGGAGAAATTACCTCTTAAAAATATAGACTTCAATTATCAACAGCTAAACATCTAAAAGAATGGCTGTTGAGGTACAGCCAGTTGACCACACTACAAACTCGGCATCTGAAAATCTATACAATTAATTTCTAATAGTTCATCATATGCAGGAAGAGATAGCAAACCAGAGACTACAGAGATTGACAAAATTTATTCTTTTATTCCCCACTTTTATTGACTTTTCAAAGAAACCCACCACAAATACCATCCAAGTTGGGAATATACTAGTATGCTACCACTGTTAAAAACAAAGGCATGAAAAAAAAGTATAGTTGAAGGCTATTAAATTCTGATACACGTGGATGTTCACTTAAGAGTCCTTATTATTCTAGGAAAGTGGAAGTACAGTAGACATTCGGTGATAGCTAATTTGCCAGCTCATGAAAAAAAAAAAAGAACTGATCAATGCATCTGCACCCTCTTTAAAAGCCAATTAGCAATATATAGATGGTGTCATTGTCATGCAGGAATGACTGTGGTCTTTCTACTTAGTTTGGCTTCTGAGTTTTCATGATTTTAGGCTACTGGATGGTTGGGGAGTTTTGGCAAAAAGAAACCTTGAAAGGTGGAAGTTCACTTTATTAGAAGAGGCTATGTTTAACGCTTTAACAGATTATCACCATAGTTTCATGCCTTAATGTCTAACAGCAACAACATTCTTTTTTCCCCCCCAAAAAAGGACTATTATGAATGCATTATAATCAATAATGAAATCTTTATACCACCTATGTTATATTCAGCTGTTATATTAAGAGGTATCACCTGGGTTAATTACATAACACCATGTTAGAATATGCCTAAAATAAGAGGTTTTAATCAACTATGCTGTGGCTTAAACACCACTTTTCAGACATAACTCCGCATTGTTTCTGAAGTTTTTAATAAATCTTAAAAATATACCAATTAAAATAAATTATTGTTATATATTGCTTTATATCAAAGAAGAATCTTCACATTTACAAAAAGCCAGTCCAGAGGTGTGTCATATTCTACAAGTGAAGAATTTAAAGTAACTGACATTATTTCCAAATAGTTAACTTCTTTCAACATACAGTTTATTGCCTGCTCTTTATTTGTTATTTAGCTCACAGAAAGAAGAAAGAACATTTTGCTCACAAGAATGTCTCTCGACAGAGTGGACATGTGGATTTGTTGCTGGATGAGAACCATTTGTACTGAAAAAGAGAAATACACCTGTATTAATACGAAGGCAAGCTGAGTACATCACCAATAATAACCATTACTGCCAGAGATCTGTGTTATAAGCTGCACCAGGGCAGGTTTAGACTGGACAATAGGAAGAAGTTCTTCACAGAAGTTGTGACTGGGCATTGGATTGGGCTGCCCAGGGAGGTGGTGGAGTCACTGTCCCTGGAGATGTTTAAGAAGAGACTGGATGTGGCACTTAGTGTCACAGTCCAGCTGACAAGGTGGCGTTAGGTCATAGGCTGGACTCAATCTCAAATGTCTTTTCTAACCTAGTTAATTTTGTGATTCTGTGAATGTAACTACCAAACATTACCTACACTTTAAAAAAAAACGACAAGAAACAGTAAAAAAACCCTTTGCACTCACACATCTATGCATGTGTGTGTGTGTGTGTATATATATATATATGTATTTGTATATACACCTATAAGACACACACTGGACACTGTAGCAGCTCTTCTTTCATTACCCGTCCTTACATCTTAGTACAAAATCCAGAGAAATAACTTATGAGAGCAGGTAATCCCAGATACTCCAATGACAAAGTGGAAAATTGTTGGTAATACAGTAAAAGTTTCTGGTTTAAACTGTATGGATAGCCAGGCTGGATGGGGCTTGCACAACCTAGTCTAGCAGAAGATGTCCCTGCCCACGGCAGGGGCATGGAACAAATGAGCTTTAAGGTCCCTTCCAACCCAAACTGCTCTGATTGTAGGGTATTTTGTCTATTTAAAAAGATTTACTCCAGGTACTTACCAAGCAAGCTGAATGAAATTTCTTCTTGCATGTTCTGCAAGCTTTTTTGGGAAGAGAATAGTTTGAACCATGAATGACTGAAAAACAGATCATGCAATCTTCAACGCCTTCAAAACGTTTATCCACATTATTTTTCCACAAAGATAAGCCTTCCATAATACTTCCATTCTAACAGAGGGAAAAGAGATGTTAATACTGTAGAACTCCTTTGTTGTAGTCATAAAAACACGAAGGAAACAAAGCCTGAAGGATTTATAATCTGAAATGACATGCAATACATGCAGTGCATAATTTATAATACTCTGATCTACAGAAAAGTGAGTATTCAACAGTGCAGGAAGAGCATATTCAGGAGCACTTAAAAATAGATTTTGAAATTTTCAGTCACTGCTTTCTTTTATTCCAACCACAGATGATGCAATTTCAGCAACCATCAGTCTTTTATAGAATTCTGTGGATGGGGGTTTTGCTTTTGATTTTTGTTGTTGTTTGTTTGTGATTTTTTTTTCAAATTATAGTTAAGATGGTACTGCCATGCAGGACAAACACTGGGCCACATCTTAAGATTTTCAACTTGGGCTCTGGATTTAACAGGACTTAGTAGACTGATCATTTTACCTGTTTATGTATCTGGAGAAAAGCAGATGGTAAGAATGACCCAATTCTACAAAGGTCTTTGCAATCTATTGAGATCAATTACACAGATCTATACAATACTGCATTAACTAGGAATATTTTTCTGCTATAAGTTTTCAAAACTAGGAGCTTTATTGAAATTCACCTGATGTGTAAGATATGTGCTTAACTGTAGCATCCAATTGCGCCACTGCTGTACAGCCACACCAACCCTCTTTCCACTCTCAACTGTTATGGATCCCAGTGGATAATTTGATGGAAGCTGTATTATCAGTTCAATAAAGATATCATCAACAGAATAGGTTGCAATGACTTCTCGTGCTGCAGATCGAGCTTTTACCTTTGAAAAAAATACACGTATTAAAAAATGCCACTCAGCATCTCTATAGTTTTGTGTGTATATATACATATATATACTATAAACACACTATACTATATATTGTTTTCTCAAAGAAAACAAAAATCTACTAATATTTCAGTAAACTAAAAAGGAATTACCAGCCAGTTTTCAATCTACTGATTGATTACATCTTTTAATAAACAAAATAGTATATTGATACCAGTACCTTCCACTTACTTCTTCAACATCCCAAAATCCATTATTTCATGTTATTTCCAAGCAGAATATTAATCAATTTAATTCACTGATACCAAGCAAAATTATGTTTAATCAGTAATTTAGAACAACAAAATTGCAATCATATAAAACAGAACCACAATCTGGTTCTGAGAAGTAAAATATCCCGAAACATTTGCAAAAAACTCAAGTAAATAAAAAGAAAGGACAAAAAGTCTTACTGTCATGCCATTAAATAACTGTGTGCTAGTCTGAACAGAAGATATTTCCTGGGAGGAGAGCACACTGCTGACATATTTGCTTGTGAATTTATCCACAACATTGAAGACACGCTTCTCACAGCTATTCCACCACAGCCTCACCATGGCTGGCAGATCTTTCAGTGTTATATGGTACACAGAGCAGGCCAAGTGTGGGATCTGGGATGACAGCACCCCTGACCCTGGGAGGGAAATAAAAATGAAATATTCTTAATACATTAGTCCCAGATGCTGGTGCCTCCACACTACATACAAATTTCTGATTCCAATAAAATTGTGGTACTTGGAATTTCATGTACATGTTCCTATTATTGCTATTCTAAGGGCTTGTTTGACTCAGCCCTTCTTCACCAGGCTGGTTTTTTTATTCCTTAGCCTGATACTCCACACCTCAGAATTCACCTTCTAATTTAGAGACTGAACTCCAAGTGGACACCAGGAATCAAGGATAATTTTATATTGTAGAAATCACAAAAGGCTCACTTTGGAGCCAACAAACAATAAGGTGTTTGGAGGCCAGCTGAGCTTTGCAGGCATGTAAAGTCCCAACAACAGAGGTTCAGGTTGGATATTAGGAAATAATTCTTTGCTGAAGGAGTGGAGAAGCATTGGAACAGGCTGCCCAGGGAAGTGGTGGAGTCACCATCCCTGGAGATGTTCCAAAAACCTGCAGATGGGGCACTCTGATATGGTTTAGGGGACACAATGGTGTTCAAAGGGTGGACTTGGATGATCCCAAAGGTCTTAATGATTCTATGATAAGGGAAGACTTTCCCTCGGGATGTCATGTTAGCAATTCTTTCTTATGGTCATCCAGATAAACTGTTCTGCAACATACAGTGATACCCAAGCAAAAAATTAAGAAATGGAAACTCCATTTCCTAGCTTATATCTGTGTAGGTACACTAAAAAAAAAAAAAAAGGGACTTAAAAATCTAATTCTCTTTTCATGTTTCTCAGCTAAAATAAGCAGCATATCTTCTCTCATCATCACTGATTAACTGGGTCTTATGAACAGCATGACAAAAACAACTCACAATTTAACATCTCAGATATTTATAAAATATATATTAAAATGTTTTTTAATATTTTGAATTTATGTATCAAAATATAAGAAAATATAGAAATTTTATTTAATATCAAAAGATATCTCTAGAAGCAATAGTTCCAAAATAGATCACACATTTCTATTGTTTTGGAATCCTTGCATTCATGATTCAATAGTAGCAATGTATTATTCCTGGGTTTTGTTTTTCTTGGTTTCTCTGATAAACATCAACTTTGATTAAATTTCAAATGGGGAGTGTTAGCCAAAGATTATTAAACACATGTATGTATTTGTCTCTCTGTGTATTTGTTTTATAGGTAAGATTTTCTAAGTATTTTTAAGAAAAAAAAGCGTATTTAAGTATAAGAACTCTCTCAAATGCACAAATACAGTTTTTACTAACCTTTGACATCTAAATGAAGCTCTTCAGTAAAGTAGGTTTTTGTATCCTTATTTGGAACTTCTGAAGTTGGCCCAGAAAAGACAGGGTTTTCAGGCATAAGCCTGAACAAGTGATAAAGCAGTTTATTCAAGCTTTTAGTTCTTCTAAAGTATTGTGAGTAGAGAACTCGTAGCTGGTAGCATTAAAAAAAATTCACAAAAAAACCAAAACATGGTAAATACAGCTTACTCTGTAAACAATACAAGTATGTCCTTGCAGGGAGGAAGAGCAACACTGTGATTCAGAAGCAGTGTTTAGAGGACAAGTTTAGTTCTCTGCACCATTTTGAATGATTAGAAAATTATAATATGTACCAAGCTTGTTTGAAAATGCAAGAAAGAGTCATCTTTTCATGAATCTTAGTTCTTCATTGCTCTAATTTTACCATCCTCAAGTACAGTGGTGCAGAAATCTAAGTCTATTGGTGCTTTCTGAATTTTCACCAATTTCACAGAAACAAGGGATAAGAAGTTACATAATTAAAAGAAAAAGGCAGGATGAAACTTTGAGACTGAAACTAAGTAAGTTTGAAGACTCTGAAAATATACCTGAGAAGAAGCTGCTTTAAAGAAAGCTAATGTTAACTTCCAAGTGAGAAGATATCCCAGAACAAGGCAGAACTCATCGCTCAGGGGTTGAATAACTGCAAATTCTCCAACTGGAATGGATTCCAGGATATTTTCTAGCAAGAGTTCTTGAGTTGCCAGGATAGACATAAGAGCTGCTGGAGGTGATCTGTGGAAAAATATTATCTAGAATAGTAAACTCACATCTTGAGCACAGCATGAACTGAATTTATGTTCACAGCCTTCCTAGAAAGTCATGAAAGTAAAGCCATGCACATCGAGCACTAAATAAGCCTTTTATTACAGGAAAATGTACTCTTTTAAAAATTTCTTCTTTTCTCCTGAGTGGGATAGTTGGTGTTTTTACCTTCTTAGAAGATAAATTTAAACTAAATGCTGATGACTTCATCTGAGAGTGGTCTATGGCTGATCTGATTTAGCCTACATCATGGATAGCTGCTTTGCTTGCTTTCTCTGGGGTCACACCAACAAAGGAGCAACTGAACAAGGATCTCCCAATCACTGTTGGCTCTGGGTTGAAAAGCCTTTGCACCTCTGCAGTTAGGAAAGGTACTAATCATTGGGCTGAGGTTAAAAAGGAGTTTTAACCAGTTACTGCATTCCCTCTTCAAACCAGAGAATGCAGTGGATTCAAACTGTCTAAAACACATAGGTTAATTTTGTTCAAGTAACTGAAATTACCTGTGCAGATGGACACATCCTGAATACAAGTAAAAATTTGTTTAAATTTTCTAATATAAAGCATAATATATGGCATTTAGTCCAGTATCTGGACCTAAAAACACCTGCAAATACTATCTCCAGTTTTAGTGCAAAGGCAGATAGGACCAAAATATTTAATATTCTAAATATTTCTAACCTTATTGTCATAGGTATGCAATTTTTTAACATCCCCTAGCTGACAGCTACTCTGCTGCAAATTTCAATCTTTTAACACACTTTAAAAATATGGAAGACAGTCTTATAAAAATTGAGGGAAAAAATACACACAATGCCAATTCCTCCTCTTCATCACCATAGGACTTGAGATCTTCGTCATCAAATTTAGGCAATTCGGGCATTAATCTACAGAAATGTGGAAAGGAAATCAGGTTTAATTTTAAAATAATTTTTAATCAACTATTTTAATAGATGTGATGCATAGTTCTTTGCTTATCAACATCAACATTCTGGCAGGCAATAAAATAATGGCAGTTATTCCTTAATAACAACACAGAATCTTTCAGAGACATGTCACCATTGCAAAGATGGTTCATGAGTGACAGCCAACAAGCATGTACACTTGCTCACTTCCCTTTCCAGACCTTTTACTTTTCCTGAGCCATGCTAAAATAAAATTCTCTATCAGAATAAAGCTATTGTAACTTGATGCCTCAGTATAAGTGAAAGATATTGGTAGCTGGCTTAAGCAATCTGCCTTGCAGTCTGCATTTTGGGGAGCCAAATGCACATATTTTACAAATTCTGTATTGTCTCTCTGGGTATTAGAAATATCCAAGAAGTTCATAAAAATACTACCTATTTATATTCACTTTCTTACCTAAATTAACGAAAATAAAAATGTCATACTCTTTAATGGTAGTGTCAGGCCCAGATAAAACCTGGAATATTTCAGTTTACATTTTAAGATTCTATGACTGCTAAAATAGGGGCTAAAAATAAATACCTTTCTTAAGTCTGCTAATACAATTAACTTTAGCATTCATAGTTTTATATAGTGTCCTCCAAAAAAGAACATGAATTGCCCAGTTAAGGATTTTTCTCCCACAATGGAACATGATTTTCCTACAAGTACATATTCTATAGCACTTTTTTTTTTTTTTAAAGGGTCAGGAGGTGAGGAGAGTGAAAAATTTGTTGCTTCTTACTTATGCAGCATATGGTAGACAGAAACCTGTACAGGTCGAGCCCGGAAAAGCAACAATGGAGAGAGTGTGTTCAGTAGGGTCTGGAGTTCATCTGGAAGATTTGTCTTCTGGCCTGCAACAAACTTTGGTGGCAGCTTATGGTTTAACAACTGCTCCTTTGAGATGTAAGTTAGAGCTTCACCCAAAGACGATAACACAGAGTTCTGAAAAGATCCTTCTGATGCATTTTTGGTTTCTCCTATTTAAAAGAAGACAAGCTGTGATGCAGAATGTATGGATGATATCATAAACAAGCTCTGCTGGAAACAACTCAAGACTGGACTTGGTAGGTTCCATCTAATCTTAACAATCTCTATGTTATATGTAATCACTTTAATAATTAACATGTAAGTGTTAAAAAAACTGACTTGTTATAAACTCTATTTACATTATATTCAAAATGTGGCCTGTTCAGTGCTATTTCAGAACAGCCTGGCTGTTACCCCCTTGTACATATACTTGCCTGTGATTTTCACCAACAAAGGTAACAGCAAATTGTGAATTCCCTCAGAAAAGAATTCTTTCCATTCACTGACCAAGTTCTTAGGAAGATTTGCAGTATTGTCAGGAGCTGCAGCCTCAAAGTAAGCGCTAAGGGCAGATGCCAAGTCACAACTGACACAAGCAAAAATCTGCACAAGCGGGACATGGTAAAACAAACGGCTTTCACTTGTAGTCTAGGAGGAAATAAACACAGAGGAAGACTCCTTAACCATAAATTTGCTTTAAAATGTGTTTCACATTTCCTGTCTACACCAGAAAGTGTAATTTCAAAGACAATTCAATTGCAAGAACAGTTCAGAAGTTCTGGGGGTCGGGGAGGTGGGTTTACAAATAGAATTTGTACTTCAGTAAGACTTCCTGAAATTTCCAATTCTCACCAACATATAGAACTATGGATTGTTTACATTATATAATGTTCCTTATAATGACAAAAAGAAAATTAAATGGACAACATACTACTAAAAACTGGAAATTATTGAAGTGGCTATCAGGAGAGTATTTCCTCTCTCCCAACACAGCTGCTTTCTTTTATCTTTGCTCTTACTAGCTCTGTCAGAAAAGATTATCATTATCAATTAAAAATACTCCCTACTTCATCTACACAACAAGATTTTCTTATAAGTTGGTTGTTTGTTTTTAAACAAAATACAAAGTTTTGAGGCACATACCATTAGGTAAGATTAATTCTGAGCCCAAGAAAGGTCACATGAAGTTTCCAGCCTGCCCTTCTAAATGCATAGGTGACAGAGAATGAGAGATTCTGTATCTTTATTTGATTAATCAGGAAGTAGTCATCTGACTACTGACACTACTGACCTCTTTCCTAACAGCATTAGAACATAACTTCAGTATTTCATGTGATCAGTTAAGATATTGAAATGCAGACATTGCTTTTCATTCAGCTAATTTTGCTATATCATGTTAGACTGTGTCTTAAGGAATATTACTTTTCAAGACAGAGACCTACAGCAGACATATTTCAAAATTATTCTCCAATTACCAATGCCATTATTAAATATCATATTACTTGAAGAGTGAGCTGATTTTATCTCCATACACAAAAAGAAACAGGACAGTATCATTGCTTGTGCTTTTAAACCACATATGACCTTTGTCCAAAGTCAAACATAAACAGGACTTTGTGCAATGCTTATCATTGTGTCAAGTATTTAGTATGCTGTGTCCATGCTGTGTTCAGGGTATAATCAAAAAGGTAAATACATTAAAAGTGAAGATGTTTCCATATTACCTCTAACCAAGATAGCATGGAGCACAACAAAAAGTCCCACTCGTTATCAGCCAAAGGAGCTGTGGAATATTTCAGCAACAAGGGAAGGTAACGCATCATCTCAATGTTGAAACCAAGCAATTGAGCATTTGCTTCTTTCAGACTGCTGTAATAAAAATACAACCAAAGCTTATATAGATTCATGTTGTAGACCTGAGTATTTACATTCTTGCCTTCACTCCTCCTCACAGGACAAATCTCTCTGGCACCACCATGCTGTGCCATACCTTTGATAGTCTGTCTTTCAAAGGTAGAGTGCTACATTAGCTGTCAAGTCTAAGTAAGATTCCTAAAGTACAGATTCATACATTTCTACAAGTTACACATTTGCTCAATGAATATACTTGCATAAACTATGAATTTTAGACATTTCAATTAAATCAATGCAAGAAAAAGAACAATTTTAAGTTACTGATTTAAGAAAAAGTATTAGCCCTCAAGTGTCCAAATATTATTAGGAAGAAATTCTTCCCTGTGAGGGAGGCCTTAGCACAGGTTTCCTAGCACAGCTCCCTAGCACAGAGGAGCTATGGCTGCCCCATTCCTGGAAGCATTTAAGCCCAAGTTGGATGGATCTTGGAGCAACCTGGTCTTATGGAGGGTTTCCCTGCCCATGGCAGGGGTTGGAACTGGATGAGCTTTAAGATCCCTTCCAACCCAGAACACTCAATGGTTTTATGATTATTTTGAAACTTTGTTGCCCGGATTTTTCTCACCAAATTAAAAAAAATAAATCTCAGTATATTTTTCACTCCTTGCTGGAAGATTTCAAATTACATTTTTGGGTCCAGAATTTCAAAAGACAGACAGCTAAGTCTGGTATGCAAGTTTTCTTCCTGCTACCAAAATAAGCAATCAGAACTTGGAACTGAACATCCAGCAACACCTACAAAAGTTGGTCAGTTCTGAATGCATTTGAAAACAGTTGACATCTTTCAAAAGCATTTACAAATCTCCTCAAGTTTCCCAGCCTTCCAGGTACTTTTCTGCAGTATGAGTTAGTGATTACCTAATGACAGATATATTAAGCCAAGGTTTCTACAAAAGCTTAGATGTGTAATATTAGAGCAGTAGATGGCAGTTGTACTGGTTGATTTTATTTTAATTAATAACTAGTCTGTATTTTTAAACTTTTGTCTTAGAAATAAGAAAAAAGTCAAATTATATCAAAGTTGCACCTACCAGCTAAAGAGAAAGCTGTCCTCATTATCATTTTTCCAAGATATTATGATTTTCAGTATTGCAGGTAGTAGATGATCACAATCAATACTTCTATCCTTCAAGCAGGAGTTCAAAATGGAAAGACACCCAAATGCTCCTATGACATAATAAAAATGTAAACTCAACAGTCTTAATTACCAAGACAAAACAAATATTAGAATGTGTGTCAACAGAATCTAATTTTAATATTCTAAGACAGTTTGGATAATACTTAACCTTTCTTCTTTGAACACTTAATGCACAGATGTCATTGTTAAATCAAAATACAATATCCAATCCAAACTTAAAAAAAAAAAACAGCTCCTATAAGATTAAGTGATAGTTTATAAAATCTAAAAAAAGGAAAGATACCTGCTAAGATTGAAATTTTTGTGCTACTAAAAATACAGTAAGCTAAGTAATAATTTAGGCAGATAATTAAGAGAATGCAACTGAAAGTTGTGATTTCTAATGTTATTGGAATGTTAATTGGAGTTCTAATCAGAATGTTAATTTTTACTTTTGCAGTGAAGTACAACTGTTGCATTAGTACTGTTTTCCATTTTTAAGAAGAACTGTATTTATCTTGGAGATTTCTTGGAGAAGATGAACATTTCCAACATGCACAATGACCAAAAAAGTATCACATATGCATAGCAAAACCAACCAAACAAACCCCTGCTTTACTTAAATTCAGCAGCATTTTTTTTCAGCTGCTGAAAAGACACCATTGGAATGGTAAGCCTACAACCTACAACCCACTTACATGTGAATTTGGACACACATGTTTTGCTCAGGAATCCCTAGAAAACTGAGAAGTAGTAGAAGGGAAGCACCAATTACAAATAAAAAGCCTCCACAACAGAGGAGGAGTGAGGATTCTTCCATTTGCCTCTGTTCAAAGTTTCACAGACACATTTGCTTGCCTCACTGTTTTCACTTAGTAAGCTAGAAAGCCTCAGCTAAGTTGGAAGAGTAGGAACTACCACAGCAGAGATCTTTAAGATTCCTCTCAATTTCTGCGTGGCACTAACACTGATAATTTTCACACCTGAAGAACATCCATTTGAAGAA
Organism: Chloebia gouldiae; assembly: GCA_003676055.1. Taxonomy (NCBI): domain Eukaryota; kingdom Metazoa; phylum Chordata; class Aves; order Passeriformes; family Passeridae; genus Chloebia; species Chloebia gouldiae. Next base: position 1,047,481 of record QUSF01000016.1, read on the forward strand.
CTCATCTGATTTGAAGAACATCCATTTGAAGAACATCCATTTGAAGAAATCCTGAGAACACTGCCAAGGGACAGATGTCCACAGTTTAAAGCAACCAAAGATAGGGTTTTTTTGCAATTTAAGTAAGTGCAGTTCCGTTACAAAATAAAAACCATACATTTCAGTTTTCATATAGATTGATCAATAAGACTGTCTGCAAGTACACCCAAAAGCAGTAAGGGACAAAAACAGAAAGGACTTTCCTCTTAAATAAAATCTGATTCACACAGATAGAAGGACTGTATGTGAGCATTTCCAAATAATTTTCTTGAAAAGCAGGAAGTTTGTGAAAACTTAGACCCAAATAGAGTGTCTACAGACCCAAATTAAGTGGCTATATTCAAAGCAATATATACATCTCAGCCACCTCTTAGATAATTTTCCATAGCTGCACACATTTAATGTAGTGCAGTTTTCAGTTGGAGAAGCTACTCAAAAATTATATGTAAAGTGTGAAAGAGTTCTTGGCAAAGTATCTAAAGACAATAACGACCAGTTGACAATAGTAGTATTTTTGCATGCTGTGTAAAGCCTAAATGATTCACTGAAAACTTTGATATTTACAGGCATGCTTATATAAGATAGATCAATCTAGAAGTACAGCAACATCAGGATGCTTTTAATAATATCAGCCTAAATATTTTCATTCTAATTTTGTATCTATACTTTCTGAATGAGGCAGAAAATTACTATGCCAAACAGTCTAGAAGAAACAGGCAAACTGAGAAAGCATTTCTTTCTAGAGCAATTATAGTAAATATGTTTTATGTAAAAGCAAACTTTATTACAAAACAATGTTCTTAAATTCTAATGAAATAGACTGAGGTAAGAACATACTCACCATCAGTGCTGGAAAGCTCTGTCTGTGTACATGTCATGAGTTTGGCCACACAGTGGAAGACAAGTTCCCTCTTTTCTTCCTCAATTAAGAAAGATGATAAACACTGAAGTGTATGCAATCTGCCCTCTGTTAATGGAAGGAACCTATTCATATAAGCAAAACACCAAGAATGAAAGGAATGCAGAAACTAGGAAACAAAGTATCAGTTAGTTCATAATGAGGTAATATCCTCTGACATAACAATCCCACATGCTAAACCAAGTCTGACTTTCACATGCCATACACAAGTATCATTTCATTTTCAGCTTTCAGTTGTCAATGGCCAGAACCAGGATCATTTCACACTATCAACATTCACCAAGTTTATAGGCAGCAGTATTAAGATACCCATCTGCTGTCTTGAAAAGCTCTTTCCTCTCCCAGGATACAGCGTTCTCAGCACGGATCACTTTGGCCATGGTTAAGGACCAGAGTCTTCCATGTTCCTCTGATCTTCAAAGAAGAAAAAATACCCTGGTTAATGCTCAGATGCTCAGGGTTCACCACAAAAGCACTTGGATGTATTCTGAATCAACACACAGATGGAAATATAGTGGCACTCTCTGCAATACAAACTGTGAAAATAGAGCTAAGAGTTGCTTCACTTTTTCTCACATACCTGTCAAATATAGTTTGCTGCAGGCTAGCTGTACTATTCAGAGTACTGAACTCCTCATATGTGATGTGCATCTCTTCTAACATATGAAGATATTCCAGAAGCAGACAAGGAGGATTCTCCAGTTCTTCAATCCATTGTAATGAATACAGCAGCTCTGCAACTAATTAAATAACAGCTGTTGTTTATAAATGACTACTGACTTGCATAAGCAAGAAGTTTCAAGTCAAGTTTTTGTTGTTTTTTTTAGTATGTTTTTAATGCATTAAAGATATTATTTTTACATGCAATCTCAGATGCTTCAGAGCATGAACTGGATATTTGCCATTGTACCATACCATACAAGAGAAAAAAGGCTGCAGTAATCTATTCTAGACAGTCAAGAAATTTAAAACCAAATTAAGCATGGCATGACTCTTCTCTGTTCCCCTCCTTTTCTTTAATATATATTTCTTGCAGACAAGGCAATCAATACCTAAGTCCAGAAGAAAACCAAGCAAATTTCAAAAGAGCTAGCATGTGGTTCCTTCATCAGCTTACAAGGACCCACACTACACAATTACACTTCTCATCATGGTGAGAATTTTGGAGACAGAATTGTTAATTTGATAATGCTGCACTCTAATTTGAGCATTCTTGAAAATAAAAGGAAACTAGATTCCACCTCATGGAATTAAGAAAAGTTTTTGTCTCAAACTATCTTTACATGATGGTTAAACCCTCAAGGGAGGGATACAGTTCTTGTAGCCCACTCATGCCAATGCACGGTGTGTTTTGGCTATGAACATATCTGAAGTTTTGAGAATTCATACTTCTCCCAGTTCAAAGTTCTGTTGAGACAGGACAAAAATAACCAAAAGTGGTCCCAGGAACATAAAAAGTATTTTTAAAGGAGACCTGAACAAAACTAAAAAAGAAAAAAAAAGGGAAAAAAGGCAACCAAAAGTAAAAGGATCATTTCTCACATCTGTATGCCAAACTTCAACTCTGTATTTCTAATTTTCAATTCAGGCTACAACTACTACAAAATAAAATTCCTTTAAGTTTTACCATTGTAACTTACTTATATTATCAATTTTCTTTCTTTCAGCATCATGATTTCCATGGACTACACTATTTTTCAGCTGAAGTAGTACCATTTTACTTAATAAGGCTGAAGTACACAGATGGCCTGGAAGTTTATTTGTGTCGCACAGCTTGACACTCGATCCCAGAGGTTCACAATTCATACTAAGCCTTCCTTCCAAAAGAGGCTTGTGCATCCACTGTAATATGTGCATAAAAAGAGTATGAAATAATACTTTGATCTGTTAAACCTTGAAAATTCAGAATTATTAAGAAACTACCATGAAACATACACATTCATATCAAATGCACAATGGTGAGGATGACCCACTCCAGTGTATTAAAAACCTAACTACACAGCACTATTTTGGAACTGTAATGCTGCTCAGAAACAAATACATTTCTTTAGAACTCTATGTATTTTACAAGAAATTGTAGGGTTACTGTAGACTGGTGGCTGCACAGGAAATTTATGTCCTTCCCAACTCTCTACTCTATGTATGTCATTTTGTTGCTAGATAGCACACCATATTCTTCTGCAGATATTGGTGTCTTTCACAAAATTAATCCTTATGAAGAATTAACTTAGTGATAAAAGTATCTTAACAATGTATACTCTGTCATATAAAATTCCTGAATTGTAAAGCAAGTCACTGGTGTTCTGGGCAGAAAAGGGTAATTTCATGGATTTTGATTTTTCTCCAGTAGTACTGGATGGGTACACAAAGAGAGATTTTATCCTCTTTATGGACAAAGGCTAACAAGAACCTCTGCACAAACACATGGTACTCATAAGTGCAGTGCCATGTCATAGGAAAAAAAGCTTACCACCCTAAGGGCAGAGGCTTGAGGAAAGATTGACCACCCTGTGCAATCCATTATCATTTCCATACCTCAGAGCACAGAGACTCGTGCAATTTCCCCCACTCCATTTTGTTTGGTGTGACGTGCTCAACATAAGCTCTCACAAGATATCCAGACTGTCCATCAGCTTCCATGAGCTTCAACAATAAATCACTGACTGCAGAGATCAAAACCTGAAGACTGAGAAAGGGAGAAAACACTGCAAACAAGTTTGGCACTCATGATTAAGAGCCATCTGCATATTTTCCATTTATCCAATGCTCCATACATGCTGTACCAGGGGTGGTGTAAGTTCTGCTCTACCCACTGCCTCCAACAGGCTGAAAAGTCTCTCAGGAATACAGATATCAATTCAATGAAGGCTATTACAGCACTGATCCTGGTTTGTTTTGACAATGAGACATTATGGAATAGAAGTGAATCTCAACTACCTTTTAACATCCAAAGAGGAAGACTGAACTTGGTTCTTGACCCACAGTGCAGCTTTAAGCAAAAAGGTGCTCTGTTTCTGAGTGCCCTGAAGCTGATGCACAAGTGAATTTACACCAGACATCCAAGTGTGTTTCAATTTGCATACAAGTACATCTATGGTAGGAAAAGAAAAAAGAAAACAAAACAACAACAAATGGACAAGCAAAACTACCACAAACAGGTAAACTCTAATTACCACCTACAACATATAGTAACAATCACATGTCTATAGGTCCTACAGCAGGAAAACAATTCTCCTTCCTGTGGTTACATGCAAAATCTACCAAAGGCACATACATAGCTTTCTTGTTGCAGAGCAATTTTAAATTAACTGTGACTCACAGTAAGATTTATTTTTAATTGATAATTAGTGATGTTCTTGTCTGCTACCATATGTCCATATGGTCTTCAAAACCACAGATTTTACCACCAAAATATTGAACATTCACAACCTTAGCAGTCATTTATAAAGCAGCAGTGTTTTCCAAGCTAGTACTGTCCTACTTCACTTCTATGAAACATTGTATTTACTTGTATTAATTTCAGTAAATATATCTATCAATTTAACACCCTCAAATTCTGCATTCAAAGTATATAAATCAGCATCTCAGTCTGAACATGAGACACGATCCATGAGAGAGAGGCTTGGATCACAATTTGTCTGGACAACTTGGCCAATATAAATGGTTTCAGAATAAATACATGTTATCTGTTAAGAAGTGATTGTACACATTTTTTCATAGACCCCCCCCCCCCAGATTGCAAAATGAACAAAAAAAAGTTAATTTGTTATATTTCATAGACTTCAACAACTTCTGTAACAGACCAAAAAGTGTGCAATATCACAGCCTCCAAGTTAGCTGATACTAACATTAAAAAAGCTTCAAAATCCGTGTAAACATGTTCAGGACTTGATGCTTAGTAGTAACTATGGGCACTGTAAATTAAAGGACAAATTTTCATGTCAGTTACAGCTGCAAATGCTCAATGTACATGCACCCAGTATTCTATCATATACTTGATTCTGTTTCACAAAAAGGAAGAATTTAGATGTAATCATCAGCTAGGAAAAAGCTCAGCTGAAGTTCTTTTTCCAAATTACCTGTCAAATATGTTGCGTCCTGCCTCTGAGCACACAGCTGGAAGATGGTAAGGAGCAAGTCTTCTGAGGATGGCATGAGCAAACAGCCTTTCACTGAGCTGAAAAAGCTTGAGGCCACGTCACAGATGAAAGATACTGATGATTCAGTATCTCCAGCTTCAGAAAGATCCTTTGCTTTAGACAGAGCTGCTTGAAGTTTATCAATAATCCTTTCAACAAAGGTTTCACCAATCAGTGATTCTATTGGGCAGAGGAAAAAGACAATATGCCTGATAAACACGACTATGCAATGATGTCATATTAATATGGACCAATTCGATTTCTATTTACTCATTTTGAATACAAAATAAAGTGCAAAGCAGTTTCAGTCTAATGGATACCTAAACTCTTCTTTCACAGACACCAGCCAACATTTCACACTGGCAAGTATCTTTTCTCTACATCAGCTGAAGCAACTCTGAAAAAGGTATTTAAGACAGAGCAAGTGCAAAGATCCCTCCTCCCTTTTATGCTCTTCTAGCTTCTGGCAACCAACTGTGAGCCCAAGATTTCACTGTACTATTGCATATAGCCATGAACATGCTTAGCTCATTTTTCATGGGATACAAGCAAGCCAATCCCATTTATCCTCAAACCACAGTATCCTGTGGCAAGGAGTTCTATTATTTAATTATAAACTGTATGAAGAAGTATACTTTTCTTGGCCCCCAAGACTGCTATCTAAGCATGAGTTAGAAATGCAAGTTCTTCCACTGAAAGAAACAATGATACATTTCTCGATATTTGCATTTTCTATACAAATGGTGATTTTATGGCTTTTAAGCACAACCCCATCCCTAATCACTCCCACTAGAAGCTGACAAATTCTAGTCTGTTTTCTTGCCTCTACAAGCAGAAGCCACTGCTTGTCTAACCATCCCTGCGAGATTTCTTTGAGCATAGTCTATTATATGTTTTTCAAAAGCATATAGAGTATTGCAAGTGACCAAACTTGAACAAGAATATTGCAGTGACCAAAACTATATGCAGAATTCCAGATATTGACAACATATTCAGTATATTGACTACACGCTATCATAATTTTCATTTGTCCTCTCTTGTTTTCACAGCAGCTGCTAATAAACTGTATTCCTCTTTTGCTGTTTTTTTACAACCTGTCACTTATAGGGAAACACCACAATGACTGAGTATCTCTTTTTGATTTTTAGCAGGTCAGGGCCTATCATTGAATAGATACAGTTACAATTGTGTTCGTCCCATGTACACTTGTAGTATTTATGTGCTTTGGATTTATTTTGTTATCTGTTGTATCAGTTAAGCATTCAATATCACAACACACTGCTATGGATCTGTGAAGTTTCAGTAACTATTATCTTCCTTTCACTGCATATCCTTTTTCCCCTTTAATTCCTTTTGTCGTAGACAATTGATACATGAAAGTCTCTCCTGTTCCCTCCATGACAATTTGCCTTAAGAAACTTAGATAAGAGATCTCATTTTAAAAATCCTTTTGAAAGTCCACATACTCTACTTTGGTTTTAATGACTAAGTCAAGAACCACTTTTGCTCCTCAAAACCTCTTAGGCTTCAACCAATATGATTTAAAAACAGGTCAAACATCACCCAGCAGAAAATGAACTCAGGAGTGCCTCCAGCTCTAGAGTCAAAAAGCAAAGTCACTGGACAATCAGCCCTAGAACATCACACACTCACAAGTACATTTGTTGAACACTCTGTGGAGACAGAAAACAGATTTTCCTGATGGTCCTTTACATCAGAAGTTCCAGTAACAGAAAAAACAATCTTAGGACACTTTCAGGATGCATTGGCTAAGAACATTCACCACAGTGAGCTGCCTGTGTGTATTTTTGAAACCTGGAAACACCATGAATGTGCACAGCATCCACTGACACTGAAATATATCACCTCAGGGATCAAAGCAAATGCTGAGTTTACATGGAAAACATCAAGAAAAATTAACTTCCCTGGAAGTCCATATAAGATACTAAAACTGCAAGAAACAAATTAAATAGGATGCTATTAATAAAAAAATCAGAATACATATACAGCATAAGAGCACACACTGAGTTTTTAAAAGACGTGGAAATAAATGGAAATGGCTCAAAACAATTCAAAGCTCCTGTAGTAAGGCATTACTAAAACACACATAGGGCCATAACCATTGACTTGGTATTCCAATTCTGAAGGTACATTTCACATGCTATGGTTTAAAATTCTTATTATTTTACAGCACATCAGCTGATAGATCAAGCTTACTTAAATTTTTCTCATGTTTTCAAAACTTGCAAATCTGAATCTTCTCTTTAAACATGTTTAGCAATGTGGACCAAAAAAATGGCAGCTACTGCTGCAAGTTCATGTTTACAAAATTAAATTGGATGTAGTGAACTGGCTTAAGTATAAAGAAAGCCCAAAACTAAGAAACAAAAATCTCAACAAAAACCAACCAATCAACAAAAAACTACCAGGAGAAAGCCTAAATATTCTAGATGAAGTATTCTGGAAGATCCCAAATTCTTTCAACTTTATGCAAAGCGGACGTGCAGCATTTCCACTTCATGATTTCCAAGGATTATATATGCTCACCATTTTTAACGTGCTGTGACAACACCAAGCTCAGGAGGGTCCATTTTTCTGAAGAGGCTGATCCTGAGGAGGCTGCTCTAGGTTTTAAGCCCAGGTGACAAAGATCATCTGCCAGCACTACCAGTCTTTCTCCAAGCGTGTCTCCTTTCAGCCAGTCAGAGACTAAGGAAAGTTTTGTTGTGCTTGAGCATGCCTGGATCACAAGAAAAACATTGCAGGAATCTTTTGAGGGTATAGAATAATAGAATGGTTTGGGTTGGAAGGGACCATAAAATCATCTTCCAAGTTCCAATTTAAGTACCAACCCCCTGCCATGGGCAGGGATACTTCCCACTAAACCAGGTTGCTCCAAGCCCCATCCAACCTGGCCTTGAACACTTCCAGGGATAGAGCAGCCACAGCTTCTCTGTGTAACCTGTTATTAACTATTAACTTTTATTACTAAGCATAAGATTAGTATGTCAAACTTGCACACACAGAGTGAGAATTATATCATCTGCCACAAACAGCCTTCAGATTTTACATCTGCAACACTCCCCAACTTTCTTTTTGTCAGAGACAGCAACTTATGGCTGGGTCAGATCTCTACTGCAGAGTGAAACAAGTCACCTTCTGAAAATGCTTCCTTTCTGTTTCTCCTCCAACTAGGAAGAGAAGGACATAGAGGCCAGGAAATTCCTACACTGGAATCAGAAAAATAACTTCTGGATGACCAAGTTAGCTGAAATGAAATCTATTTAAAACTGTTTATAGCACCTGAATTTCTTTAAAAAGAAACAGAAGGTCACAAAAACTTTATTTTGCTGATAAGCCACTGTAAGTTATAAATCACAAAAACTGAGTATTCCTAAAAATACACAGCATATGTGAGGGAAGATCCTGTGGTCTATGTACTGGACTGTAAGTCAAGTGCTATGAGTTCTTGTCCAAAAATTCATCATACACTTCCTATTTCATTCCATGCAATCACTTAAATGTCAGTTTCTTAATACTGAGTGGGAGAAAATTGAATACTACCTTTCCCTTATAAGAACCTTGTAGGGATGATGATATAAATAATCATTTAAATTATTGGTCTAATCCCCAGCTCCATTCCCTCTAGCTTAGAATAGATGATCCACAAATCAGGAATCCCTCTGGCTCAAAAAGCAAACTGACCAAAAACAGAAGGGACAAAGATTCTTTTGTTTTGGCATCATCATTTCATTTTTAAGACTGTCCCCAAATTTAAATGCATTTAAAACAAACGCTACTCTGAAACTGTAAGATTTTCAAACTATGGAAATTACCACTACAAACACATGTGAGTGTCAAAGCTAATATCAGAGAATTATTAAAAATCATGCATAACAAGAACAAAAAAAATCTTAATATTTACCTTTTGAATTATCTGGAGAAAAATAACCCACTTCAGGTCCATCTGAAAAGAAAAACCAAATTCCCCAGTATTTAATAAAAATCTTTGCTGAATAGGAAGCAATAATACCATTTTAACTGTTCTGTAGGCACAAGTAGAAGCTGATAAAATTAAGTAACAAAGTTATTGATTGCATTATTTTTGTCTTGCAAATCTTTCTCTCCCACAAAATTCAGTAAGGAACTGTGTTTATAAGAAAGGCTACCAATGACTACTATTAAAGTACACTGTATAAAGAAGGAAGAGCAGAGAAATTCTAATGATACTTTTTTTAGTGACTTAGACCATACAGAAAGGGACAGAACCTTTCACCCCAACACTATTATGTCCAACTTTCCAAAAACTACCTTACTTATGCTGAGCTTAACCCAAATTCATGTAGAATTATCATCCTTGCAACAGTGTGAAAAGTAAGATTATTAGTGAACCACGGCCCACAATAACAGGATGACTCTGATAAAAATTAATAACATCATGTACAAGTCATACCTTTGCTAAATCATCAAGAATGGCTTTCCTTTCATCATTATTGTTGCAACAATGAAGTACACTGTATAAAATATCAACCAGGAAATGGGTGTCTTTTCTCCAGTCTTCTTTCAGCCAGGTTATTAAATTCAGATACAGAAATTGTACAGATGGACTTCGGTTATGAGCTTTCACTTCATTTTGGGATTCAGACTGAGCAGGGCTTACATCATTTCCTTGCTCTAAAAGTACTTGGAAAACTCTGTTTGAGGAAAAAGTGTTGAGCAGGGCAGAGAGAAATTTCAAATGCCGTTCTGACTTATGTTCATTGACATGCACAATGCTCAGCTCAGCCAGGTTGCAGACTAAGTTCTCTAGAGGTTCTTTCCTTAGATGTGAAGCTTGCTGCAAGTCAGCCTGAATTTCAGAGTCACTATTTCTTTCTGTGAGCTTTAGACTCTCTGTGTTCCTTTCAGATTCATCCTCATCTGTAAATCTGATTTTTAGAGATTTTCTATTGTTTGGTTTTGTAGAACTCTTCGGATTCTGAAGAATTTCTAGCATACCAGATATGGCAAACAGTAATTTCTCATCAGCATCCAACCTATCAACATGAAGTACACACATTTTTAAAAGATGGCCCCAAAAATCTGACAACAGTTTCTGGTAAACTTCATCTGTGCCATCATCGTTGGAGAGTTCTGCTTTGGCTTCCCAGGAATTCAGCATTTCTGCTGTTTGATAAAATAATGGTCCACTTTGTAACTTGGGCTCCTTAAGTACAGCATTGATAAAAGGAATTAGCTATAAAGACAAAAAAAAATATATTAAAGAACAGTGATCCAATTCATAAAACCATTTTATTCTTTATTATGCCAAGAAATTATATCATTCTGAAAAATATTCTGGAAGCAACTGTGCAAGTATCAGAATTATTTCTTTTTGAACACTGTATAAAAACTTAAAAGTATGGGAGGCACTTTTTTCCCCTTAAATAGTATTCCCCTTCAATTGCACAGTAAAAAGAATGATTTCATAGGAAGGAAAAACCTCTAAATTCAGTACCTTTACTTTTGTTACACATTGCTTTCTACAACTCCCTGAAAGGAGGTGAGGGTGGGTCTCTTCTGCCATGTCTCAAGTGAAAGGATGACAAGGAATGGCCTTAAATTGCAGCAGGGGAAATTCAGATCAGGTATTAAAAAACCAAAAATCCCTGGAAATATGGTCAGGCACTGGATTAAGTTGCCCAGGGAGGTGGTGGAGTCACTCCCTCTGGAAGTGATTAAGAGACACCTGGATGAGGTTCTTGGGGACAAGGTCTGGGGTTGATTTTGGTGGTGCTGGGATGACAATGGAACTGGATGATCTCAAAGGTCTTTTCCAGCCTTGACAATTCTGTGTGGTTTCTTTCCTAAAATCTAGGGAAACTCTCAACAGAGAAGTAAATCCTCAAAAATCACATTTCTCTTTAATTTTGACTTATTAAATGTACACACAATAATATTCAGGATTTCTGATGAATACCTGGTCACATATAAGCATTTGATGAATTTGGATTTGGTCTTCTCTTTTCTCAAGTATAGCAAAGCACAGACACTCCATAAATGCAGTTATAATTGCTGAACTTTCTGAAGGACTGGCTGTTGTCTTCTCACTTGACAACCTGTGAGAGGACACAGAAGAAACAAGGTGACTCAGTTTCCAAGAAACCCAGTATGAATGCTACCAATGCACCCTCAGTTATGTTGTTCTAATCCAGACACCAGGATGAGAAAACAGGATCATAGAGTCCTTTACAGCAGTCAGATCAAAATAAAGTCAATTTAGAAAGCTGACTTTTTTAAATGTTCCATTGCAAAATAACTTCTTCATCCACTCTTAGCATTCAGAAAAAAAAATTATGTAAACAGAGAAACCTTATAGAGCCTAGCACACTGTCTCATGATTCAGATGGCTGTCAAAACTCTTTTGCAATTTTACACACACACCACAGAAGTTCAGAGAGTCACTTTCTGTCATTACAGGAAAAAAAAAGAAAAAGGAAAGGAAAAAAAGGAAAAAAAAGAAGGCCACCTAAAGACAGTCTCCCCAGTATTGAGTCAGAAAACCTGCAATTTCTCTGCTTTCTAATGAATATTAGATGACACAAATGGCCACAGAAATATTACAACCATTGTACTTCATGTAATAAAATTCTATACACTTTTCAAACAAACTCCTACATAACTCTCTTCTCCTAGAGCTCTGCTAATTTCCACACCAACATCAGCCGAGAACTGATTTTTTTTTCATTTATTTTCTAAATAAATGAAATTTCAGCATTTCATAAAATAATTTCTATATGCTTTTGAGTACACAATGTACAGGTACACACTTAAACTACATTTGATAGAAAGGTGGTTTTGAGGTATTTTAAAGGCACAAAGTACAAGCAGTTTAATCCTTAAAAAATGAGTAGCACAAGAATTACAGTTTGTGCATAAAGGAAATGTCACTATCACAAGGCTAATCCCCTATTAAAGAATTACACACTGATGAGAAGAGTCTGATCCTTAAAGAGTCACTCTTAATAATAATAATAATGTTCCAAGAGTCACCCTTATAAAAATGTTGCATATTCAAATTTCTCATGGGCTAAACACAAAGCTTTGACAAGGAAAGATAACAATGCTTCATGTAAGGAAGATGTAGTAAAATCAAAAGGAGTGCTGAAGACTTAGGATGACAGGAACAGCCACAAAGGACTGACTCCAGATTTGGATATTGAAAAATAATTTTAAAAACATAATCTCTTTTATCTTTAAATGCTTAAAGATTAGTTTCTTTATTTCCAAATGTAAAAGAGACTGATTCCAAATAAATAAATTTGTGGTCCATACCCTTGAATTATAGAGCTGAACAAAACTCTGAAGTATTCCAGCTTTGGCTCCACAACGTCAGGAGGCACCTTGCTAATGAAGGGCAGGAGGTTGGGGTAGATAACAGTAGCTAATCCTCGACCTCCTTCTCGAAGCACTGCCCAGAGCTTGGGCAGAACTCCTTTCCTGGCATTCACATGACTCCAACAGTCCTACAGAAAGAAAATCACTTACTATAAATTAAACAAAACATGTTGCCTCAGAAGAACTCCCAAGGAAGCCATTTAACCAATGTCCCCATATTATAGCTGAAACAAATCATTGTAAAGTTTCAATTCTTTTAAGTTACTCACTTGCCAGTATGTTTAAAATCACTTTCTCCTTATTTTGGCTTCTGAAGTTAACATGATAAAACTATTGACCATTCTTATCAGCCAACAGCAATTAAAGGTTTCTCTTTAATAATGCTTTCATGATGCTTCATAGAAGCATCGTGCATAGAAGCACCAGCTATTGTAATTAATACTGTTAATTTTAAGTTCTCATTATCAAGGCAAACCAATGACTGAGTTTGAAAGTATCACTAACTTCAAAACTCTCTTCAAAAATTTTCTGATGGTTAGAAAATGCTCTGCTGCTTTCTCCTTCCTAAATTTTTTTTGTCATCCGATCTATTTTATTTATAATCATATTTATTATAGTTCAAGGTACCTATATTTATAACAAGCTGAACAAAGACTGTTTAGGGGATTTTCTTCACAAAAACTTGTTACAGTTCATTCCAGCAGCTGCAAAAGGGATCTGCAGCATTAAACTCCCAAAGGATAGCAGTCTATGGCAACAACTCATCTTGCAATAAATTCAAAGATGGTGTTTCACTTAAAATTAAGGGAAAAAAAAAAAGCTATAGAATCCTTACATTTGAAGGGGAAACAAACTAACCAAAAATGCACTGCAGGTCTTTTTTGTAACTGCCTTTAAAAAAGAAAAAGGTTTAAAGCATTATTTGACTTACTAGTAACTACATTTAATGAAAGGATTTAAGGTTAATTTAATTAAATTCATAAAACAACTATAATTTTCAGCTATGCTGGACATGATATATTTGAAAGTTACACTGAAAGAAGGAGGATGTACGCTTAAGGAGCTCCTGTTATAAATCATAAAGAAAACCCAGTCAAGCCTGTCCTCCTAATTCTACACAGAGAACAACACTTGATGAAAAGTTAAATTGGATGAAAATATCTGCCCCTTACACTTCCCACATTACCTCAATAGTGGTGATAGTATAAAGCACTGCTTCCCAAAGAGCAGGACACACCACTGCATCACTGTCATCAATGCTGAGAAGAACAGCAGGACAAACTCTTGGTGCTTCAGCTTTCACCACCTCAGGCAAGTGCTGGCAAAAAGCAGAAATCAGCTCAAAGAAAGCTGAGCGAACCTGACAGAGGCCACAGAAGGAAAAACAGAATTTGTCACTACACGCAGTTAATAAGAGTCCTTTTAAAGTCAACAAAACCTTACAACACACCATGCCTGTATTTTAGCACATTAACAAAGGTTAAAATATTATTAAAAACCAAGAAAACCAAAGGAATTATTAAACAGTCTTATCAGATATTTTAATGTAATTTGTTTAATGATAAAATGCCTGTCAAAAGTTGTATTTTTATATACTGCTCAATAGGCATTTTTTCCGAAAAGCAACTTAAAGCTTTTAAACAAAATACTATTGCATGAATTCATCACTCCATGTATACACTAAAGACAAGTAAAATTGTTTAAAAAATGAAAATCTCTAAGCATTAAGAACACATGCTGTAAGTTGACAGAGTTTTTGTCTTCTACATATTAAATGACAGCAGATTGCCAAAAAGTAGATCATATATGGAAATAAAAATTTAGCCTACTGGATAAATTTTCAAGCAATATTGTCTATATTGAGTTTGGGGACTTTCTTAACATTAAGTCTGGTCAGATATTAGTCCCAGATAAAAAATATTTATAATTACATTAACTGAACAGTTTCTTTAGCCTTTCTGGAATCTACATAGAAACCTGAAGGCTGTTTCAAACCTAAGCAAAGTACCAAGTTCATCCTTGTAGAATACAAGTAATTAATACTTCCTCAGTTTAACGGTATTACCTTTAACAAAAACCAAGCAAAATAAAGAAGAAATTAAAAAGTCACCTGTGGTACGTTGTTTTTGCTATATTTCCAAAATTTGTTTTTGGACAGAAGTGACATTAATTTTTCTTCCAATGAATGCATCTCTTTCTTTGGCAACATGCTGAGCAACTTTTTTAAAGCTAACAAGGAACAGGTCAGAATCCGGAAAAATTTGGCTTCCCTTTCTTCTTCTGGTACAGTTCTCAGAAAGCAAAACAAACAAAAAAGTTAAAAGTAGACCACAAATAAACCAGCAAGCATCCCAAGTTTGTCTAAACTAAACTGCCTTCATTTTCTTTTGTGTTCTTTTTTTGATTTCAGGTACCAGGTTCTAAATTACACCATAAAGTGTTAGGAAAATAAAACTTTCATGTCATCTCATCTTCCAGCTACTCACAAATTATATTCTTCAAAGAGCTGAAACAAAATTAGATAACTGATAACACTTTCAAAACCATTTATACTTAAGTGCTGCAGCAATAAGCAGCTGGGACTCAATTTTTTCATGCAGAAAAAGCTGATTCTTTATTTACAAAGCTCATATTGATAGGAAATATCAGAAGGCACTGTGTTACACCAAACTGGCTAACAATACACTGACACTCAATTTATTGGTCAGTAAATGGCGAGGGTGTCCATCCGTCAAATCTCTCCATTTTTGGTTAGTTTACATATTTTGTTCACTGATTCCTATGAGACAGATTTTTTTTTGTTTATTGTAGGTGCAAACAGTTCTCTTACCAGAATAATCTGTTGTGTTAACTGCCTTCATTTTTATGACTTTTCACAAAGATAGCTGCACTTAGAAGAAGTAACAGCCTAGCTGGTAATTTAGCAGAGCAATGCCTGATTTTATATAATAAATATAAATTATATAACAAATAATATAATATTAATATTTTCTATAACAAGTATTAGATATATAAGGCCTTTCTTTTATAATATCTCTACTTGTATGCAACACTTAAGATCCAAACAAAGTTGCTGAGATCTGGATTCAATTATTCTGTCTCCTGAAACAAAACTAAATTCACTACTTCCAGGGACAGAAAACCCAATCAAGACCAAGATTTAAAGACTTAAATATACATTTAATCAGGCAAACGTACTGAGGGTCACTGAGTGTATCAGCTGTTTCCTTCAGAAGGTGATCTTGAAGTACCTATGGGGGAAAAACCATGCATATAAACACAATGAAATCTAATACTTATATGTGAACAATGTAGTCCACACATTATTCAGAGACAGCCCTACAATAAAATTTCACAACCTCTGAGTTGTCTAATAGTTTTAGACATGCTAGTAAACATGTTAGAAAATAATTTGAACACAGTATTTGTGGTACTGTCTGAATTAAGTTTTCCTAACACTTTCCCTATGCCAGTGTGCTCCTGCTAAAAAGAAGCTAAACTGAGGCAAATCAAATCAATGAGCTTTGCACATGATGGGCCAGCAATGCAATCTTTGACCTTTTTTTAATTCAGTCAACTGAGTATCATATCTGACTGGCATTATAGCATAAACCTTGGTCAGAATTAAACTTGTAGATGCTGAAACACTGTTCAGCATTCTTCATTCTTTTTCACTGTAGCTAAACTACTCCAGCATCATTATTCCATCAGTCAACAACATTACGTGTTGACTGAACATCATTACATAGGAATGCACACAAGGAAATTCACTACTACTTCCTCTGATTCCAGTCATCCTCAAGTCAGAAAAACATCCTTTTTTTTTTTTTTTTTCCTCTGCATTCCTTATTATTTTTCTTTTTTCATATTTTCTTACAGAAGAAATTCTTCCCTGTGAGGGTTGTGAGGCACGGCCCACAGAAGTTGGGGCTGTCCCATCCCTGAAAGTTCTCAGGGCCAGGTTGGACAGGGGGTGGAGAAATCTGGTCTAGTGGAAAGTGTCCCAGCCCATGGCAGGGGGTGGAACATGAAGACTTTTTAGAAGTCCCTTCCAACCCAAACCATTCTATAGTTCTCTTCAAAGGGGCAAAGTTTCAGGTGACAAAGAAATTTAACTGTGAAGAATAGATGGGGGAAGGATGACTTTTAAACTTATAACAGAAACCTTAAAGAAATACAAAAGTAAACTCACATTAAGAATTTCATCCTTACAGAATACTAAGGCTTCAGGTTGTTTGCTCGAAGGAAAAGCTTTTTCAAAAGCTACTTTTGCAGCAGAAGCAGCAGGGGAGTAAGTGTCACACTGAGCAATCAGCCAGTAACCCATGATACTTTTTAAGTAAGGAGCTAAGTGTTTTTTTACTTTAAGAATCAGTTGCTCAAAAGATTGCTGAGTTGCTTCTCGAACACGGCGATCATGATCCTATTAAACAAAGAAAGAAGGGAAAAAAAGAGAGAAGTTTATTGGTTTAAGAAATGTACCTTTGATTTCAGGTACTTAAAAGCAAAAGTGATGATTAAAAAGTTGTGTTTGCAATTAATTGGATTTGAAACATAGATTTGAAAATACACACCAATGACAAAAATTGTTTGTATCCCAAGGTATGAGGGCAGTCCTAATTCAGCAGCATCATTTTCCCAAACTGTTGTATACTCAGACTGTAACCTTTCCCTAATATTCCTTACAACAGTTTTTGTTTCCAAGTTATACATACATTTTTCAAACAAGAGGCAGGAGAAACAGGAAGCCTTGAAGACATCTTCTCAATTAGAACTACCATAAGTTTTGCATTGCTATCCTTTATTTGCATATGAATTTACAACATCATGATTTTCTACACTCTTGATTCCAGAAAGAAACAGTAGGAATTACTCTAAGGGGTAGGAATAGTGATTCGTTTTGTTCTATACCATGTTTTCAACAGTAGCCACTCTAGACAGCTTGGAAATACAGTAAATAGATCAAGAAAATTATTGTTGATCTGGCTACACATAATCTTTTCATATTTGTGTTTGGGTTTTTTTTTAGTGTTAAGTCTGGTTAGATATTAGCCCTCGATCAAGAAGGTTTATAATTATGTTAACTGAACAGACTCCCCAGCCTTTCTGGAATCCACATAAAATAATTTTCCTAAGAAATATAGTACCATCTTTTAAACATAAAGGTCTAACTGATCTACAAAGGAAGTACAGTCCAGACATCAACAGTTCAAGATTCCACCCACTGCCAATACTGAAATATGTCCACAAAATGAACAGTATTTTACTTCAACTTGATGTTTCTCCTAGAACATGTCAATAATTCCAACAAAGGTAGACAGGTCAACGGAGACCACCTTAGAGGTAGTCACAGGAAGTAGACAGGTAAGTTTCTAATTTAAATACTTCCAACACTTACTAGTGAAATTTTACAATAAATTCTCGGCCAGTAAGGAAGAACACCTTTAACAACTTCCGCTTCTCTTTCCTTGCACATCGTCCCAAACTCTTGCATAGCCTAAAATCAAAATATCAAGAGCATGATTTAAGAAGTCAGGTAGATATGTTCTGTAATTTATCAGTTTGTATCCAAAACTGCAACTCCCTTTACCAAAAATCAAATAACTTGAAAGTGAGCATCTACAGAGATAATTGCATGATGGACCTTGCTATAGGTAATCAAAGATATCTTCTGGATTGCAGTTCAAGCAAATCCACCAAAGTGAAATGAGTTACTTCCTCTTCCTCTTCAACCCTTACGAAAACTGTATTATTCTCAAATTAAAAAAATAAATAAATTAGGGGGGGCAAAGGATACACCTACTTTTAACTTGGTTGTGACATCCCTTTTAGATAGTTTTCGCAACACCATTCGGAAATCAGCATCCACAAGGCTGTCTACTTCCTCTGCTCCTTGAATTGCAGGAACATATCCTAGATCACTCTGAGATGTTCCAAAGCCAATAAACCCAGGCACTGTTCCACGTTCTTTGGCAAGGAGCTCTGCAGCTCGGCCACTGCTAGAAGGCTGACAAAACAAAACAAAAGGGTCACGAGTCAATTCTGTCAATTAAATAGATGAGTCAATTATCTATTTAATTTTATTTTGCACACATCATGCATTTGAAAATATGATCCTATTTTCATTGTGTAATTAGCCTTCTAATTAAAATAAAATCTCTCCAAGAAGAGTCCACCTGTGCTTCAAACATAGAAATCTAGAAAATTATTATTCTCCTTAGGATCAGGCTGAGAAAGTTGGGGATGTTCAGCCTGAAAAACAAAAGGCTCCAGGGAGCCCCCATAACATCCTTCCAGTATCAGCAGGGAGCCTACAAGGAAGCTGGAGAGAAGTCTTCATCAGGAACTGTAGTGATACGACAAGGAGGAATGACTTTAAACTGAAACAAAATAGGTTTAGATTACATGTGAAATTCTTGCCTGTAAGGATGGGGAAGCCCTGGCACAGGTTGCCCAGAAAAGCAGGGGCTGCCCCATGCTTGGAAGTGCTCAGGGCCATGTTGGACTGGGCTTGGAATAACCTGGTCTAGCAGAAGATGTCCCTTCCCATGGCAGGGGTGGGACTGGATGAGCTTTAAAGTCCCCTCCAACTCAAACCACTCTATGAGTCTATTTGATGATTCTGTGAATCAGAATTCTCTTTTCTCCTAATGCATGAATACTTCCAGAAAATTTTATTCCTTTTATTGCTTTATATTGTTTTTTTGCTATGCAAAAAAGCCTAACAGAAAATCCCTTCTGCAAGCAATTTATTAAGAATCTATAAACAATTTATTAAGAAACTATTTTTCCTCCTTCACTGTTTCTGGCTTTCCTAGTTCTTTTCATGGGCCAATAGAGCTCCCAGGGAATGCTCCTTTTTTCTCTGAACAAATAAAAATACATAGACAAAATAAAGGATTCTCCCAGCAACTAAGTGGCCAAAAATTATTTGGAAAAATGACGTAAAAGCATGCCTATGAAACAAGTATAATAAATACCATCACATAGTTGTGTGTTTTGAAGCTCAACACTGCTTCTAGTTTACCCCATTTGCCCATTGTATTATTGGCTCAGCTTTATTTCGACCACGCTCTTTTGGAAAGAATGACCCAAAACTGAGTGATGATTAATGTCGTCTGGGACACCTCATAAGGCAAATACCTTTTATGTCCTAATGGCAGCTTGTGGGGTTTAAATCACCTTTTCTGAGCTGCTACGGACATGCTGCTTTGCATTAACTAAATCCAGGGAGCGATTAGGGAAGCTGAACACCGCACTTCTCCCACCATCCCGAGCGACGGGGCAGATGTCACACCATCCCCGGCCTTTAGGCAAGCCAAACACAGCGAATGTACCACCGGCACTTCCCTCTCAGTACAAACACCACAGCAGCAGCCGCCGCACTCCCCTAAAGCACCACCCGGGCCGAGAAGCGGCCCCGGCGGGCACAGCCGGGCCCGAGGCTGGCGCTGCCCCGCCGAGCCTCCCTGCCCGGCCCCGCCCGGCCCCGCTCACCCGCACGTTGCCCTTGGTTCGCTGCTTGTTCTTTCCCCCCATGGCGGAGCCGGGCCCGGCCGGAGCCGCCGCGGCCGCTGCGACACGTCCGGGGCGGGGCCGCGCGGCGCGGAGCGGAGCCCGCCTGGGGCGGCCGGAGCCCGGCCGAGGCCTGTGGGGAAATGGGGCGGGCTCCGTCGCTGTGTGCTGGATAGCATTTGCGCTGTTTTTAGCGCGATGTATGTGATATTATTTGTTAAAGTGTACGCGTTTGTATTGGGGGTCTCACTTTAGCAGGAGAAACCGGGTGTGTGTTGAAACCGGATTTACACGTCAAAGGATGTGGCTGGCACGGAGATGGGGCATGTCTGGAGGGATACAGGGACACTCAGGCGCTGATCATTGAGTGAACAACCCGAGATGGACATTATAGAAATATTATAGAAATCCTCGGGCAGATACACGTGAATACACGGTTCCCGTAAATTTCATCAACTTCGGACACTGAATTGTTCTTCCTCATCACTAAAGAAAGAAAATCTCCTTAACCTATGGAGTCTGAATGGAAGAAAAGACTGACTGCCGAAATCTTGGCCACAGACAGAATTTTCCCTACAAAAACCACTTGTGCCAGGATGGAGGTGTGTGGGCACAGAGGAAAACCTCTGCTGAGGCTGACTTCTTATTGCACACCCAGCGCTCGGCACTGTTCTTTCCTTGTGGCTGGCTAGATAGAATCTGATTGCAAAATAAATATTTTTTTTAAATTTTATTTTGTCTAGACAAATTTTCATTTGTAACAATCTTAAACTTCGACTGTCCCGAGCGGCATTTACGGAGCCACAGCGTTCTTGTACATGTACAAGGACTTTAGATTTGGGAAAATTTCACCCACACTTGTCCAGTGGCATCGCTGTGAAATATCCCTACAAGAGGTGTTCCAAGTCTATATGAGAGAGCTGAATGTTCACAATTTTGCTGGGTTCAGAAACATTTAATCAATATTTAATGTGAAAAATGTATATTTTATGATTGGCTTTTCGCAAATGTTACAATGAATATTATATGAGTAATGTTAGAAAGTTATGCTGTATTCTCTTAAGCAGTGTATTAAATAATTTTAGGTTACAATATGTTAAAATAGAAATTTTGTGATATAGAATTTGTTACAAGCTCAAGCAGGAAGATGAGATAATCAAGAAACTCTTCACACAGAGATGTCAGCGAAGGGGGCCCATAAAAAGTTACTGCCTCATTATCAGAAAAGACATTCTTCTACCTTCTCTCCATCTTTTTGGAACCACCAAAATTAAGGAGAAGTTGACAAAAACCAGAAAAGTTCTTCATTTGCAAGGAATCATGTATGAGATATATGAATATGCAACACGCTGTTGCTTTTAAGGTTATTCCTTTGTTCACAAGGTGTGCTTTTCGTGACTTCGTGTCCGAGAGCATCCAGACGTCTGTAATTCTTTGCTTTTTAATGTCTTGTAATTGTCCTAACTCTAAATTTTATTACTCTAATTGTATTACTATTTTTATAACCATTTTATTATTATTAAACTTTAAAAATTTTAAAAACCAAGTGATTGGCGTTTTTCACAATTAATAAAAATACTGAATCCAAACAAACCACAATTAATTAAAATATTTAATCCCAAAAAACCAAAACGTGGCTTTTTCTACCACAGGATTTAGATACAGTATCTGCAAAATTAGCATTCATTGATACAAGTTTGTTGAAATCCCACTCAAAAACACATACAACATAATGCACTTCATATTACAGACTAAAAACTTGGGAACTCAGAAGGCTGAGGATCCTTTCAGAGTTTTGGAGCATGCTATAAGAGAACCTGATCTTGGTACACTTCTGCTTTTACACAAACCAAAATAACAGATGTAGTGGAGCCACCATGGGATCTTTCTTACCTCCACACACACTTACAGAAAATTCTTATGCCTTGGAGCTGGCATCCTAGCTCATCCTGATAGCATGAGTAAGGCTTGTAAACTTGCTCCCTCCCCTTGTTCTATTTTAAATAAAATAATTCTCTCATGGCTTACTAAACTTTCAGGTAGAAAGTAGAAGATTGTTTAAAAAAAAAGTTTTCATGAAGTGTACGTAAACAGTAACACTTAATGTAAACATCATGTTCTCACTCCTGAGATACACTGCATCTTTGTCTTTTCTTATTTGTATATTCATTCACCATATTCCATCTGTTCATCCATCTACAGTTCTTTAACTGTCCAGTAGGTGATCAAAAACATATTCTTTCATTTTAAGTAGGTATGCACCCTAAATCTCCGTAACACCAGAAAGTGCATAAAGCATTCATACAGTAATTTTCATTATTCATTATTTCACTGGATATTTGTTTACATTGAAAACTGGATTCATCACATGAATCATGAATTATTAATTCCCTCTCTGATCAACAGTTGCAGAAAAGCTAAGGAATCTGTTAGGAGGGTTTAAATTAGATTAAATTAGAAATGTAGCAGCTGGCACCTGTGCTGATCTTCAATCCCTTCAATGCCCTTCAACCCCAAAGTACATTTGAAATATGTCAGCACATCCTTTTTCTTCTAAAAAATGATATAGTTGCCCCAAGTCCATGTGATTTCCCCTGGCACCATGTGCATCAAAACATTTTTCTTCCAAAGTGGGGAACTTTCGTTGCTTCTGGATCTCAGCATGTCCTCCACCTTCCAAAGAAACATCTTCCCTGTGCCGAATAAGGATTCTTTTCCATGTTAATCTTCTTATCCTGAAAGCAATTGGGAAAATATTAATCTACCTATAAAATAATGACTGTTTTGGGAAATACTATGGAATAACTACTAATACAAAAGTCAATAAAATCTATTTGTGTATATATATTGATAATGGTTCATGAGCTGCTCACAAAAATACTACTCACATGCAAACACTCTCATAAGCAGAAGCTTGGGGTTTTTTTGTCTCCTCAGGACTGAAAACTTTTAATGCTATTCCTCACAAAATAATTAATGAGGATGTGGTTTGCATTTCAGGGCTCGCTTCTATCTTCCCTATGCTAAGAATTCTCACACAGTCTTAGCTGATAACTGATAGCTGGTAATTATCAGCTGATAGCTGATAATCAAATAACAATGCTTATTTAGTCTGCACCACTCCGAAGCATAAGTTATGGGAGCAGACTTAAACACAAATGTTAAGTGATATAACAGCACACGTATCTAACACAACTGGGGTACTGCAGTCCATCTCTATAAAAGTGAAAGACAGAGGAAAATAAAACAGAAATAAATGTGCATCCTGCTGTATTGGTTGCTTTGACTGTGGCAACCAACAGTACATTGGATATTCAGAGTTGTACATGCATTATTTTATAATAAATACTTTGCAGATCTTCACAACCACCACAGGCAGGTGGTTGAATTGTCTAGCCACATGTACAACGTGACAAAGTACAATATTCTAACTACTAATGGCATTTAAGTACAAAGAAGAACTAACCTTGACCAGAACTCTTCACAACTACTTTGTAAACCTTCTACACAAACAACACCTGGTTTCCCTGGCATGCAAAACCCTGACAGAGAGAGCTCCTTGGCCCAGTCAATAATATTCTTTCTTTTTTGCTTGTTGTAAATGTGATGACTGTAGATCCACAATCGAGTGAACATGGTGACTTCTGACTGTGTGGCATCTGAGGCTGTCACTGAGAAGGATGAAAGATCTTTGTCAATGTAAGCAGCTGCGTGGTCTTTAACCCACTCCCTCGCACTCAGCATGCAGGGCTCGCCACTGAAGTTTTCCATCAAATATGTTTTTAGATCAGAGTTCAGGAGAATCTGCTGAGAGCGGCTTAATAACGATGACCTAAAGAAAAATATTAAATAAATATATGTGTGTTTACAATTTAGCATGTTTTTAAAAACACAGAATAATAGAATCGTTAGGTTTGGAAAAGACACCCAAGATCAAGCCCAGCCTTTGACCGATGATCCCCTTGTCAACCAAACCAGTGAACTGAGTGCCACATCCAGCATGCACTGACCACCTCCAGGGAGGTGGCTCCAACACCTCCCTGGGCAGCTCCTTCCAATGACTGACCAACCTTTCCATGAAGAAACTCTTCCTTACTGTCCAACCTGAACCTCCCCTGGCACAGATTGAAGCCATGTCCTCTTGTCCTGTCATCACTGGTTCCCTGGGAGAAGAGGCCAATCTCCACCTGACTACAACTACCTTTGAGGTACCTGTAGAGAGTGATAAGGTCCTCCCTGAGTCTCTTTTTCTCCAGGCTAATCAACACCATCTCCCTCATGAGCTGCTTCTCATTAGGACTTGTGTTCTAAGCCCTTCCCCAGATTCATAACTTTTCAGAACTTACGCTTCAAGTTGCCAAGAAAATAGATAATATGTACTTGCTATAGATATTTAACTCATATTAGCTATGAAAACATTTTAATTATTATCTAATTGGTGTGCTAACTCTTGAATTGACAAACAGCACTACCAATCTGTAAAACAAAATCAAGAAAAAGGTACTTGAAAAGTAAGTATGGTAGCTGAACTAATTTCCTGTAATACACAAGTCTACTTCTTTAAATAGAAATAAAAATATCAGAAGGCTGGAAGAAACAGCATTGTGACAAAGGAAGAATAAGACCTTTGACTATGTTTTCACCCTTCTTTTTTGATAAAGTCTTAAGCTTTATCAAAACAGCCACATCTTTCTTCTTGAGCATCAGGCCTATGGACAGTATCAATATGTAACACCCCTGTACAGGTGATGGCTCCTTCACACTTTTTCCCTTTCCCTCACTTATTTGCTGAGCACAACAGAGAAATTGTAAGCATGTATATTTGTTTTTTCTTCAGCACTGTTTTCGACCTGGCTTAATTCAGCAGTAAACCATCAGAAAAAAAGGACTGCTTTCTCTGATCATAACCATATTTGTGCAATACACTCTAACTTATAAATGTTTTTATTAGCAGTCGTACCTCACAGTAATTTCTGGGAGAACAGTCGGATATTTAAATGGTAAAGCACAGGCCATAGAGAATTCCACCTAAAAACAAATGAGGAAATGTTTACTTCACGTAAGCCATAAAATCCCACAAAGTAATAAAATATTTTTTTAATAAGGTGTTTACAATACCGTAGAGGCAGTAGGCACCTCTGTCTTTACGTTCAGTATAAACTGAACTTTTGAAGATGGCACCTCTGCAGACTCATTTTCAACATAGTATTTCAGTTCAGCTAGAGCCAGTTGGTCTGTGATGGCAAACTCTTCCTCATAAGGAAACATGCTGGACAGCAAATCTAACTCTGAAATTTGTATCTCTGCTGCTTCTTGGTTGGCCATTTTTGTTGTTCCCTGAGCGAAGAAAAATATAGGGAAGAAAGACACAGCTTGATTACTGGACAAAGTTCATCAACTACTTGCATGCAAATCATGTTACAGAATCACAGAAAACGCTGAGTTTGAAGGAACTCGCAAGGATCGTCGAGTCTGACTTGTGGCCCTGCACAGGACAACCACAAGAGTCACACCCGGATCCTGAAGAGCATTGTCCGAGCGCTTCGTGAGCTCTGTCAGGCGGGCGCAGTCACCACTTTGCCGGGGAGGCTGTTCTAGTTCCCAACCACCCTTTTGTAAAAATATCCAACCCTAAACCTCTCCTGACACAGCTTCACGTCCTACCCTCGTGTTCTGCCGCAGGTCGCCCCTCCACTTTCCCTCCGGAGGAAGCCGTAGACTTAACGCACACTAATAGTTATTAAATACACGCCCATCACAGGCGGCTCGTGTCCGCCGCTCCGGGTCACGCACACACACGCACCGCCCTGACGCGGGTCAGGACGCGCTGGCGTGTCCCCAAACCAACGCTTTCCACACAGGGCTGCTACTCGGGTGTCCTGGGGAGGATGGGGATGCTGGGGACATCCCCGGCCCCTCGCACACCGCCGATAAACAGACAACGGAGCAAGGTAAAGGCAGCCGGCGCGGCGCCCGCGCATGCGCGCGCGCGTCCCGCACACCGCCCCCCGGTCACGGCCCCACAATGCACCGCGCCAGAAGCACGCATGGCAGCCGGTGACCGCCGCCCCGCCACCGGTGATTGAGGTGAGATTGAGGTCTGCCCCGTCTGGTGGAGTCATGCGCCACCTCGCCCCGCCGCACCGGCAGGTGAGGGACGGGAACCCCCACGCCGGGGCCGCTGCCGCGCTCCTACCGCCGCGGCCACTCTCCTCCCAGTCCGAGACTCGCTCCGCCGGCGCGCTGCAGCCGTCGCTTCGGCCGGGACGGGCGCGGCTCCTGATTGGCTGCGGCAGCCGTCGGTCATGGCGCGGACCAATCGGAAGCGGGCGGGGGCGGGCCGGTGGCTGCGGGCTCGGGGCTCGGGTGCTGCCCGCTGGACGGGCAGCGGCGGCTGGCCACAATTGCGATAATGACGATGTTTTCATAGCTAACGTGACAGGGTTCGGCCTCTGCCCGCCGCACCGAGCGCGGCTCCCCCAGCGAGCCTCTCAGGGCCTTTTCCCAGGCTGTCACTCAAACGCAGGTGCGCGTTTGGTGGTTTACAGACCGCTCTGTCGTATTTTTAAAAATATAAAATGCTTCAGTCGTGCATTAGCCTGTGCATTCCTCGTGAGGGCTTTGCCGTGGTGCAAAACCTGTCGGACAAGTCAGCCCAAGCGCAGCGTGGGTTAAATTAACAGCCCCACGTGTTGATGCTGTCCTGCATTCCTGCAGGAGCAAGGACAATTGGGAAAGGATTTTATTCATTAAAATTGTTTATACAAGATCAAGTGTTGTAGCTTTTTGCAGAAAAACGTGCTGTAGAGGAAGGTTGTTGGGTGAACAGTTGCTTATTTTTTCCAAAAAAGTTGAATGCTCGGTTGCAAAAGTTGGTAATTCTGCTGTCGGTGCCATCGACAATTGGGTCATCTGCCCTAAGAGTTTGTAAATGGCTTTTCATTGTGAATATCATGCCTAAGCTCTCCCCAGCTTCGCTTTTCTCTGATGCTCTTGGTGTGACTTCTGTTGGCTGTGCCAGCTGTGCTCTGGGGCTGGTGTGCTGCCTGTACAAGCCAGGAATGGATTTGGAAAGATGGGCTAATAAAGACTTACTGCGGGTTGTGTTCAGATGAAGGGTGGGCAGCAGGGTTCAGCTAGCCTGCAAAGATTGCAGAGACTTCATTTTGAACCCTTTTACCTTCCTTGTTTTCATTGCACAACGTGAGTTTTAAGTTTACCTGAGATTTTTGGATGGTCTTTTGTTAGGTAAGGTACAGGGGCTACAGACTAGAAACTAAAAATGTGCAGAAAACTAGAAACTACATGTGCAGTAGCCACCTATCTGAAGCCAAGCACTTTGCTTAGGACTCTGAAGTGGTAGGTCACTTGTCAAGAAGGGTCCCCAGGTATAGTAGATAACAGACTGTCTGAATTATTTGCTTGATACATGGGGAATGTGATGATAAGTCTTCCCCAGCAAAGAAATTGAAAAATCAGAATTCCCATTGTCTGTATATTTTCAAATATGTCAAGAGTATTTTACTTGTGTCAGATTTCATCAAAGACACAGGAAATTTGCAATAAACAAAATGAAAAGGTTGCAAATTCTTCAAGATTTAATTGGGACAAAACCAATTATTTTTCATAAAATTCTTGTGATATTAAAGTCCTTAAGGTTTGTGGGATTTTTGATACTGAAGTTTCCAGTCTTGTTATTTTATGCAATACTTTTGAGTTAACATTTTTAATCATTTGGGTTTTGTAATTCGCACTGTGATCTTGTCTATACAACAGTTACAATAGTTTCAAGTTAAAATATAATGAATATTTTTTTTTGTTTTGAAAATGTCAAATAAAAACAAGTCAATTCACCTCAAGGGACAGCTTGCCTGTAGAAATAACTTGTGTAGCAATGAACAGGGAAAATTAAAACTACTTTCTAATCTTACTGTTTTTCTTTATTAGGTCGCTCTTCCTCTTAGGAACAATTACAGACAACAAATATGGGCAAGAAACGTGTCAAAGGCAAAACTGCCCAGTCTGATGAGTCTCCGGATATACTGAGTATGTTTCCTTGGAGAAGTTTTTGGACCAAATGTTTGTTTTAACCTCAGAGAAGGCTTGAAAGCTGATTAACATTAGAAGGTCTTCACACTAAGTCACTGGCTTTGAAGTTGCATGTACAAAATCTGGATTTTTAATTGAAATGCGAGTCTAGCAAGAAATACTGTTGTCGTGACTTTTTTAAGTATGCTAGAATATAATAATCCTGTCTTGAAAACTGAGATTAGTTTCTGGTTTTTCAGGAAACTCAAGCACACAGTTCTTCACGGATACAGATTGTGTAAAATTACTGAGAATATAAAGGATTTGTGGAGTCAGCTGCCAAGCTTAAACTGCATTTTCCTAGTGAAAAGTTTGTTGTGGAATATTCTTGCTTTAGCAGTAAAAGCTGTGACTAAAATACTTTTTGTGAAGCAGTTTGCCTTTATTCTAGCAGCTAATTTAGTACTGACTCTGGACACTTCAGCTCTCATAGTGTATTTTGGTTAAAACCTCTTCTTTCTGTTCTTCTGCTCCAAATAGTTCCTAATCCCAGATAATAAATTTTCTTCTCCTAGCTCCACTGGATCTCACCTCTGAAATTTTTTTTTGTCTTGTTTACCTTGGTTATTGTAGCTTTTTTTTTACTTATGTTGTGTAGTTTTTTTACTTATGTTGTGTGTTCTCTTCTACCACCTTATCTGCCAGGTCAATGTCTACTGTAACTGTTCCTCTTTTTCTCCTTCAAAGAGACCAGTTATGTTCTAGCTGCTGCTGGCATCTCAATTTTTTGCTTATAAATAGGTTACTTTACAATGACAAAGACCTGTAAAGCTACAAATGAAACTAAGACTGATCATGGTGAATAATTCCACTGTAACAGTAGTTGCCAATATACACATTTTTTGGTTTTGTTATTTTTTTTAATTAAAATTTTGTAGATAAAGCTTATGTTTTTCAGAAAGGCTAAAAGAATGCTGATCTGTATTTTTCCCTTGTTGGCTAGTGTTTGCACTTTGATAAAATCCTGTAATCTTGGACAGCAACAAAACTGGAGGTACAAAAATTTGCACCAATTTCAGTTTATGCCAATAGAAATTTGCAATCTTGAGGCTGTAATCTTGCCTCAACAAAGATAGTTTCAGAGCTGTCATACTATCTGAGCAATAAAAACACCTCAAAGTAAAGTTTAGGATGCTGCAACAGTACACCCATATTGTCAATGGTGGTAACAAAAGGTTTCTTCCTGATACTCTGATAAATTGTCTGTGTTTCTTGGGCTCTAGAAAGGCTATCCTAGTTTCTGGATTGCTGCCAGTGTCTTCAAAGCTTGCATTTGTTATGCTACCTACATCCTTCTTGTGCTTTTTAATTTGTAGAACCTGTGTGCAACCATATTCGTAAAGGACTGGACCAAGGGCATGTAAGAAAGGCACTGCAGAATGTGGAATGGCATGTTTGTCAGGACTGCAAGGCAGACAGTAAGACACAAGAGAAGGCTGAGGAGGAGGAGGAGTCTGATGAAGGCACTTCGATATGGTTATGCCTAAAATGTGGCCATAGGGTATCTCTTTTGTTGTTAATTTGTCTTAATACCTTTCAGTTTCTCATAATGCAGTGGAACAAGAGAGTTTCTAATTAAAATCTTATATTCTCTTTTTTTATCGTAAAGATGGTGCTACCTAGATGACTTTATATACTGTAGAGTGTAATTTAAAAATGTCTGCTCTGTATGTCATATGAAATACTTGGAAGATGGCTCAAAGACATTTAGCAGACTTAAGGCTAAACCACCATCTTGAAGACTGATTTTCCTAGAAAGTTTGAATTATTTTGCAGAGAAAATAAAAATGCTTCTAATCTGCGGTTTTTTGGTTTTTTTTACAAGATCTTAATGTTCAAATCAGTTCATCAAGCTTAGAACTCTGCATGCCAAAGAGGTTTTGGTTCTTTTTGTTCTTTCAGGAATTCATTCATTAAATGTTCAGTCCCATAGCAGCTCTATTCTGCACCCAGTAATCTGCAGAAATAAGTATTTTGAAATAGATTTCTATCTGTTGATCCCAGTTAGTTGAACATAATTGAACAGGTTTGATTGTAATACTTTGTTTTTACTTTATGTATGTTTCAACAGTCAAATGGATTTTGTGACACTTGTGGTTATCAATATTGTAGGGCTGTGACAGAAATTCTCCAGACCAGCATGCTTTAAAGCATTTTAGAACACCAAGATCAGATCCCCACTGTTTGGTTCTCAATTTGGACAGCTGGAGTGTGTGGTGAGTTTGTCAGACATTACAAGACAGAGCTTGGGGGGGCAACAGAGGCTGGAACATAATGTGTCCTTTCTTTGTAGATTCTGGGATTTCTCTCTAGGCATATATTAAAGTGTTTGCAAACATGTAATTTCCAGCAGTCTTTGCTGATATTTGCAGAATGTTATTTTCTTATAAAATTTATGATTAGAAAATTTTCATTATTAAGGTTGAGCTTGACCAACTAGTAAATGTGGTTGACTTAATATTTTTTATGGCTTTAACTTGGTCAGAATACTGACACGTGGACACTATTGTTGATGCATAGCTCTAAATCTTAAGTCTTGACCTTGGGAGAAGGTTCTTTCTGATGTGCACTTAGTGACAATATTTCCTCTGTAAATATGATTTTTTAATACTACATATAGACAAGGAAGCATAGCTAGAATTACGAGATGCTACTGGATCAAGCAATACAAAATCCATGTCCATAGTAGTTTTTGCTTCTCTCAAAAGTAATTACACACTTATATGAGGGGGAACCCTAATTTTCTAAACTGTGCTATATAAAAATACTGTACTTGACATAAAGAGTTTTTGTTTTGCTGAATAATGTGATTTTGCAGCTTAATATCTGTCATTGTGTTCATTTTATATAACTATTTAATTGATCATACTTAGTACTTACCTGTAACAATCACTACTTTTAATGAATTTTAGAATGGAAATGGACATTGTTAGTAACATTATTACTAATGTACTAGTGAACTTGTCTTTTTGCATTTAAATTAGTGTTAAAATTGTGGGTTTGAAGTGCTCTATTTTCCCCGTTTTTAATCAAAATATTTGCAAATAAGAGGAAGTTCTGGAAATAAGATGTTTGGCTTCCTTGTAGAATTTCTTGTAGAAACTTACCCAAGAAATTATTCAAAGATTGATATATTGGCTATAAATTAGTTATAAATCAAACCCACTGCCAAGAACTGTATTTCACAATGGACCTAGTACAGAAATTCTTATCAAAATTTTAATCAAAATTCTAATTCTAATCAAAATTCTTTTATTAATGATGTGAATGTGTGATCAAACCTCTCTATGGTTTGCATGCAAATGTAGTTCAAATTTGATATAAATAATAACTGTAAAGAGTTTAGAGACATGTGGAGAAGAAAGGGAGAGTTCTAGGTATTCACTGAGTTCTGTTCTTTTGGGATTACAACTGCTGATTGTACTTATTTTCAGTGCTGGTCAAACAGGCATCACTAACAAAACCTTTTCCAATACCTTGATTCTTTCAAGATTGTCTACAATTTTTTTAACAGGTAGAAGGTTACGGTGTTAAAATACAGCATGGAAGTAACTATCCTTTGTTATTTCCAGGAGTGAGAATGTCTGTTTTTATTTTTAACCAGATAGACAATAGATAAGCAATCAGGGATCCAAAAACTGACTCAATTTTTTTAATGAAATATGAGAAAATGTGATGACTATGCCAGGGGTGCTGGAGATTTGAGGAAACACTTTGCTGCAGACTTCTTCTGCTTTTAATATCAGAAAATTGAGTTTGACTTACGATAGTCTTGAAGTCTGCCTAAGAATTGTAGTTGGTGTTTTTGCCAAAATGCAGAAATGTCAGTACTTCTTCAAAGAGTTTATTGGGTGGAACTACAAAATTGTAAAACTCCTTCAGATGTTTGTGTCCTGTCACAGTTTTACCCTTCTCAAGTCTTAATGACTGCAGCTTCTCCTACAATTTTCCCTAAAGCAGATTACTGGCATAACCATATGTTCTTTGCTCATAAAGAGACAAACAGGGTTTTTATCAGCAATAGAAGAGCAAATACAAGTCTGCAGGTTTAAGAGAGGACACTTGAATTATTTCTTATCTGACTTAAATACAATTAAGTATTTGCTTGGCTAAAATATTCCCAATATTCTTCCATGCCATAATATTCATAAGTCGTTTCCTTTAAGGCCTGATACCTTAGTTTCTTGATTTTGGCAAAATTTTCCAAACTTTCTTTTTCTTGCAGCAGGGTTTCTAAGCACATCTTTAAAAAGTCTAATTTATACTTGTAAATTGCAACTGCCAGTCACCACAATAATTTACTAAAGATAATTTTTAAGGGTTTTATTTTTGTGACAAGTAGATTGAATTCTTCTCTAAGACTTATAAATCTTACACTAAACCATGTAATTTTATAACTATGTAACGAATTGCATCAAACAAGTAAATAGCTTAGGATTTTTAATAATAGAAAAAAAATAGGATTAATTGTTTTCTTTTGGGGGCGGCGGAGACAGGTGCTACCTATGTGATAATGAAGTTCCATATAAAACTTCAACCCTTTTGGGCCAGACTGTGGATTTTGTTAGAAAACAAGTTGGTATTGACTCATCACATGCAGGTAAGTAATTATAGTATAGATACAGTAAATCAAAAGGTCTCCTAAGTGTTGGAGACAGTACTATAAATCCAGACTTTACACTAAATTAGATTTTTCTCCTTATGGTAAAGGGAAAAACTAATTTCTCCCCTTTTTTATATTATTTGTCACAATTCTGATAGCATAAGTAACATTCTAGCCCATAGACCTAATTAGATCAGGATTTTGCTCAGCATCCCCTAAACATTTACAGACAAAACATACAAGAATAGGCAGAAGAAAAGACAGTTTTATTGTGACTTTTTTAAAAATGTGACATTCAGTTTTTCTGAAAATAGGCATTTGACTTTCAGTACTTAGGGTGCTGTGTTTATTTTTCAGTGTTGCTCAGTCTGTCTTGAGATCTAAAGAAAAATTGTCCTCGCTTAAGGATAATTTGATTTGATTTTTTTAAAAGCCTTTTTGTGGGTATTTGTGAATGCGTCAGGAATAACTAAGTGTCCAGCTGGTGCAGCACATATCCTGGTGGAAGGAGTAGTATACAGAGGTTTTGTCACTGGATCTGTAGATTTATTTTAGGTAGCTGCAGTGCTTTTAAAACTCTAAAATATTGTGTTCAGCCTGCAGGCTACCTGTAAAATAAGATTGTTTAAAAGCAAACAAACCCAGCAAAAACTTCCTAGTTTCCATAATGGCAAAACTAGTTTTGTACAAGGCATTTCCACTAGAAAAATTGGAAGAATTTGCATATGAAAATAAATGCTATAACAAATGACTGTAAGAAATTTCAACACTTGGGTGAAATCACCAGCCCTGTGGGAAATGGAGCACAAATATCCAGCAATGCCACAAGGCTCTCTCTGAATTCACTTTTTCCAGAAAGCAGCTGAGGTTTTCCCAGAGGGAGCAGAGTTTTTGGAGTGGTCAATCTTTCCCAGACACCCTTCATAACACTTGCCAAAATTTTCTTCTTGGGTTTGAACTGGGAAACCAGTGAATACTTGGGTGCAGTCGTTGCCTGTGTAATGTGATGTGTGTGTTGTTGTTCATCCATCTGTTTCTTGTCCTAAGATTGTATTGTCTATTTTCCTTGCTTTTTCTGAACTTGTGTTACTTGATTTTTAGAGATAGTATTAGCTCTCAGCCCTATTTACCAGAAACCAAATCAATAGCTGACTGCCAAACTGGCAGAACCAGTGTGGATGTGATTTTGAAAACTGCCTGGAACTCCCTTAGAGCTTTATTAAACAGGCCATTGAAATTTTCAGCAATACACCAACATAATTTGGAGAGGAAATATTTTTAACTCATCTTGAAGACTATAAAACTTTCAGTATCATCTGTTTAGGTACATGAAATTAATATGAGAATGCTTTAACAGTGGGAACCAGTTGGATGTTGTAGAAAGCCCTCACATAGGTGGTTTTGACAGGAACATTCTGAAGAATTTCAGAGTATATTGGCATAAGTGGCTTGTGTCCTAAAAGATGTTTAATTTGCTTGCTGATTTGAAGTGGTATTTCAGGCGGTTCGTGATTTGTTGTTTTGTTTTTTAACTTCTATTACCTAAACAATTTAAGAACCTAAACCAGTAGTTTTATATTTAAAAATTAAAGAATTAATTACCAAATGTATAAGCTCTAATCATCATAGATTGCTGTCTGCTCTAATAATCTTTCCTAGCCTATATCATATAACTACGTTAACATGTGATATGTTTTTATTATTTCAATAGAAAAACAAGATAATAAAGAAGTTGAAAATAAAAAAGTAGAAAAAGACAGCAAAAATGAGCAAGAAAAAGAAGTTTCACTTAAAGAAGAAAATTCTCATTCACCTGCTAATGGAGAAGTCACTGTGAAAGGACTTAGTAACTTGGGAAATACGTGTTTCTTTAATGCAGTGATGCAGGTACAGGACTTGCTGTTGTTTTTAGAAAAACTTTGAATAGGAAAAACAGTCCACAACAACCCTGCCCCCAGCATTTTACAGTGACACAATTAGAATGTGATTTTTTTTTTATCTGCCAGGAATGATGGCTTCTTTCTAAAAATAGTGTTGGCCCAGAGAAATTCAAAGAAATGGAGCTGCGGGTTCAGACTTGCTCTAAGGGGAAATACAATAAACTGCCTTGTCCTTGAGGCACAGCATTTTTCACTGACATAAAATAAGCATGCCAACTCCTAGTTATTTTTTAAAAATACTGAATAGTCTGACACATCACCCTTGTGACCTCTTATAGACTATAAGAGATTAGTACTCAAAGACCATGGATGTTTATTGTAATAAAAATGTCTCAACAAAAGGAAATCAAAACTAAATATTGGATGAAAAAAGCAGGATGAGCAAGTTGCAGGCATTGTCATCTAGTGTGACTTGTTCAGCTCAGAAATGTAGAATAAACTTGTTCTTTCATGTGTATAGAAACTGATATTATCTTGTGCTCTTTGGCTTTTGATACTGAAGCTTTACTCAAATAAAATTCCCACTGTACTTGCAGATTTTAATAAGCTGCTTTTGATTTACTTTTAAACACTTTTTAAACCAAGCAAATACATATATTGTATTTTAGCCTTTGAATTTTTCAAAACAGACACTAATAAGTACACTTGTCAAAAGATGAGTCTGTAGGAGAAAAATACATTTAGGGTTTCTGCAGTATGAGGTAATGCTTATAGAGGGCATTGATAGTCCCATTAGCTGTATGGAATGTACCTTTAAGTCTTAAACACAGATGGGGAATCTAGAGTGGTAATTAACCACTTCAGTTCTGTGTTTGGGGAAATAAACTGCTGCTAAACTGGTTGCTACAAATTCCATAACTAGTGGAGTTTAACTGCCCTTCCTGTTGTCCCCATTTTCCAATCTCTGTCTTTTATGTTCCACAGAATTTATCACAAACTCCAGTCCTGAGGGAGCTGCTTAAAGAAGCTAAAATGCCTGGCACAACAATTAAAATTGAGTCACCTGAGCTATGCATGGTAATATGTTTTGACCTCCATAGTGTTTGTCCTTACCTTCCAGTCTGTTAAGGAAACCAGCAGTGCTTCTCTGTCAATTTTAGAGCTGCTCCTGTTGTAAGCTTCCTACTCAGAGCACAGCCAGGCAGCAGAGTCCAGCTCCATCCCCAGCAGACTGCCCTTGCTCAGCTAGCCCACTCTTTTATAACACCTATCCTCACTGGATGGGCAAGGCTGTTTCCACTCTTTGATAATTAGCACAGCCATGATTTATCAGAGGCAGGGTTGCTTACAGTCCCTTCTGCATGTTCCAGCTAAATGCTAACAAGATTAGGGTGTCAAATCAGCAGGAGCTTCACCACTCCTTTCTATAAAGCTGCTTCTGAAGTCAGTGGAGGTATTTTGTTGAGTGTAAGAACAGTGATTCAATACTCTGTCATAGAAGGAATGCTTGCATTATGATGATTTTATTTAAAGGGTGAAAATATGTAACTTGCTATAGTGCCAATTTTCTAAATGCAAAGTAGGAAATTAGAGGATGACTGTAGCACTAACTTAAATAGCACACCTGCCATTACAGTTAGAGATTTGGATGACAGAAAATGCACATCCTTTTTTAAGAAATTGGGGTTTTTTTCCTAGTAAAGGTAAGAAATCCAAACTTTTAAGTAAGCAATAAATAAGTGAGTTTTGCTATCATTTCATGATAAACCACACATTGTTCTCATCAGGTTAACTTACTGCCATTTTGGAAATTTGGGTATTCTATTTGACAGTAACATTTTCAGGAACTGAAAAGGCAAAACTTACTACCAAAGAATCTGCCACTGAATTAAGGCCAAAAACTCTGTTGCTTTTCTTTCAAACAGGAACCTCAGCTAATAAAACTAGATCAGCCAGGTCCTTTAACACTAGCCATGCATCAGTTTGTGACAGAAATGCAAGAGACAAAAAAAGGGGTAGTGACTCCTAAGGAACTTTTTGCTCAGGTTTGTAAAAAGTAAGTATCTGTACCATTGCACGTCATAGTGAGTGTGAAAAAGTTTGCTTTTTAAGACTGTCAGTTCTTCTTTTTTTATCTCTAGCTCAGAACATAGCGTATCAAATTTGTAGAATACTTAATTTTTGAAAGAAGAGCAAAATAAAAATGAATAGTAGTAAAATGAAAGATACTCAGTGACATACTGAGTAGGTGATGTAATATTTTTAGAAAATACGATATGTATACACTTGTTTCTTTTATATACTTCCATTCTGGAGACTTTGTCCATGTATGTTTGCTGTGAATCATTTTTGCTTTATCTCTAAGTTCAGTTATACTTTACAATTTCATTTACAGAGCAATACGATTCAAAGGTTATCAGCAGCAAGACAGTCATGAACTGCTTCGGTACTTACTTGATGGAATGAGAGCAGAAGAAATCCAGGTGAATGCTAAAGTCATAGTTGTGCATACCTTTCTTCTTCATACCCTGGACCCAGACTCTTCTGCTGAGGGGAAAAGGAAGATATTTCCTGAGTTGTGTCAGCTTCTCATGAATGTAGTGTGGTTGTGCTGTCTGTAAGAGAACCCACAGAAAAAGTGGTTTTGGACTATGTTTAGGCACCCTAAAGAACATCCTTAAATGTTTTAATTTCTGAAACACACTTGTAGAAATTCCATAGGGTTTTTTTGCCAGTTTTAATTTGGGCAAGTATTTAATCCTTAGACAGATTTTCTTACATACTAATTGGAACTTTATGGTTGCAACTTCTCAGCTGATTTTTTTTTGATAGCTGCAGGAACTATTGTGAGGTTCTACAGGTATTTGTGTTGTTTGTATTGATTGTCTTAATTGGTGAAAATTATACTTTTTCCTCCATCTGAAACACATCATAAAATGAAGTAGCTAACTGAATTATTTTTAGGAAATTTTACAGAGTATATTTGTTTTGAAAATTTCAGCAAATAAGTATTGGAATACTAAAGGCGCTGAGTGATTCTAACAAACAAAATGACGAAGAACTTAAAAAGAAAATTAAAGGTAAATTATCACAGCATCGGTAATTTGTAAAATCTCCTTTGTTGAAGTATATAAAGTAACACTAATAGTATCAATTAAAAGATACATGTTTACCTGTACACCTTTATGACCTCTTGAGTATGCATGTATCTAGAATAAAAGGCTCAATAATTTTAGTCTATATTTAAATGTCTTGCTGAACTTTGTCGGCATTTCCTCCTTAACAGGATAAGAGAGTTGATTCTGTAGACATCATACATTAAAATATGTTTAGGCAATGATTAATCATTCAAACATGTAAGAAATTAAAATACTGGTATGTGAATATAATTCAAGAAGCTGCTAATAGTCCATTGTTACCTAACAGTAGTATAGAAAAACTCCAAACAATGAACAGAAGAATTTTTAAACTTTCAGCATGACTTAGGAGATGGTCTGACAATTTCAATTCAGACTGTGTTACTCTGAAATTACAACTTGAGGAAAATTGTTTTGTTTGTCTGAAAAAAGATGATGCTTGTTTTGTAAGTTCAGATACTTGTTTCAGTCTTGAGAGAAAACAGGAATTCTTACTGAGATGCAGTACTTCTAAGAAAATAGGGAAATGAATCTGAGCAGAGAAAGTAGAGGTGTGGTTTAACCAATCTGTGTTCTGGGTATGTTTTCACCCTGATTTTTTTTGATACACAAAAGATTCTTAATTTAAGAATCTTGCTGTACTTGCATCCTGAAGAAGCCAGAACAGGCCAACATGTTTCATCATACACCTTGCATGTTATATTCTCCTTTTTTATTCAGTATTCCGTAATGAAATCGGTTGCCAGTATGTTGCATGTAATATTTTTACCTTTACTATATACTTTTTGAATTCTCAGAATATGAAAAGAAAAAGGGAATACAAAGTTTTGTAGATCGAATCTTTGGTGGAGAATTAACCAGCACAATTATGTGTGAGGAGTGCAGAACTGTAAGTAAACTGCCTACTCTGAATAACCTAGAGTGTTATGTCCTGTAATCTGCAGGAGAACCTGAAAGTGACTGTCTGTAGAAATAAGACAGCTGCATGCTTTTCAAAAAGGAGAACAGTTTGTCTGGAATCTTTCTTCCATTGTGTTTTAAAGTTAATCTTTCAGTTCCTTTCAAAAGCCTTCCAGAAAAAGAGGTCAAAAGAGGCAGCAAGCTGCCCCTGCCAAAATTCCCTCCTAGATTCTCAGTGAACACCTTCCAGTGGTACAGATCATAGAGCAAATAATTGTTATGGGGCCCTTTCCTCTTCCATTCAGGGGATTATGTCTTCCCCTTTACCACAATGAAAAGACCATGGGAGTACCAGAAGGACAGTTAAGAAGACACTACTGGGATAATATATCCTGAGAATGAAGTAATTGAGTGTATTAGCAAATGGGCTATTGACTATCATGATGGATTAAGTGCAGTCTTAGATAACTGAAATTCATAGAAGTATCTCCTCATTTCTGTGGTAACGTGACTTCTGGATTTTTGGTAATTGGAAGCTATTTGTGGGGGTAAAAGAGCCGTGTTTTACAGTTGAATGCACAAGTAAAAGCAGGCCTTGAATGCAAATGTGCAAATACACCTATTGACAGCAAGACAGCTGTTTCCAAATCAAATTAAATTGGACTCTTGATTATTCGTTTAAAGGTATCCTTGGTCCATGAGTCTTTCCTTGATTTGTCACTTCCCGTACTAGATGTTCAGGTAAGAAATAGTACATAGGTACTTTTCAGCTTATGTATTTTTTTATTCATATGAAAACACTTATTTTACAGTCATTAGGAAGAGTACTTAAGCTTCTTTCTAAAAGTCTCTTTTGCAAGTCAAAATTACACAGAAAGATAAAGAATAAGGTTTTTAATGAGAGTAATTCCTGTAAATTGTGGCTCATAAATTGTCTCTGGAAAATTACACAGATTGTTTGAGTTCTTGGGGGTTTCTTTTCACGTTTTTCGTCCATTTTCCTGCACTGAGTCCAAGAACACCTCTCCTAATATTCAGGTTATGGAATAAAGTTAAGAAATGTTGATAGGATACTATATGAATACTCATCTGTTCGATCTCCAGACACTCAAAGTACTTGATTTGCTTGGTGTTTTGTATTGATAATCTGTATGTGTAATATTTCAGATTTTTTGTGTAGCACTGTTTACTCATAAACATTGGAATGAAACCCCCAGAGCCAAAGGGGTCATAACTTCTGCCACAAACAAGTTTCCTTTTAGTAGAAGCAAACAAATTCTGTGGCAGGCAGTTCAACAGAAAATGTCTCTGCTTTTGTGAAACATTACTTTTAATGCATTTAATGAGATCTGTTAAGAGGCAAAGGTGATGTTGTCCCTTTACAGGTTTAGATTTTGGCCCTCGATAGCCTTTCTTTTCATACTGTTTCATTCTGTTTCATATGGACTCTCTGAAGTGAGACACTCCTTCCATTAACATCGATTAACATTTAATGTACATTACATCATTAAAATGTTTCCTGAGGCTGAAAACTCAGATAACATCTCTGTTTCTGTGGCTTTTTGGGTTTTGTAGAAAGGGAAAATTACAAAGAGAGAAAACAGTAAAAAAAACAAAGAAAAGGA
Organism: Chloebia gouldiae; assembly: GCA_003676055.1. Classification (NCBI taxonomy): domain Eukaryota; kingdom Metazoa; phylum Chordata; class Aves; order Passeriformes; family Passeridae; genus Chloebia; species Chloebia gouldiae. Next base: position 1,087,703 of record QUSF01000016.1, read on the forward strand.
ATCTGAAGATGAAGAGGATAAAATCAGTGACCATTACCTTAAGCAGAAATATGAACCCCGTGGTACAAGTAAGCACCTTCAGAAAAAAACGAAGAAACAGGCCAAAAAAAAAGCCAAGGTTGGTTTGGATAGGTATTTCACTTTGTGCTTGCTGTTTCTGTTAATCTTTTTGTTTCCTTAGTTTACATTAAGGGAGAAATAGCTTAGAACTTCTCCTCTTTTCAAATAGACAACTGAAAAGACCAATTGTACTCATGTCTTTGGGGTTAAGACTTTCTGTTGAGTGTTACTGTGTAGGAATAATATAATAATATCCAGTAGAATTTGTTGCCTGTCTGAAGAAGCCTTAATTTGTATTAGACTCTTTCCCAGTCGTGGATTGCAAGAATATTCACAAAACTTTAGAATACAGATGCAAGAAAGATCAGGAAGATAGCAAGGGTATAATTAGCTGTCTTTTTATAATACTATGTAACAGGGAGCAGTGGGAACTGTGTCTGAGTGAGGATAAATTCAGTATTAGTGGAACTGATTATCTCTGAACATTAAATCATAGATTATTCTTCCCTCTCCTGCCTTGTGCATCTATGGCACGCAACAAAGATGATAAAGAAGTGGTAAGAAATGCTAAATATAATTTTTACTTACTTTGTTTTTGTACTCTTGTTTATTATGTATTCAAATGAGCAGAGCCAACGCCGGCAGGAAAAACTTAAAGGAAAGATGCTTCACTTGACAGATCTCTGCACAACTGAACAGCCGGAGACAGAGGTTGAGTACAACCAAGAATCAGAGACTGAAATGAGCTCTGAATCTCTTGATAAGAAGCAAGAAGAGGAATCATCACATGATTGCAAAGATCACTGCTTAACTCAGAAAGACTCGAATATTCAGGGAAATAGTACAGAAATTCAGAGCAGGCATGAAAATGCAGGAAAAACAGAACAAGAGTGTGAGGAAAATGAGTCTCTGGTGGATCTCTCTGTGGAAGGCTTAGATTCTCCTATGAAGTTTGTCAATGGTCTTGACGACCTGTCTTTGAAAGAGGAGGATGACAATGAAGAGGAGGAAGAGCTTGCTACAGACTTTTCAAAACTCCACTTGGGTGCCAGTGACACAAGTACCTTGGATGGCCTTCAGCCTGTTCCTAACAAGATGTGTGAAGTATCTACGGATGACCCTGAAACAGCATTTTGTACTCTGGCAAACAGGGAAGAGCTGAACCCTGAGGAAGATTCAATCCATCATTGTTTGTATCAATTTACCCGTAATGAAACACTTACCGAGACCAATAGGCTACTGTGTGATGTGTGTACACAAAGGCATTGTGGACCAAAGAACAACATAAGTATGACAGGCTTTTTTAAAAGAAAACTTTAAACATATCCTTGTCTGCTTCTTGAGTGGGTAGAGGGTGGAGGGAAACTTTGTCAACTTTCATTCATCATGTTAAAAGGGAATGCTCAGTTTCTCAGTTATTGTAGTAGATGACATTATAACAGTTTAAATAGTGAAAATAAATTCTTGCTGCAACATTTGTTTTGATAGAAAACACTTGTTTTAATCTTTGGTAATTTTTCTTTTCTGCAGGTGAAAAGAAGTATGTTTATACTAATGCCAAAAAGCAGATGCTCATCTCTCTAGCTCCTCCAATTTTAACCCTTCACTTAAAGAGGTTTCAGCAGGTAAGTAGCAGGCTGATACATGCATATAGCCTCAGGTTAATATGTATCTATGTGTACATATGTATGTAGTACTAGCTTGACTTGAAAACATGCTAGCATTACTTTTATTTTCTAGAAAATTAGTTTGTTTTTTTTCCCAAAGTTCAGAAGGCATTAGTGTGCAGCACTGTGTTTTGTGGTCTTTGAGGCACTAAGGTGTGTTTCCCTGAAAGAATATTCCCTTAATTAACTGGAAAATACTGTTTTGTGAGTGTATTCACAACATATTCCCTCATTATTCTTACTGCCTACTGTATTAAGCAGAATCTTAGCAATCTTAGCATTAATGGTTTCCTACTATTACAGCTGCTCATGGGCTCATGTATTTCACTAGGTTGAGGTAAATAGGACCCCTTACTAGTAACAAGTAAGTAACAAGTTGGCAGAAGTGGAAAAGAGAGGATTCTGAGCCTTGTTGGAGAGAAGGAGGGATGAAAGGAAAGCAAAGTAGCTTATGTTTTATTTACAGACACTGAAGTCACTTACCTCTTTATTCCCAAGTTGTAGAAAAATTTTTAACTAAGGGCTGTAGCTTTTCAAAAGAGAAGGAGGAAAGGAAAGGGAGACAGTACTTCTAAATTTAAACCTGTTTGGTGTTTTTGGTCAATATACTTGAAAAATAAGGGAGACAACTTTAATTAGATAAAACCCAATTTCCTATAGAAAATGGAGAAGTGTAGCCTGATCCAAGAAACTGTAATATGAAGAAAATAACATTTATCATCATCTCCTTTTGTTTTTCCAGTTTGATACTGGACGATTGTTTGATTAAGGTGGGAGCAGTTTGCATCAGTTCGGATGTTCTAAGATCAGATCCTCAGGCATGTTACAGTATCTGAGAAGCAAGAGTTGTCCTCATAGTTACTGAAGTGCATTACAGCTGATTCTTTTTCCACTTCTGCTACCATTACATTAATGTCTAAGTGAGCTGAAGAGCCATCTTAACTTGTGCTCCAGTGCAGCATGTGAGGGCAAGGAAATAATGCTGGAATACTGGACATTAGAGAAAAAAATTTGCTTTTCTGGAGTTTTGTGTAATGTAAAATTAATTTGTATTGTTGAAACTTTAACCTGAAACATTTAGTAACTAAGCATGGTTTTAATATGCTCCATTTTAACATTATGGGGTTTTCACTCTACTTTGGTTGTTTAAGGCTGGATTTAATCTGCAGAAGGTTAACAGGCATATCAAGTTCCCAGAAGTGATAGACTTGGCTCCTTTCTGTACAGCTAAATGTAAAGTAAGTGGGAAAACAATCAGATTCTCCTTTCCCATGTTCTAATGTGCTTTCACAACAAAGCTGCTTAGCAAAATCTTTGTAGAATGCTTGTCAAGCCTGTTACTTTGTGTGATAACTTGTACTTCACTGCTCATGACTGTAGTGCTTGCATGAATCTCTAATGATCAATTTCCATTTCATCAGCAAAAAAAATCAAAGAGTTTACATTCTTCAAAACCCAGCACTTGGCTGACATAGCTAAACTTGTGGTTTTCTAGAACGTGGCTGAAGGGAACACAAAGGTCTTGTACTCTCTCTATGGAGTTGTTGAACACAGTGGAACAATGAGGTCTGGGCACTACACTGCCTATGTTAAAATGAGAGCTATGAACAACCACCTCTCTGATCTTGTCCTTCGAGGACAATCTGAAGGTAAATCATTAGAAATACTTTACAGATTATTTCTTAAGAGAATCACAAAATGGTTTGGGTTGGAAGGGGCCTTAAAGATCATTTAATTCCAACCTCCTGCCATGGCTGGTAAGTTCTCTGAGAAGGGCAGTGAAGCTAGTGAAATCTATAAGGAGCAGCTGAGGGAGCTGATAGGGCTCAGCCTGGAGAAAAGGAGGCTCAGGGTGATCTTCTCACTCTCCAGAACTGCCTGAAAGGAGGGCATAGTAAGGTGGGGGTCCAGCTCTGCTCCCAGGCAACCAGTGACAGGATGTGAGGAAATGGCCTCAAGCTGTGCCAGGGGCAGTTCAGGTTGGACATTAGGAAGAAAAAAAGACAAAATGGGTGGTTAAGCAGTGGAAGGGGCTGCTCAAGGATATGGTGACATCCCCATCCTTGGAGGTGTTCAGGGAACAACCAGGTGTAGCACTCAGTGCTCTGGTCTGGTTGACAAGGTTGATTGGTCAGAGATTGGATTCGATCTTGGAGGTCTTTTCCAACTCTATGATTCTATGATTGTACTCTGATTCTTACTGAAGAAGGAGTAGAACTGATTGCTTCAATTCTTTGTAATAACTTTTACTCCTAATTTTTTCCTTTCACAGCTTCAGAAACTGAGCCAGTCAAAGGTCAGTGGTTCCACATCAGCGATACCCATGTACAACCTGTCTCTGTGTCCAAAGTGCTGAGCTCCCAAGCCTATCTTCTGTTCTATGAGAGGCTGCTGTAACTCATCAGAAGAGCCTTCTTGTGTGTGCAGCCACCTTTTTTGGAGGTCTGAGAAGGCAGACTTGAAAATCATGTTGTTAACATGCTGGAGCTACTGTATAGCAGGAATTCACTTTATGCATTTTAGGCACACTGACAGTTAACTTAAACTTTTTCCAGTGTTTCCACTACTTTTCAATAGAAGTTTTTTTCAAAATTACAGCTTTGTGTTTTTGTTGAGTAATTTGGGTGTTAATATAAATCTTGATCAGCAGTTTTTTTCACTTTAAAGCAACGGGCTCTTTTGAACTGTAGTTAATCTTGGCTATCATGTGTTCCAATGCATTTTTTAGACCTGGCTTCCAAGCATAAGCTGTTTCTTTCTACACATCTTGAGAGCCAAAACAATTACAGCTTCAGCTCTCTTTTCGCTTTTGGTTTATGTCCAGTAGAAGAGCTCTCAAGTTTGCAAATGCTCCAGGAATTCTTTTGTTGGTGCTTTGGCAAAGTTGAGTGCTTGGCTCACTCTCACTACAGGCAGTCCCATGTGGCCTTTCCTCACAGCAGGCGTAAGGACCAGTAGTCTGCACTGACTTGTAACTTTGAACTTCTCTTCTCCACAAGCTTCATGTTGGCTTTCACGTGAATAAAATCTTGGGTCTGCCATGCTAGAGCAGCAGCTGCTTACATTCAATACATTTTTCACAACAGCCTTACCAAGAAAATGGGCATCTTGTTCTTGTAACCCTTCGAGCCAGCAGCAGTGGCCCTCATGCAGCTGACTATAGCAGTATGCCAATCCTTCTGAAAACTTGCTGAGTTTATTTTTCAGCCTCACCAACAACTGACTATAAAGCCTGCATTAGTAGAGCTGTTGTATGTCAGCCTTATTTAGGCATAAGATAGCTCCAGACTTGATTTAGCCTTCCACTCCCTTCTGGTTGTGATATAGAGTAGCGCTGGCAAGAGCAGTAAAAGGATTAATTATTGAAGTGGCTTGGATTTCAAGTGCAGTTCTCCTTTCAAGCTACTTGGAGACACATAAGCTGTTTACTTCCTAAGATTAATCTTAACAGAGGGCTTCAGCTGAAAGATTCCAGCACTCTGCATCATGCTAGCTAGTGCTACTCAGCATTTATTTTTAAGGTCATTAGAATGTGATGCAGTTCATTGCTGTCAGGATGCCCTTTTGAGAGCATGGGGAAAAGGGTGAGGTGAGAGATGCAAGTTAAAAAAATGAAGTACAGAACCATAAATTGGTTTGTGTGGGAAAGGACCTTACATATCATCCAGTTCCAAACTTCCCCTGTGGGCAGGGACATCTCCCACTAGACCAGGTTGCTCCAAACCCCATCCAGCCTGGCCCTGAACACTTCCACACAGGGGGCAGCCACAGTCTCTCTGGGCAATCTGTGCTAAGACCTCACAGCCCTCACAGGGGAGAATTTCTTCCTGTGTATCAACCCTAAATTTCCCCTATTTCAGTCTGAAGGCATTCCCCTTTGTCCGATCACTCTATTCCCTGATGCAGAGTCCCTCTCCAACTTCCCTGAACCCCCTTCAGACACTGGAAGGTGCTGTGAGGTCTCCACACAACCTTTTCTTCTCTTTGCTGAACAGCCACAACTTTCTCTGCCCCTGTCCATAGGGGAGGTACTCAGTCCCCTAAACAACTTGGTGACCCTCCTCTGAACTCACTTTAACAGTTCTCTGTCTTTCTTATGTTTGAGGCACTCCTCTGTACACAGTGCTCCAAGTGGGGTCTCAGGAGAGGGGCTACTGAATGCAGACCTGCTGCCAACAATTAATTATTTCAACATTCATTTGACTGTTTACACTCAAGTACTGGCCAAGGAGCACAAATAAGAGCACAAAGAGCCACAGCAATTGTGGGTCATGAGCTCCCTGCAGCAGGCTTATGGTCAGCCTCCTGCACATTGAGTCTCTTGTGCCTGCAACAGGAATTGGTATGTGATCTCCCCCTTGAACTCAGCCCCTGGTAAGTTCTGCCTTCTTCCTCATTGGGAGAGAGCATCAGGCAGCCCATCACATCCACAGTGTCATTCATCCCCTACACATTCATTGATTGGGAACAACGTGTCACGCTAGCTCCAAGTGAAGTAAGTCATCATTTTAACAGTGAGTACGTTTATTGAGGTGTTTGAAGTTCTGCACTCCATTGGACACTGTTCATAATTTAAAGGCAAGAGCAAAACATTGTGACAGGCTCGAACTGGGATATTAAAAAACTCACAAATTCACATCACTTAACAAATACAGTTAAACTGTTCAATCATTTTGGTCTTCATCCCAGTCTTTCTTTCCTGACGGAGGTTTTGGGCCACCAGCTGGCTTTGCCATAATGATCTTGAAGAGAACAGAGAAGTAGAAAAGACTAATGTTAAAATCAGGCTTGTACCCTTCTACTACAGCAACATGATTCTGAATCCTAGCATTCACTACATTCATGCAGTTTCCCTACTCAGAACCCAAGCCAGTGAATATCTATGAGATATTAACAACCTTTTTCTTGAGAATGGTAGAAGCTGAGCCCTGATACAGTAAAAAAAGGTATTTTACCTCATGTTTGCATGCAAAGTAGGACTTCAGTTAGTCTACAGAAAGTGAGTGCTTAAATAGGCCAACAGCAGACTAGTTTACAGAGTGCACACTACAGAAAGCATTATCAAATCTATTACTCTCAATTATTGTCTCAAAGTATGACACTTTAAAACCACCAAGTCCATTAGTCCTACCACATGAAAGCTCATTCTCTGCCCTGGCTACATGGACAAGCGAAGTAAATCTGAACTTTCACTTACCATCCCTTCCATGAAAATTTGGATTCAGGTGCAGAATTAATTGGCACAAGTACAGGATGTAGCAATCAGCACACAGCAAAGACAGCAGTGTTATGTGTTCTCAAGGAGCATACAATCTGCCATGTGCTTGTCAATGAACTCATGCATGCTCTTACAGATACCTCTCTGCTAAAGAAACAGAGCTTACTGCACACTAGTTTTCAGGCTCATCTTTCCAGTCATCCTTATCCCAATGTCCTTGTTGCTTAGGAGCTTTTGGACCGCCTGCTGTTTTTGCCATAATAATCTACAAAAATTTTACATATAAATTCATTTTTGCTGAGGTTTCACAAAATAATGAAATATTTGTATCATCAAGACTGTACCCTCTATTTTTCCTAAAAATTGGATTTTCATGTAAAAATACATGAGAGGAAGTTTCTTCTAATAAAGCTTGTTCCTGTGGAAGTTAGGGTAACAATCTGGATACAGATATCAACTGGCTTCAAAATATCAACAATATCTTCAAAAAAAATATCCCAACAAACATTAATAGTACTGCCACAGAAGCAGCCAGATTCCAGATTACAAGCTTGTGAACAAACTACTTCCTGGCTTCCAGAAATGAACAAACCACATTCTCAAGAAACATTATGTTTACACACTGCATTTCCAGGAGATTCCACCTATTTGCATGAGGGTTCTGCCAGGTTTTTATTCAGTACCCAAATGACACATAAGCTTACCTGATCAACCCTTAGGACAGTTACTGCTGCATTTGTAGCTAGCTTGATGCCCCACAATTTTCCAAGATACGTGTCAAACACACCAGCTTCCAACATGTCCTTCACTGCAGCAGCTTCGGCCTGTCAGATGGGAAAAAAACATTAATCAAAATGATTCTCAGGCTTTCTCCTAGCAAGGTGGTATCACTTTTCTAATCTCATCTTCTCCCTTTAGAAAACCTTCATTCCTAATCCATTAGCAGGAAGATAAAGTCAGTAATTACCAAATACCTACTTCCTGTTACATTAGTTCACTATCCCACTCCACCTCTGACATAAGGCCATTATACCCTACTTAACTGAACTGCTTGCTGATAAACATTTAAGGATTTCACTTCCAAAAAGTTATTATTCTAGACTGTGCAACACAGTGTTCCCAACAATTTAAAATAATCTAGAAATACTTCATACTGATAGAAGTACTCTTTAAGTATAACCCTGCACTGCAGGGCAACAGTGACATGAGAGACTATTTACCTCAATATCAAATCCAACATTCTTCTTCCCTTCCTGATGCATGGCATAAAGTTTGGAGATGACCTCATTAGCTTTTACTCCAGAATTTTCTGCCAGTGCTCGAGGAATGGCTTCAAATGCCTCAGCAAACTTCTTGATGGCATATTGGTCAAGCCCAGGACAAGTCTAAAATGAAGTTGAAAACCATGTCAGCATTTCATTAACTGTAAGACAGGGAGGCATTTCCCCCCACACTTGTTATTACACAAATATGTATGTTGGTATGAAATAATACTTGTATTTTTTTGTAAGACATGTGTGCGAAGATGAAAAGCCAAGAAGCCTGTCTGCCATACCTCTCCATAAGATGTGATCTGCTTGGCTAATTCAATCTCTGTTGCACCTCCTCCAGGAACAAGACGTTTATCCTGTGGAAAGACCACACCAAAACACAGTATTTTGCATAAAGCATCCATTACTTCTTATTTTTTTAGGATTTTTCTAGTCTATCAAGAATGCAAGAGAACTTTATTCCACAAAGGCTTATTAAGAATCCACTTCAGAACAAACATGCATTATAAGGGAAATCACAACTATTAAATTTCCCTTATAATATAAGGGAAACCAGAATCTACTCATTCATTCCAATGTGTTTCAAGAGAAACAGCTTGTTTTGTAAAAACCAAAATAATAATGCAGTGGGTTTTGTGTCTCGGATTTTTTTTTTTTTAATTAATTCCTGGTTTACTGTAACAGCATTCCTAGATTTTCTCCTTTTTTTGCCATTATTTAATGGGAAATATCATACAGGAAACCAATCTACTGTATACTAAGTTTAGTATGTCAACAGGTATTACAAGGGGTTGGGAGTTTTTGTTTTGTTTTATTGCATTTTAAATTAAGCATTTTGTACATCCTTCGGCAAACCAGAATTTACTTATTAATTCTGGTCTCTTAAGCCACAAAGTAATCATCATAAATCTTAAAACAGGGCAACTCCTGGTGACAATCATAAATGCAGAACATTTTTGTACTCAAAATCAATGTCCATGTCTTGGTATGTAAGGAGATTAAGATTCTAACAGTTTTAACAATTTTTGCGTGCTGTTTTCCAAGTAAATACAGGAATATTCTTTTTGGAAAAAAAAATGAAATAATAATATTTAAGACCACATAACTGCTCACAAAAAAAAATCCTCTGTAAAACCAAGTTTTCCATCTGTAAAATCCTACCAGTATTATGTGGAGGAAGCATTAATTATCACCAATGAACTAGAAATTGAGTCTGCAACCCATCAGTTTCTCCTGACCCCAAGTGACAAACCTATCTAGCTCTTCTTCTGTGCCTGGTTTCCAAGGAACATTACAAAACCTTTAGGGAGTAAGTCAAGAAAGAGCTGACTTTCTTTAAAGAGTGGTAAAGGTAATCCATCTTCAAGAACTCGCTCACTACTGGAAAACTGAGTGCAGTGCATGTAAAACACCACCTTTTATGTACCCTATGTTCACAACAGAAGTCTTCTTTACACAGCCCTCCACACCTCAGTACTGCACAGCCCCCTCTCCAGCTCCAGAAGGCACCTTATAAGATTGGTATCTACAGCATTTGGTAGCAAATGAGCAGAGAGCAGGCTCAAGCCTTGCCTCAGACTGATTCACTTCTCATTTACGTACCCTGGTGAGTACTTTGAAAGTATTGACACCATCATCCACGGCTCTCTCTATGTCATCCATCAGATTGTCTGTAGATCCACGAATGAGGATAGTAGAAATGGCTCCATCCTCCTTTTCTGTTCAGACACATGAATTACTGAATTAATTAATCAATCTTGTATTCAAAACACATACCAACACACTTGAGAACAGCAGTGTCAGCAGTTCTACAGAACATACATACCATGCTTAAACACCACAACCTGTGTATCCCCAACCTCTGATAAATACACACTATTGCAGTGACCCATTTCTTCAAGAGTAGGGGGAGTCTAGAAAGAAAAACATCAGTTAAGAACTGGAGCTGCTCATCAGTTCTCATCCTCCTGCACCTCATTTGGGAAGTACATACCAGTCTGGGTAGAGCTGTTGCACCAACTGTTTTGCACAGTCTTCTCAGGTCCCACTTGGAGTTCAATCTTTAAAAACAAGTTTCCACAACAATGTTAACACATGCAAAAGTATTGTCTTAACTTGGCAAGTACATTTCATAAATCTGGTAGTCCAAATGTTTTCATGCTCTCCTAGTACTTACCTTACTAACATAAGATTGTACTTGTTGGCATAATGAAGAGCCATATCTGCCACTTTTCCACCTGTTACTACTACATTTGCACCACTATCAGCAATGGCTTTGACTTGCAAATCCATTAGATTTTCTTCTCCTTTACTGAAATTCATCAGTTCTTCAGCATTCTTTATTAGGACGGTGCCCTAGTGAAACACATACACTGTTAAAAATTCAGCATTAAACCATATACCTACAGGTTTCTGACAAACCATTTCGTCTCCCAACCTATCTGTAAACCTCCTGTTTTGCAATACTGACACACTCCCCAGGCAACAGGGTAAAAAACAAGAGAGGAAAAAAAATGGAAATCACCACTCAATTCCAGACAACCTTGGGGTTCAGAAATTCAAGCCATAGTTTGGCTCAAATAACCCAAAAAAAAACCACCACCATTTCCCCAGCTCAAAAACTCTGTGAAGCAATCAAGGTTCAGAACTTTTCTATTAACTTCTTTAAACCAAGAAAATCAATATTCACCAAAATATCTCAATCACCAAGTGTCAAGAATATTTATAGCTAAGTCTAAAAATAAGAGCACATATGCATAAATAGAGATGTAACTTATTTTGAGCTTTAACATACCTTAGTTTCAGTTATCATACTATCAAAAGGGCAGGAATACACAGCTATTTTTGCATCTTTGACAGAAGTAACATCTCCTTCAGTTTCTTTTTTAAAAACCATGCCATGCAGTACTGAGGAAGCAGAAATACCAGCACCCTGAAAGGAAATAAATGGAATCTGAGACTTTTTACAAGGGCAAGTAGTGATGGGACAAGGGAGAATGGTTTCTTACTCAAAGAAAGTAAGCTTACATTAAATATCAGGAAAAAAATTCTTCCCTGTGAGGGTGGTGAGGCCTTGGCTGCCCAGAGAAACTGCAGCTGCCCCATCCCTGGAAGTGTTCAGGGCCAGGTTGGACAGAGCTTGGACCAGCCTGGTCTAGTGGAAGATGTCCCTGCCCATGGTAGGTGGCTGGAACTGGAACTGGCTGATCTTTTAAGACACATTCCAGCCCAAACCAAACTATTCTTTGATTCTATGAACTGTGGAACATTGCATTACTGTCCATTTGTTGTCAGAAAGCTGCACTATTCTGCCTGAAAAGGAGACCTTACAATAATTTGGATGTAACACCATAAGTATAAGACTTTAGCTTATTCAGCAACAACAAACTGTCTAACAGATTCCCATTTTAGATTACTTCCAATATGAATGATTCCTGTTTCTGAATGCTACTACTGGAGACTAAACAAGAGAAAGACTAATTTCCAAAATTCAGTACATGCCACAGCAAAATTAGAGAAGACTCTGGAAGTTCGAAGATTAACCCTCATTACACTATTTACCTTAATAATTACAGTAAAGCCAGCTAATTCAAACTTACCACAATTTTGCACACTCTGATATTATCAACATTGAAATGACCAGAATCAGGAAGAATAGAAACTGGGGGGGAAAAAAGAAAATAAGAAAAATAATGAATATGTTTCACCTAATGAATAAAGTAGAACAATGCATAAACAATGCCTGGAATTTTTCTGAACTACTTAATTTCAGTGGTTTGAGATATATGCCTAAATTGAAGACAATTATAACCTGCTAATAACTGGCATAAAGTTAAAAAGAAATTTTATTTTTACAAAGTAATAATCAGAAAGACAGACTTATTCAGGCTGCTCAGTAATTGAGTTCAAATATGCACTCATTCAGGTAGAGTCAAGAGGTAAGTCTAACCCAGAGTATTTAGAGAAATCACTGGAAATAAAAATGAAGGTTTTGTCCTGGAAATCTAAAGGGATAACAACAGAACTACAGTCTTACTTCCATTGTTCTGTGGCTGCAACTAAAAACAGCTTATAAGAAGCACAGTATGTCCTTCTAATGGTATAAAAAGAGGGAGAAATATGGACTTCTGCACTAAAAGGACTTGAAAGCTGTTTCTATAAATGCCTAGTAGGAAAGGCAAGCCTTTTCTGAGCTACAATTCCAATGCAAAGTTCAACAAGAAGATTACCCTAATTTCAGAGGTAAAGAGTTCCATCTAATCCAACCTGCTAAACTAACCATACTTCCCATCTCACTTGAAAATGTAAGGACCATAAGCAAACCTACTCAGTGTTTTAGCTGTGTGCCCATACCATTCCAGCCCCACTTACCACAGGCCTGAGCAATGAGCTTTGCCAAGAACCGTTCATTGCCATATTGCTTGCTCATGACTGATGTGTACAACAAAGATGCCACTTCTTCAGCATCTCGGAGGTTCTTTGCAGAACAGCACACCAAATCTGGAAGAATGTCTAGGGCTTTCTTGCAAGCCTTTTCATATCCCTCAATCACCTGTGTAGCAAAGAGTAAATATTCACTACGAGACTTCAAACTGCTTTTAACGGCTTGTCAAATAGCCATAAAACATTAGCAGATGCAAAAGTTTACAAGGAATGCAAGCAATCACAAGTAACATAACACATGGTTCCCCTTCAAACATCTTTATCTAAAAAATCAGGTGGGAAGAAAGCAGATGATTCCACAGTATTATGACCCAAGAACACTGATCAGTAGCAATCTGGATTCAAGCTCTGTGAACTGTAATGAGACTTGCCTCTGAGACAGATAACCCCATCCTCAGAAGGTCTTCTGCTAACTCCAGAAGAACTCCAGCAAAAACGAGGACGAAATTTGTTCCATCTCCAACTTCTTGTTCTTGCATGTGTGAAGCCATCACAAGCATTTTTGCAGCAGGATGCTGGACCTTTAAAAGAAGTTACACATCTTGGTGACTAACACACCACCTAAGATTGCAGCTTCAGGCTATTTCTATGCATCTTTCTAAGCTCTCTTATTTCAAATTGTACCTAGAGATACGAAGAATGCACAAAATTGGAAAAGAAAGCAGCACACATATTCTTAATTGGCTAACTTCTCTAGTAAGAAAAAGCAGAAATATATATTTAAAAAATATCAGAGAACTGAACATTGCCCCTACAACATACATTAGACATCCTTGACATTGGTTCTGAGCTACTTTCACAGACTGCAGTGGTTTCACAACTGAGTTCTGCAACAGGAAAACAGTCTGGAGTTTAGATCTTCAAACTGAATTAATGTGTAACATTAATACTTGTCTAAATAAGTTTCATTTTAAGGAAGGGGGTGTGTGGGAGAGTTCAGCTTAAAGATTGCACTGCTTCACTATTCTTTCAAATAAATGCAATAAAATACCATATTCCTGAATACTTATACCTACCATTTTATACCAGAGAGTAACATGCAAAACGTATCAGATTATGTCACTAGTATGCAGATTATATTTTTTGTAAAAACAGAACTGAGAATTCCACAGTTACTCTACTCATACTGAACACCAACAGAATGTATTCAGTAAGTAAATACTTCATACTTACATAATCTCTATCACTAAGTATAAAATTCAGTAAAATATTATTCTTGTTATGTCATAAATATAAATTTGAAGTCGCAGGAAGAATTAGGAGAGGACAGCCTTTTCATGCTTACACAGTATTTACAGAAGGATGCTGCTATAGCCTCAGATTCTTAAATTCAATTGATGGATTCTCAGCAGTTAGGAGAACATGGCAAACAACAACACTGGGAGATTAGCTAAGCAGCTATGTCATGCAGACTTTCCAAGCTGCTGCATTTGTAGACATGTCCTCTTTTACACCTACTGGTTTTGGGGGAAAGTAAGGAATTATTAAGCATCTCCTACAACTATTAATGCTGCTTCACAAAATAATTATATTCTTCACTATGAACCTCAAATTCAGTGAAAAAAGTAAATTACTTCCAAAGTGACATATGTAAATCATCTGTCAAGAGCAACATTTCTTTACTTACAGTCAGAACTGTAACAGCCCATGAGCAGAAACACTGGTGCACAACTGGCATCATCTGAAGCAAGAAAACTTACCTCTAGCTCTCTCAGGATAGTAGCAGCATCATTTGTAACAAAGAGCTTTTCCAAATGATTGATAACCATTTTGTTCATTCCTAAATGGGGAAACAAAACAATTTATAAAAATAATTCCTTATGCAAACAAATTTTGTACACAGACACTGTTTCCTAACTTTCAGGTGTATCTTGCACATTAAAATGTTAGCTCTGTTTGTAATTTAAGAACTTCAAAACATTTTTGTGAAATAATACTTGAAGTGTAAGACATCAAGTAGAAATCAGTAATTTCGGAGTAAGCAGTTTTCTGTTCAGAAATACCAGCACATAATTTAATTAAACAATAGAGGAGAATATTTTGTTTCCATATATCTGACTGAACAAGATTATGTTCACTATGACTACCTACCATGTTATCATGTTTCCTTTAATTTTTATACTGTGTTTCAAAGAGAGCACAGTGACTGCTACAAAAACCTGGCAAAAGCAGACACTGAGCATAACTCAAGAGCTGTCAAAACAAAATCTGTTTTCTACAGTCACAAAGAAATAGTCACATATTTGCAGTTTTAGAGCAAGTCCAGTGTGTTTCCCTGAGCTGCTTCTTTGTCAAGGTATGTTTAGCTCCAAGCATAGCATAGTCTCAAAAATGCAGCAATAATTTTAAGATTTATTTACCATTTGGTCCATATGCTGTACGGGTGGTTTGAGCAAGTTCTTTGCATGCCTGGATGTTTCTATAGACAGCTTCTTCTAGTCCTGAATAATGCTAAAGAGAAAAATGACTGATCAGAATTAGGCTAACAAAAAAAAGTGATGAACTAGTAAATTCTCATTAAAACAGTGTCAATTCACTGAGTCCCTCAAAGTCTTTTATTAAGATACATTTGGTATTTCACCTACAGTGTAAACAGACACCAAACCTTACCCAAAGATAGTGAGAATTAGTGCGTACACCTCAACTAGGCAGCTCAGTAGACACAAAAAGCTTCTAAAGAGAAAATGTGAACAGTGATCTGACTTGCAATAGTTTGCATCCCCTCAGTCTTCCAAAAAGAAACAGAAAACAACCAAGACCCAGTTGGAGAGGGGCAAGGGTTTCTCTACATGCTTCTTTACTTGCACCATTGTATGCTACAAAAATAATTTAACTCGGTTCTATGTTCAAAACACAGAACTGAGATAAATACTGAGTTAAATATTAAATTATAAATTATTAACTGTGTGGTTTGAAAATTCAAAAGCAGAATGATTAAGCAAAATATCTGTGCTTGAGAAGGCGATTAGCCTGGCTTTAATTTGGAAACCTTAAGACAAGATGCGGTCACTAGAAAGGACCTTAAGAAAGAAAAAGCAGGATAAAAAGCATTATGCAGAAAAGTAACAATATTTACTCTCTAAATACAAATCAAACAGATTGCCAGCTGCCTCCTTGTTTTGCAGAAGACAACTCTCGCTGTTCTGGCCTTGAATTTTCTAACACTGAGGCCACTCTGCTTCCCTGTTCTGCCCCTGCCCTGAACGTATGCCATATTTGGCTGCAAGAAGGATTCTAAAAAGAAACACAAAGGGCTTTCAGAACTGCTACCTTCACTCTTCTTTCTATTAAGTAGCAACAAACAGAAAAGTTTCCTATTCTCCCTCTTTCTTGGAGAGAGGGACTTTGGAAAAGAGCCTGGAGAGACAGGACAAGGGGCAATGGCTTCACACTGAATGAGAGGTTTCTATTAAGTGTTAGGAATCCCTGAAATTCTTCACTGTAAGGGTGGTGAGGCTCTGGCACAGATTTCCCAGAAAAAATGCAGCTACTCAACCCTGGCCCAAGACCAGGCTGGATGGGGCTTGAAGCAAAATTATCTTTAAGGTCCCTTCCAATCCAAAGTCTTCTGCTGATTCTATAAATAATAAAAAATAAATAAACCCCACACCTGCTTGCTTTCTGCCCACTTTTCAAAGAAAGCACCTCCTTTATTAAGACGCAGTCCTTCAGTTCTACCAAAATCTTCATTATGTTAATGTCAAGCACAACGAAAGCGGATTTATTGGTAAGGAAACGTATAGAAAACGTGTCATTGTTCTGCATCGCTGACAAAGGTATCAGAAAAAATCAAGCAGAACCACCTGATACTTCTGAACTGCTTCAACTACAGGGCCCGGCTGAAAGTTGCTGCCCAGCCCCTGTGAGAGCTCTCGTGATACACGGTAATAACTCCACAACCAAGGGTTGTAAAGTAGGTACGTATTTATTCATCCTGGCTGCACACAGGGGTGCAAGATCTTCCCAAATCCTGTGTACCCCAGCTTCCCCAATCCCGTTATTTATACACAAAAGTCATGCATATTCTATAGCGCCTATACATATTCAGAAACTAACCCCGCCTATTCTCCGCAGGGTATGGAAATTAGCTGCGACTGCGTAGTTCGTTCTTTTATTGAAGTATCAAAAATGAGGCTGGGAGGCGGTGAGATGAAGCTTCCATAATCTTCCTCACTATGGAACTTTCGAGCTCAGATGCGCAGTCGCCTTTTTGCTTCGCATCTTTAGCAAGCTCCGCAATTTCCATCAGAGCCCCCCCCGCTTCTTTCTGCCGTCTCAGTGTAAGATTAATAGGTAACAGAATGGACTGAACACACGCCATATGTTCACATATCATGCTGTCTAAACCATTCTAAATTCCCTATTAAATCCCGCGTTTCGCTCGGAACAAGGCGGGCCCGAGTCGGGCGCTGGCGCATCCCGCGAGCGGCGGGAGGGAGCGGCAGGGCCCGGCCCACGGGCAGGGCGGGGAGCGGGATCCCGGCCCCGCGGACATTTCTGGAAGGCCGCGTGTGCCGGGCGATCCCCGCGGGGCCGGGCGGGCAGCGCTGCCGCAAAGGCCGCGAACCGCCGGGCCCCCGCCCCGCGCGACACGTGGTGCCGCCAGGCCCCGCCGGCCTTCCGGAGCTTCTCCCGCTCGGGTGCCGAGACTCCTCCCGCACCCACCCGCTTATATCCGCGCACCCATCCAACGCCGGTCTCACCTTCGCCCCTTCCTTGAGCATCTGGGCGAAGCCCGGGGCCTTGGGGACGTGCAGCGCCATCTCCGCTGCGTGCGGGGCGGCGGCGGGAGCGGCGGGAGCGCGCGGGGCAGGGCGGGAGCGCGCGGGGCAGGGCGGGAGCCGCGCAGGCGCGGGGCGAGCGGGGCAGGGCGGGAGCGCGCGGGGC